>NDFG01000041.1:660218-689463 GCA_002167245.1 Sporophila hypoxantha
AAACGACGAGCAGATCAAACAGGCTTATGGTTAGAACTAGATGATCTTTAAGTTTTGCTTCATAACCCAATCTTCTATGATTCTATAGGAGGAAAAAAACCCCAAAGGACTAAAAAAAAACACTTAAACTCACAAGTAACAAATAAGCTAATTTGGTTTGTTTAAAACAGCAGGCCAAGTTGGAGCGCAATCCTCTTTGCAGTTTTGGCCCAGATCTGTCGGACAATGAACAGGTATACATCAGCACACTGCTCTGCTCTCCTCCTCCCCGGTTTTGCGCTTCATTGCTTCTCACTTCTCAGCAAGCACAGCCTCTCCTTCTTTACTCTCCCCAAGTTCTCTGTGCCTAACAAGGCTACAGCAACCTCTGCAAAAGCCGCCTCTGCGCTCTGGCACAAGCATGGGATGGGTGCACTGGTTTGGTCCTGTTGCCCAGCATAAATTACAGCACTGCTTCTTCAAGGCCAGTGCTTAGCCCCTGGCTGGGGTGTCAGCTGAGCAGGCTCCAACTCTTATTCAGTGGGTGTGGTAAAGATGTCAACGGAAGCACCAAGAGAGGTAAACAAATGCTGGACTCTTAAGTACAGTCATATGGTATTACTCTGCGGAGACTTAATTCCAGTAAAAGGTTAATGACGCGCTCCCTTCTTTAAGCTACGTTTACTGACTGGTTTTTCCTCAGTCAGATCCCAGACTTCTCCAGCAGCGTAGCTGAAGAGGGGCAGAAGTGCGCCCACAGTAATGCCTGTCCTCAGGCTCACTTGCTCCATCATCCGCACTGATAATCAACTCCTTTTAGGGTCACTAGGTGACTTGCCATCTAAAGGGCAATTGGCTTTCGGCGTTCAAGTGTGTGCCCAGGGGTAAAAGGGACCAACTGGCAGGTCACCTCAGCAGCTCTGTCCTGCCTGTCACCAGTGGGTCTGATAGCTTGCCAAGTGCCACAGAGTGAGAACCAACTGGCAGTGCTAATTCCTCTGATGCCTCAGGGTTTGCCTTTTTGATATTTTTGTTCAGATTCTGTACTGCTTTAGTGTGTAGTTCTGGCTTCATTTGGGGCATAGTAAGCTCTCTCAAGAGTAGGTTCGACAAAAACAACTTCCTTCTCTAAGCTGGAGGACCAAGGACAAAGTGATCCAAATTTTCAGGCCCAAGAGCAATAAACAAACAATGGACTGAAGAGAGAAAAACAAGAAGGGTGGGACTTCATAAGCTTAAAGCTGTAACTGGACAATAACCCAGTAGCTAATGGACCAGAACTTATAAAAGTGGTGAGACCTCAATGACCGGTCATCATTTTGGGTTCAATCTCGGGTATGTCCTGGCTTGGGCTCTTGGTACTGCAAGGTGTATCCATTGAAGCCTTTAATAAATACCTAACTTTATTCTTTAACTCTGTCCAAACCTTGTTCTAGGTCAAGCCCTTCACAGGCATCACCTCCCATCAGATGTCAGGCCCTCGCACTTCCTCCTGCCTCCGCAAGGCACGAATGCCCAGCCTGGCAGAAGTTGCCATCCACCATCACTTGTGCACGGCATCACTGAAAAAGCCTGCTCTTGGACAGCACTTGGGTGGAGAGTGGTTTTGGTTTATGGCTGCATTGAAGTGTGCTCCCACTCCATCTGCTTCCCGTGCCCAGGAGGCAGTGCCAACAATCCCCTGTGTGGTTTTGCCTGAGCAGCTGCTAAACCACCTCACTAAATACCAGCTACCAAACCCCCAGGATTGTGCAGACAGACTCACAGACAGCCAGGCAGGTGAGATCCAGGTGCTGGCGTTTTGCAACCAACAAGAGATGCCCCAGAGGCAAGTCCCAAGAGCAATCCTTAAAAAGTACAATACCAAGGTGGTTAAACGTGCTACCTGAGTCGACAGCCTCATCACACCCAGTGCAGCTGTTACAAAGAGATCTAGGGAGGAAAAAATTTGCCAGATGAAGAGCACAGGCAGGAATATCAATGTGGACTTGTCAGATGAATACAAGACTGGTGGGGGGAGGATGTCCATAGACTTCCTTGCTTGACCATCAGATGCTTATCCCATCCAGTTGTGTTTTGAAGAATGGTCCAGGCAGATATGGGCATCTCAAAAAAGTCCTAGAGGAATGGTAAAAACTGTTCGTGTTTTTTAAAAGCAGCCAACCTGGAAAACACAACAGCAGTTTTAACATGTACATCAAACCGTATGTGAGCTTTTCCTAGGTACTCTTACTGGCCAATTAAAGTTTCCCAGGCCATGCTATTATTCAATTAATAGGATTGCTAAGGCTATAACTGAAGGGATAATACAACCTCTCAGAACTCATCATTTTTGCGATGCCGATGGTGAGAAAGATGGGCCTTATCTGTGAATTTTATTTTACAGCCCAACAGGGGAATTCAATGTATCTAATAGCAAGAAAAGAGATATCTTCAAAACATGGTCTATGCAATCAGTACAGAATCAATAACAATAACAATACTGCTATTAGACTCAAGTCATCCGAGAACAATGGAATTTTGAATCTGTAAACGAAAGCAAAAATTTGCACATTCAGTCATTTTCACTTGATAAAAGGAATTATTCCTCCTAGCATGACAAAACAGGTAAAGGTGTTTGTGCTTTAAATCATGGATGCTAACTTATCCACAATCTTAGTCTGAAATGTGAATCCCAAATTTTTGGAGTGGCCATTCAGCAGCTGCCTTTTTTACTGCGTCTCATACCTGTATGCATTAAAATACTATCCACAGATTTCCTTTGTAGGCCCCTGTTCCCCCCGGGACTGAAAACCTGCGGTGTACTCCCCCAACTCATTCAAATAAAGCTAGTGGAGACATTTGCAGCAAAAAGGGAAAACACATAGCATACTTCTGGGCATTCATCTCAGGAAAATAAATATGCAAGATGGCACATCCACCCTGAAGCACAAAGCTGGCAAGGTAAAAAATAACATTTGGGTTCGATCATTATGGAAAAGAAAATAATTCTGTGTTCATATGTAACATGCTGATTCTTTCCACTGAGACAAAAGGGCCAAGGGTAAGACTGCGAGTTTGAACTCACAAGGAAACAAACCTGGAAACAGTTGTAAGGCTTCTTTAACCAATTGAGGGAATCAAAGTCTGAAATCTGATCCCCAGCTTTTCAGGAGAACCTTGAATTCTCTAGCACGACCAACACCCTATTTCCTATCTGCTGTGCCTTCATGACTCTTCTTTATGGCATAGTGTTGCGTTTGAATCTAGATAATCCCTTTCCCTCAACAGCTACAGATGGGATGACTTTATACCATTTGTAGTAAAACTGGTAAAGAACAAAAGAGAAATGAAATGTCCTGCTTTCCTACAATGGGTTTGTGATGAACATACTCTCCTGGTTTCTCATCAGTGCTTCAACTCTGTTTTTCTTGGAAAGGATATTACATTTTTTAATTTGGCATTGACTCTTTCTCAAGTTTTATTATTTTGCAATCCCTTCTGCGCTTCTCTCATTTTCAGTCTTTCTAGCCAGGTTTTTTTTTTTGTTTGTTTGTCTGTTTTGCTTGTTTTTTGGGTTTTTTGTTTTGTTTTTGTTTGTTTGTTTTGTTAAGTCTCCTGAATTCTTATTTCCTATTAATATGGCTTTGCACTGTCTAATCCCAGGCTTTAGTTTACTGGCTGCTAATTTATGAGATAACTGAAAAGTTTAAGTCCAATCTATATAACGTATGACCAACAATAGGATTGCAACAGAAATACTCATTATTTAAGGGATGAACTGGCAGAAGACCACATCCTGCAGATTGCAGACCGATTGTTCTTACCTGTGGTTTTTTGGCTGTGATTTGGAAATGTACAGAATTCTTTGAGAGCAAATGTGATGTTGCTCTCGGCCGTTTTTCATTTCATATGGATTGGTCCATATTTTTTGCTTTTAGGGATGATGCTTTACTGTTCTCGTTACAATCTGTTTTTGCGAGACTGGTGAATGTTTTGCTGGCAATTTTTGCTGCGGGTAGTGTTCTTTAAAGTTTTTTTATGAATCAGTGACCAGCCTCCAAATATATGTTATTAAACCTGGCCACACAAGCTCATGGCTTGAATGGCAAGGGCAAACAAAGGTTTTTGCAGAACCAAGCTACTTTTATTGATTGCTACATTCCATTAAATAAGGAGTTCGACATGTGAATTGGAGGTTTAAAAAATATTATAAAAGTAGTTGACTTCAACTCCTAATTTTCAAATGAATGTTGTGCTGCTACCGGGAGTTACTCTTACTGTTGACTCATGGTATCTGTATGTGTGAGTGCATTATTAAAATTTAATTATTATACCTTATTTTATGAATTGATACATCGCATTATGCTATCTGGTAATTTGCTGGATAAACTTAACTTCATTGGCACAAAGAACCTGCAGGAAAGATACTCATCTGCTGCATGATCTTAACATGACTGCTAAAAATAGCACCAGGGGTCAAAAGTGAGTAAGGGATAGCTAAAATTCTGCCATATTCTGTACATTTGGTGGTTAGAAGAATGGGCTAGCAAGGACTGACATAGTGTGAAGTGAGTATGCAAACATGTAAGAACTTGTGAGACAGGACGCCTGGAGATTTTCCTTTGGACAACAGAACCCTCAGTGTGCCTTTGGTGTGTGAGAATCCCAAGGGTGCAGGAGTTAACTACGAAACGGAGAAAGGGGGCTGTGTGGGAGATGAGGTGCACATCCCAGCACTTATCAATTACTGGTAGGTAAACTCATCTCTGTTTTCCCTTCTAGCCCAGTTATCTGCATGTGGTATAATATCCATATTCGGTTCAGCGCACAGTGTTAAGACTCAATAACAAACAATTAGTTTTCTTCCCTGGCACGACTCAGATTTCTTGAGGGGTTTGCGCAATAGGAGGCAACCTTTCATACTGCAACCGCCATCAAGAGATTGTTAATATATGTGAACATCTGTTCAATGGGGAAGCAGAGGTTTCACGATGATGCTCTGTAGATGTCCTACAGGATAAAATAATTTTCCCTTGCTGAATTGTCAGCACAGATGCTGCTTGACACAGTACGATCTAAACGCTTTACTGGAATTGCTATAACAATCTTTGAAACAGACGTGCAGTCTCAATAACTAGGTAGGAAAAGTCAAGTGAATTACTTAAAATATTTCTACTTTTTGGTTAGTTAGCAGGGCACTTGTTACATCCCCAAGTGTAAAGAGATGACTGAACTCCAACAACGTGTCTGAAGAGGATATCAGAAGGATGAATTTCTCTAGTTCAGGTGGAGCTCCATAACTATCATTGACATAAATTGGAGGATTTCCATTGAAGTGCTCTGTATCCAGAAGCACAGAAGAGGGATCAAGCTTGATTTTTCCATTCTCTCTTGTCATTGAAAGTGATGGCCAAAAGTCATTAAGGGCAATAAAATTTCAAGATAGGGACTTCTGTGAGCTGATAGTTCCAGAACATACAGGTTCCTACTGTTAAGCAGGAGAACTACCTTAGATGTACACTTCAAAGAACCTTCCAGAATTCTGTGAGGTGGGAAAAAGACACCTGAGTACAGACTGCTGCAGAGTTCAAAACTAGTCTTCCATTTGCCTTTCAGACTGGCACTGCTCCAAAGCCAGAAGATGGTTACATATAACATCATGGTAGAAAATTCCTGAAAATGCACTCAAGATACTTCACAGGTTAGGAGGAAAATCTCATTTTCTTTGCCAATTAGAATTGACTCAATGAGATCTTTCATTGGGTGCAAAATGAGTGAAAAGCAGGGCACTTCCTATTCCTTCTTAACAGCTTATCCAGCTTTGCCCCCAGGGCTTAAGAGAGAGGAACAACCTTCAAGTAGCAGATTACCAAAACCATTTCCTTTGTTTGGTGGCTCAAAAATCCTGGAAAGTCCCAATTAGTCTACAATTCATCTTTTCAGGATGGTTTGGGAAAGCAAAGGACTCGTCTTGGCAAGTAGTGATTAAAAAGGTTAATTTTGCTGAGTCTTATTTGATTTGCCAAGTAATCTCCCCAATTAGAAAGGACTACAGGAAAGAATAAAAGGAAACGCTATCCCTGGAAACAGGAAATCATTGGCCTTATTGGCCGTGCTTGAAATGTTTTCCTCATTCAGGGGCAACTCTATTCTGAGCAGAATGCCTTCAACTGTTTTTGATTTCCTTCTGTGTTTGGAGGAGGAGTATCTGCTGAAATCTTTCAAGCAGATTACTCTGCAGACTAAGCCCACAACACAAAAAAAGATTGTTAATGGCAAATACTGTAATTTAATTTCTTCCTGGCACAGAGAGTAATGTCACATTCTGCACACTATTGACATGAGCCATAGAAGATTGCTAAAAATGCATGATGACGCTTTCCTGGTCAAGATATTTGGTAGCACTGGAAACCTGGTTTAAGGGTCTGACATTAACTGTACATAGATCCATCCAAAAACTATCAGATGAACAAAAACTTTCCTGTCATGACTTGTATGGTGTCAAGACCTACTATAATCCTCTACAGTTACCCATTTCCTATGAGGAATTACTTTATACTATTTCATATAACAGAATAGCAATACCTATTCTGCACTGAAATATTTACCTACTTTCTAGTGTTTCAGTAAGCACAATTTTCCCTAAAGTGAACAGAATTTTTAACAGTAAAAGAGAAGGTAAGGGTTCTGTGGTTTCGGGGAAGTCAAGGGAAATTCAACTGCCTGAGTTCAAAAGCAAATACCCCACGTGACCATGCTAAATTTATGGGTTTTTTCTGTAGCTCACGTGGCCTTCAACAAGAAAACTTTTAAAAATAGGGGAAGGATACATTGGATTTGGTATGAGTGAACATTACCATATCTTCACTTGACTTATAAGAAACTGAGTGATGCATTTGGGGTTTGTTATTTTTAATCCCCACTGTTTAAAAGCCCCCCTCTGAGATAAATGAGACGGCAACCACAGCTTGTGTGACAGACTAGGTATTGAATCCAAAAGTCCTTTGGACACGCATGAAAAGCAAACATGGTATATAATCATAGCCCTCCTCCCCACCCTATCCACTCCAGATGTCTTTGATTGGCACACAGGACCAACCAGGCTCAGAGCTGCCCCAGTGACACTTAGGATGCTCCTGTACTAACCCAGGCCAACTCCACCAGGTGCCCAGATGCCAAGGGTGCTCTAAGAAAGGGCAAACTGCCCATTTCTGAGGTCAGTTCTGTATCTTTGCAGTACAAATGTGGTTAAAGCGTTATTTTTAAAAAAGTTGTCAAGGTCTGCTTCATTGGGAGCATAAAATCCTCAGGTCTGGGTAAGGTGACTTATGCAAATGAAGTAATTATTGTAAATCTGTAAGATTTAATGACCAACTGGAATTTAAGACTGAGTAAATTACTTGCTAATCTTTGCAATTTGTGAGGAGAGTTTTTGTATTTTTGCTGAAGCATTTGTAATAGATGAAAGAACCTTAATTCTAAAACCAAACTTTACTAACAAATCAGGTTGATGGGGCAAGAATGATAAGGTTCAAGCTAAATTTCGTTTATTGAGCGGTTTTCAAAATTCATAACAGGAGGTCGGCCTCGGTGTGCTTATCTGAATTGAACATGCGGATATCTGGCCGTATCGGACCTATACATTTTGTGGTATTAGGTTAATTTCAGTAGTCGGACATTTGTGTATATGTGGATTTGGTGAAGCCAGGTAGTCTAAATCGGGTTTGAGACTCTGGGTATCTGCGGGTTTTGCATATTGCTGGACTGTGCTATTTTGTGCAAGGAGGTGTCTCTCGCTCTAATGATAGCTGAAGAAACACCGAGACCAATTATTCATATTGTTAGTGAAGAACTAAGTAGGAATGAATATTTGGGAGCCGATTTGGTTAGTGAAATCGCAAGCCAGGGTAGTCGAGCTTGGATCGGAGTTGCTGACTTGCGCTTTAGAGATGTGATGTATAAACAAGCAGAGAGCAGGTTCAGCTCATCAACGCATTGTGGAAGGATGTGCGTGAGATATAAGTGAGGCAGTGGAAATAAGTTTTCATAATTGGCGATTATTAGCGTGTGGAAGTAAGTTAGGCAGGGTTGTGTAATAGGGTGTATTGTTATGGATGAATGCATAAGGAGCGCCTGGCTTGATAGTTTGGACATAAGCGATCGATAGCGGTGGTGTAGTTCTTGTCTCCATATAGAGGTTGTTTATTGGTCTAGTGGATGTGCAGTGAGATGACGATTGTTCACTCACCAGGCATCTAGACATTGCCTGTTTTCTGAACACAAGAACCAGAACTCATTGTAAATGGATGGATGTTTATGTTTAGCCTCTAGTGGGGCTGAAAACCCGAGTTCAAGCAATGCCATTCCCTCTTATGTTGCAACTAGTTTCAGTTACTAAAATATGCTTATTAAAAGGATCTCCCTCTTCCATACATTAATTTAAACAATGCTTTGTTGGATTGGGTGTGACTTTTAAGTGTCAAATGCACTAAAACTGATACTAAGTATTATTTTTATAAAGTCACTAAAATTCCTGTGTCTGCTCTGCAAGGCTTTTATTACATTTTCTAAATGATTTTATTTCAAATAGCTACCAGTACAGAAAAAAACTAGGTGGTGTGGTAACCCATTGTTAAACTTAATGCATAACCTAATGTAGTCTTATAAAGATTTAGTTTATGTCACAAAATGAGACAATCAGAATGTAAGTTTTGAATGTGAGCTAAAACATGATACATACCATACTTCACTGTAAAGCAGTTACAGCAATTATCACCCGAATATCCCTTCTCTTGCTCCTGGACTGCACACACTCCTTTTTTTCCCCCCAGAAAATACAGCTCTTCACATACCAAAGCACGCATAATGAGAATAACAACAACAGAACAAGAAAGAAGGCCTCTGAACTCAGCTGGAGAATGAGGCTGCCTGCCTCCCCAGCTACAAGATGGTGGGCTGATCAGCTTGGCTTTTCTGCACGACAGCTGCTCGCAGCTCCTGCTAAGCTGTGGCACTCAGTATGGAATGTGGAAGAGAGGAGATGGGTACTGGGATAGGAAGCCTGGAAACAGGGAATAGTGTTAGCCTCCTTTTATGGTGTGGAGGGACTGAAGAAGGAAAATGCAACCAAGCCATTGTTTGGTGACTCACTGACACCACTGTTAATTTTATTTTGCCTCGTTCTTGCATGTGCAAGTTTGATGATCTCTGTCCTTGGTCTTCCCTTCCATTTACTTCCCACTGCTCAGGTGAGCTTTTTGTATGTGTCAGATGACCCAGGTATGTTTTCTCCTCACTCACTGTCTTCCCAACTTGACTGGAGCAATTCTGGGTACTTAACAGAGTCAAAAAAATACATGAATGGGTGCCATTTTCAGTACAAATTCTGCCAGCTAATTTGAAAATAAAAATTACTTTAAATATTTTTTAAACATTTAGTCAGTAGATGAGTGATTTGGGTGTCTTCCTACTTTTTTTAATAAATTTTCATAATGTAATCATATTTAGAATAATTGAAAATCTGTTGATGGGACTTAGCCAGAGTCTGTTTAACAAGATTCTCTGCCTTTTTAGACTGAAAGTAAACAGAAAATTTGTTCACGCCTTGCCATAATCACTGCCTGGGGAGAGATGCAGAAACACGGCAAAGAGAAGCAAGCAGAAACATAGCTGTGCTGGCTAGGCTCATTTATCAAATGTTTAATAAACGCCAAATGTCCCTAACAATAAATAAGAAAATAGCAATCTTTCTGTAATGCAAGGATATATTTTGACTCCCTGGGACAAGTTTGGTTTAAGCTTATGAGGTATGTGTTTAGTGGAAGGAAATAACACAATAAAAGATTGAAATAAATTCGGGAACTACTTTACCAACAAAGAGGAGGGCAGGATATATTGAATTAACTACATCAGTTCTGCACTTTGTTCTTGAAACAAGCAGAATAACCGTTCCCTCCAAAGCACACACTGTGAGCCTGCACAGGCTCGTGACAAGAGGCCCAGGCCTGGCCAGATACCCAAGCCAGCTCTGTGTGCCCCAGCTGGAGTCCACAATCATGTCAGTGGACACAGGTTAGCTCCTTCACACGCCAACAGCTCGATAAGCAACACTATTCTACCAGCTAAGAGGAAAGGGCAGTAAACCTTCTCTTCGTGCTCAATCTTTCCACCATCCTTCTCAACAGTTTTACATAACCCAACCCACATTTCATCTCAGTATTATCGGTTCAACAATATATCCTCTCTCTAATAAAATAATAATAACCAAAGATCTACATTTTGATCAAACACATCTTAAAATAATTTGCAGGCATGATTAACCGTTCTGCTGAATGGTAAAACACTTTGTCCTACTCCACGCTGGTGGTTTTTTAGGGGCATTCGAGGATAAAGTTTATTGATTTCTCTGTAACTGTGTGTCCTCAGCTGAACCTACCAGCCCTTTGCTGTGTGAGGATTATAACAGCAGTTGGGAATCAGCCTCCTCCGTTCTATTCCTCTCTAGTGCCGATCTTGCTCCTTCTTTAGTCCTGATTGCATAGCCAGAACTGCCAATTCTTCAGGCAGCCATCAGTGAAGAAGCCCTGCCGTTCCACTTTTATAACTTTTCCAGACAAAAAGATTGGGAAGCCCCCTAGTAGTTTTCCAAACAGTCTTATTTTAGGAGGCTTGCAACACAAGACTCACACGTCAACCCAAGGGCCCCCCTGCATCCTGCTCCGAATACTATGACTTTCCTGAAGTTTTCACCAGCACACACCGCACCAGAATCTCGCGCTTGCTTCTAACGTTTAATGCGCGTACGCTTAAAACAGCCACAAACCAAACCCTAACCAAAAACAACAAAACACCAAGCCATTCAACCACCCAAATAACCCAAAACGCAACAAACCCCGAATTCCCTCCAAATAACCCTTATTTGCCCTAATACTTCACAATATATCTATTGGAACAGTAATAGACACTGGAATCAAATTCTTCAAAAAGGCATTTTATCCTCCTTAGATTTCATAGTTTTTTTATAAATCCAATTCAGGAAGGCAACTACTAGCCAAAAAGAAATAAACAAGGAAAAATGGAAAATGTGGGGTTTTAAAGAATCTTTAGGCAGGGATGACCGACAACAGAAGTAATTTTTCTGCAGCATCTAAATTAAAACCATAAGAACATTCCTGGTTTGAACAAAAGTTTTCCCCATTACAGCAAGGAATTTCTGCCAATTCTGTCAGCATCAGCTAAAATGCTTCACTTCATATCTAGGATTTGCTTCTGGAAATATCTCCTCGAGTCATTTATACTTTGTACAAGCTATTAGTCATTTGTTGCATTGCAAGTGGCATAACTGAAACCCAAGATTTAGATGATCGAGAACCACTGTGAGGCTATAAACACAACAAATGCAAAAAATCTACATGGATAATACATGTAAAATGCATTTTATCCACATGTCACTGAAATACAACAGTCAATAATGGGTCTTATTTTCATGTGAGAACGACACTGCATCTTACCATTACACTGAAATTACAACATAACTCCAAATAAGGTCTTTTAATTCCTAAACAAAGGTACTTACTTATATCCTTTGCCATACACCGACCTCTTGAATGTGTAATCTGGATCCTTTCTCTCCAAAGCTGCCATAAATTGCTAAGGAATCATTATGCTGGCCAGGCAGTGGTCCCACTGAATTCAGCCAGTTTTTTATTGTACATGTGAAGGATACCAGCACTCCTCCTGTATGGGGAAGATTGAACTGCAGACAGAATCTCCCTCAACTGCCCCTGCATTCAGGCCTGTTGACTAGTCCTTTCATGGCAGCACTGAGAAACACAAAGGCAGATTTAAAAGAAAATTAACTGGAGGAGTAAAGAATTAAAATCAATGAAGAGAAGGAGTGGACTGAATATATTCTGCATTGTAAATTTAATTACCCCTTAGTCAAAAACTGGACAATTAACAAAGGCCAATACAAAACAAGAAGGGTCATAAAATTAATGTATTCAGCAGGTCTTGCATTTGCATATTTTGTGTTCCCCAAAATATCTTACTGATTCTGTGAAAATGGAGAATTTTCCAAATACATGAAGTCAAATTCCATTTATCTTGATTTAAATGACAGGCTTGGAATGCCAGCAAGAAGATACTCTAGATCACTATCTGGAAGGCAGAGGGTTAGAAACTGAACGAACTGGAAGTCATTAACTGAAAGACCACAGTACTTGAAAGGCCTGCTCATTCTAGCAGCTCTGAAGAAACACATTGCAACCCTTGTACCCTGAGTGGAGATTACTGAAATTTGGGTATTTGGATGTGTAGAATGTCTTGCTGTCCTTTCTCAATGTAACAAATAAAGGTTTGAAAGCTCCATCGCACATTTGGACAAATATAATTTAAAACATACCCATACCACCACACATCAATGTGCAAATTGGGGTGATGAAATCACAATTTGTGTGCCTAAAAATTCAGGAACAAAGATTTTAAGGCATGACTATTCTGAGAAAAAAAAAGGTATTTTAAGAACAGAGTTTTTATTTCTCAAAATGCCACTGCTCAGAATTTTTTTCAAGATTATCTGAACTGAACTGCAACCTGAATTCCTTCCAGAAAATGCCTAAAAACCTAACACAGAGCCAGAGCACTAGGATAAACTTCCTTTAAGCCTCCTTTCAAGGGCTGTGCATGGACAGAGGAAGCCCAGAAGATGATACTGAGTTGCCAAGGGGTCCGCAGGACACAGTTTGAAGTCTGTACACCTTTATATTCGCAGAAGGGTGTGGAGAGTTTTTCACGGGAACCCCTCTAGAATCATTACAGAGATTTTTCTTTTCTAGCAAAGCCTCTGGCATGGATTTTCTTATGAAACACCGACAGCAATAGTGCAAAGAGTATCAATTACTCACAACTAATTCTGGACATATTTTTTCATAAAAAACGTGACTCTGAATCCATTTGGAAGAAAACCGTGATCTAAGTGTATATAGCTTTGTTTGTAATTCAACACTATAAAGAGTACCTAACAATTATGAAGTATTTTGGCAACTGAATGTAGTATACCTAATTCCTGCATTTTCAGTTAAGAGTGACCATTTTCTTTCTGTTTTGCATTAGGAAATCTGCATAGCATCTAAATAAATTACTTCAAGTGCCATTTTAAATCAAAATTAAGTAGGTCACTTTGAAAGTCAGCTTTGATGGGTAAAGTTTGTTGTTGGTTTTTCGTTTTCTTTTTCAAATGGAGAGCATGAGTCTGTTTCCCTTTCAGCACCACTTAATCACTGGTAACTTTTATGAAGAGCAACACAAAGGCCTCTTCTATTTATTCCATTATGTCCCAAGAGGTTGAGAACAAGCTTTGAATGCAAATGAAAATCAATGTAAAGCATAGTCTGGACAAACTACCATTAACTTCTGAATATGTGTCTATGCAAATGCAGCACATACCCAGTGAAACTGCAGAGCCTCATGACCTTTTGCATTGAAATCTATGCTTTATGACTCTCGTTAGCAGCTGAAATGTCTTTCTGTGATGTGTCTTTGTGTTAACGTGTTTTGGTTTTGGACAGGTACAGTTATGAGTGCAAAGCCCTTTCAACAGGAACATATTCAGTTTCAGATAACCCTTTCACCTGTCAGGGGAAGGGATAACATCAGAGAATAGTCCCATTTGCAGCAGTGCTACACTTCAATGACCAAATGTGATGCGCCAGACCCAATCCCTTCAATCGCATTTACCCCGTAACTGCACGTCAATATAAGTAGTTCCATTTAAGACAGACACATGAACACATAATAATGCACAAAACTGTGACTGTTTGTAGATTAGAGGCCTAATTAGATATTGAGACGCTACTGAAACCTTAATTCTTTAGAACTCTGTCCTTCGTGCAGGACCATCCAAATGGTTGCAGAACCTGGCTTTTCCATTTGGTGCCACAGTGCTGCCCAAATGAGATGGGTGAATGTATGGAACTTAGAGAGTTTAGTCTCCAACAGCAGTACCTGCATGACAGCAATGCAACCCACAGCTGCCTGTCCTCTTAAAAGCTTGAACCACAGACAGATTTACAGTTAGCCCAGACCAACAGGTCACAGGAATTTATTGCTGTTCAGTCCTGTCTCTCTCCTTGGCAAACTTTAGGTCAGTCCTTCAGGGCACAAAATTTTGCACCTGCGCATAGCTTTTTCTGAACTTAGTCTTTGGCAGTGCTATGTCCCCCTCCTTTGGGACGTTATACCTTTGGTTGCATGCTTTTTATGTAGCAGCAGAGTGGTTAGCGAACAGTGCCTTACACAACAGCAGCTGAAGAGGGCAACAGCAGACTGATTCTAGGCTTTCCATTTGAAGGACACCATGCCTAAACTCTTCCTGTCCACAGTCCTGCACACTCTGAGGAGAATCCTTCATCAGCAGGTAGTTGCAAATGTAAAGCATCTCTAACCTCCAGTTTGGGATTTTGGCAAATCATTGCTCATGACTGGAAGATTTAGAGGACAAAAGAATAAAGCCTGGTGATGTTTTTTTTTCATTGGAACATAATTTAGATACCTTACATTCACAGTACTGAGTGCAGGGACAAAGGACCTTTAGGCAGGGGCCCCTTATTACTCATTTATTTTGGACTTTATGAAGAGTTATTAATCGCAATTCAAGGCCAGGCTGGATAGGTGTTTGGAGCATGCCTGGTCCTAGTTGGAAGGTGTTCCCTGCCCTTGGCTTAAGGGTTTGGAAAACTAAGATGATGTCTGTTGGTCCCTTCCAAGCCAAAACATTCTGTGGTTCTATTGAAGCACATGGAAAAGAAATCAATCAACTGAAACTGAATTAACTAAAGGTCTTTTTCTGAAATTTAGCCATAATTGGGCACATTTAAAAAAAATTGATAAGGCCCCATAGGAACAAACCTGAATACCAGCCTGCTTGTCAACTGGCCAGCCTGCTGGGGGGCAAGTTTAGGACATAAGAGCAAGAGCCATCCAAAAGCAGCACTTCCCTACAGTGGCCAGGGACCGGCCAGTGGAAGGCAGGGTGATGCAGTGGTTTCAGCAGCCTTTTTCATTTCCCACTATAGCTTGCAATATATGCTAGTAAACATTAAAAAGGATCCAAGGAGGAAATTGTGGAATTCTACTCTAATGCTAAAGTTCATACAATAATTTGGAATTTTTTAAAGCCTTGGAAAAGTAGCAGCGTTATAATTTATAAATGATTAAATTAAAATAGCTTAAAAAGTTTTTGGGTTCTTAGGAACATATATATTATGCTACCAAACAATAGAGTATTTACTGAAAAGTTTGTGCTATAACAGGCTCATTCATCGTCATTTTCTGTCAGAACACAGAAATAAAGCTGTTTATGTTTCCAGGGGGTTTTTTTAACGCACTTTATCCCGTTTGGCAAGCTACTGCTGTATTTTCTTTCTTTATCTGAGTGGAATTTCTCTAAACAGAACTATTTAATTTAAAAAATGCTAATATTTTAAATTGTGATAAAAGATTAAAGACTACTCAGGATAAGCCAGAAAAGCATGGAATGCTGTAGATTCCTTTGTTTAAAAGAAGTAAATTTCTGAAGTACTTTAAAAAAAAAAAAGCAATTCCGTGCCAATGAAGAAAATAAGAAAAATTAGGAACTGACTAGTAACGTCCTTGGCTGGAGCAGAGAGGGGAAACTCAGATTAGTGGATTGAAGCTTGATCCACAAAAAATAGTGGCCGCTAAAAACATGTGGTCTTTAAACTTTTTTTTTTTTCCTCCAACAGCAACTAAGAAAAGGTGGACATTTTTCATAACAAATTCCATTTCCTCTTCCAAAACAAATAGATATTAAAAAAAAAAACCACTTAGATGCTTTAAAAAGCTTAATTCATGTACAAGAAAAATGCCAGTCTAATTTTTAATGTGGTACCTCAAGATCTACCAGAACAGCCACCATAGCTGCTATTTTTAAGACAATGATCAAAAGGAAAAAAAAAACAGGGTAAGAGGAAAAGGTATTGCCTTAATTAAAGACATACCCATTTTCCCTCAAAGCACAAGAGACCCTTGGCACTGAACATTCTTTGTTTCAAATGTCCATGCCCTTAATGCCATTATTTCAGACTGTTCAGCTACAGCTTTGGCAGACATGCCTGCAACTACATTGATTTACTGACTGATTATCTTTTTTTCCGTTTTAAAAGGTTAAAGAATGTGTCTAAAGCAGAGCTGAGAATGTGATCACTTCTAGAAGGTTCTCTTCCTCACTTACAACAATGTAGACTCTTTTTTAAAGTTATTTTTATGGCATAATAATTTCCTATTTTCCCTGAGCATTTAAAGTAATTTCACTCACTTTTTTTTTTTCTTCAAAAACCAAACTGTCCTAAATGCAAGCACATCAGTTAATTATTAGAAGATTAAATCAAACAGGTCAAAAGCCTCAGTCCTGTCTCCAAAAAACAAGAACAAAATAACTGTCTCCACAAAAGAGCTTTTACAAAGTTAGCACAAGGAAAGGAAGGTGGAGGTAGAGTGTGTGAAGAGGCTGGAATATGAAATAGTAACTTGATGACTTTCACAGATTTTTGGGGGCCAGTGTTGTTTCATCTTATTAGCCAGTCATCAAGTTCCTGCTTTTGGACAAAAGACAAGTGTCACTGATTTGTAAAGTAAAACAGCTGCAAGTTATTCAAGACAAAGCAAGGAAACATGCCACATATTTTATAACAGAATCCAGTCCAGTCCTTAAGTGCACAGCTCCAGAGAGAAAATGGCCCCATCTCTGTATTGTGTATGACGTGTGTTTATAAACAGAACAATGATTTCCTCCCAAAAATCTGGAAACAGAAATCACAGTGTCCCTTGGCTTTCAATCTCCAATCTTCAGTTAGTACATGGCATTAGATTAGCAGATTTGATTTATAAACCCCACTTTTGCATTTCCAATGGTCTCCCTCATGCTTTGAGACATAATGATCAATACATTTGTAATGAAAATTAATTTTATTTGCAAAATCCAAATTTTGAGGTAGATCTGTGTGCTGATGGGGTCTGCACACTCCTGCATAGTAATAATCATATCCCTCACATATTACATAACATAATATCAAATTCCCTATCGTGCAAAGTTCTGAAGAAAAAAGAACATTAGCAAAAAGCACTCAGTAAATGAAACACTTTGAAAATAGGCTTCACAGTAGCCCAAAATTAGTTTTTTTAAAAACATCTAGATAAGAGTCTTACCGGTCTAAAATTGCATTAACAATTTCCAGATGAAGCAACCTA
The DNA here is from genome assembly GCA_002167245.1 of Sporophila hypoxantha. Classification (NCBI taxonomy): domain Eukaryota; kingdom Metazoa; phylum Chordata; class Aves; order Passeriformes; family Thraupidae; genus Sporophila; species Sporophila hypoxantha. Next base: position 677,448 of record NDFG01000041.1, read on the forward strand.
AATATTAAGCCTTAAAGGACAGCAGAATACTAGAGCAATATTCTACCTTCCAATAAAACAAACACTCCACTTCCCCCAAAAGCCAACGAACAAAAATACAGGGTCAAAGGCCAACTCTTTAGATAGTACATAACTACTTTTTGGAAAGCATATGGTCTTCAATGACATCAAAAATCTCTTAGGCTGTGCTGCATAGGGTACCAATGAGAATGGGAAGGTCCAAAGGAACTGTGTAAAAATTCTGTAGCTTAAAGTAAAACAGTAACTATTACAGGGCCTCAAGATAAAACTGGAGATATAGGAAAAGAAGTAATTTATCTATACCTGTGGTGCCACAGGAACCATGTGGAGGCCTGTGTTTTATTTGAACAGCCTTCATTAATCCCCCAAGGAGGCTTACGGTTGGGCAACTCTGAGGACACTGAGATCTTCAACATAAATATAGTGAGGCTAAATGCAGTCAGAAAAACTATAACAAATTTTTAAATTAAATACAAGAAAAAGCCAAGCTATGCTATGGAAAAGACTGAGATGAAATATTTCTGGAACAGATCTGGAATATATTCAGTAGGGATGGAAATACCCCCAGAGGCATCATATTGTAAAGGATCTACAGGATAAAAGCAAGCAGAATAGATTTGTAAGAGTACCAACAAAGGAGAACTAATTGAGTTTGGGTTGCCAATACTTGGGAAGCAGTGTTCCTGGAGCCAGGAAGGTATTTGTTTCTCTAAACAACGGCTGCAGCAGACTGTGCAACAACTTTTTATTTGTGGACAGCCAACAGAGTCCCTTCAAACCTCGCGTGTGGACCAAACATCAATACTCCCAAGTAATTAATTCGCCTACAAATGGAGGTCATGTGGTTGCCTGAACACATAAAACATGAATGCTTCATCCAACTCTTTACAACCACTCTGGAATCACAAATGTGTTCTAAGCACATTACAAGAAAGATCTTATGCGAATTGGATTGGAATTCACATAAAAATAACAGAAATTATTTGGGAACTGGAACAGAATCAAAGGAAATGTTACAAGCCTAAAAAGTGTGGACTTAGTTAGCTTAAGCTAAGCAAAGTACAAAAGTTAAAATTGCTTTCTTTTCTTAAAAGATTTCAGTTGATCAGGAAAATTATTTCAAAGGAACAAACCCCAGGAAGGAAAAAATAATTATTTGAGGGTGAAAAAAAGGTTCATATATACATACTTATTTAGGAACTACAAGAAAAGCATACACATACTGAGTTCTAACTAGAGGTAATTGTCCTAATAGAAGAAAACTAGCAGGCATCTGAAACTTCAAGTTCATAATGTTATAGCACTTGTTATATGAGCAGAGACCCAACAGAGATGGAACAAAATTTAATGGAGCTCTGCCATCTCTAAGCTCAATCTTTAAAAACATTTTAGTTTAACTCTTATAGCAACACTCCTCTTTTCCGTTTTGACATAACAGATGGTGTTTGTTGAAATCTACATATTGCGCTGGTGTTTCTTCGACTTTGTCTGATGCATGAACGAGGAAATGCTCTTCCCATAAGTCAGACTACATGGCAGAAAAAAACACAGCAATCTAATAATTAAGTGGCTTTCACTCCTTACCTACAGCCCCATTTCTGTGAATTCATTCACAGAAACGCCATTTTCCCATTTAAACAACAAAAATTTCAAATAATATACACATACTCATGTGTATTTGGCTACACAAGTTATAGAAGAATGATAGGGCTTTTGGCAGTTATTATCACTTAGAAAATTTTACCATTATGAATCCTTCTAATTACTTATTATTTTGAACCATCTTGGGCTGAACTGTCTTCACACCAGACATATTTCCTCAATGGAGACTTTCAACTAAATGCCTTCAGCTATTCCTCAGAACTAGAAAATGAAAAAATTATGTTTTCACTTTTCCTGTTTTAAAAGCAGTTCTTACAAGCTTTTTTCTACCTAGGCTGCATTGTGGCGGAATCAGAAATTTCAGAGTATGGGAGGGATTGGCAGTTCTTCTTGTAAAAATAAACTTCATTACTTTTGATTTTAAAAAAAAAGCTATTCAAATGCTCCCACCAATTTTCCTTTTACTAGCAAGTATTACTCCACTACCTTGCTAGTAAATCTGTTGAACACGATCATTTCTCAAAATAGTATTAATGCTCACATGTTATATGCCATTACACACTGTTTTTTTCTCTTTTGAGTCCAATCCCAACCTTATTTACAGTCATTTAGTACAATAGCAAAGACCAGAAGGTTTTAAATCCAATGCTGGTTCAGCATGCCCAACAACTCTAGCACTATTTCTCAATTTCTAAGACTTAATCAGTTCATCTTAATCAAATTTTCTATCATGAATTCTCACTGTCATATATGCACTTTGAATGTCACCTTAGTGCTATCTGTTAACCTGCTCCCCAACAATGTGTGTTCTTGGTTAATCCTAAATTGAATTCCTTATACGAATCATATAATTATTTCACTCTTGAACATAGGTCATTTTCCACCGCATGGAAGAACCTCAATCACTCTTGCACATGTAGAATTCTGTCAGCAAAACACACTCTTTACAATTTGTTTACTGGCACTCTATTTACATGAATCTGTGCTGCTTCTCAATTACTACACTTCCCAATTTTTTTCAAAAAGTGGCATAGTTCTACATTGTTCACCATGTACATTCTTTATTAATTTTTTACATTTCATTTTAATATAATTTTCTTGAATACTTATGCATTTTCTGTAGGCACAGTTCAGTAGCAGGTTCTTTCTGATACAGGGCAACAGTGAGACCTGAAATATTAGAAAAAAATCATTATTTAAAAAAAAACAACAAAGAAAAGGATAAAACTTTCATTGAAAAACTGTTTTGAAATGTAAGTTTGCTAAATGCAAATACAACCCAGGGAAACAAAAATGGTCAAAGGGTAGTTTGCATTTTCATATAAAGATTATGTTGGCGTTTGTACATACAACTCATTTACAGATAGGAACATATACATAAGGACACAATGCAATTGTTGTAGAGGGCTGCCTTTTAACACTGCTGTCCGCAGATTTTTATGGAAACAGAAAGCTGTAGCCATCTTCATGGTAGAGGACCCATTATTGAAATGTTTCAGAGATCTCCATGCAAGCCTTCTAGAAATTTAGATAATCAGGTGCAGTCATGTGCAATAACAGCAAAACATTTATAACATTTTTCCATAATCTTGTCAATCTCCATATTCAAACTTACTTGAAATGCTCTGCCCTGCTGCTTTTCACTGAGAGAAGAAATCCATTCATCCAATTGGATAGAAACCTTTCATGGAAAGTTCAATTTCTAGTTTTACTACTAATCATTCCACCATTGACAGTGTTTCTTTGTCTTAAATATTTTTTTCTCAATTTCTTTAACTCCAAAGTTTAGATCTTATTTGATATGCTGTTCTCCTTCAAATTCAAGTTATTAGTAAGTTTTATTTATAAGCTAACTAGGACTGCACTAAGACATTAAATGGGCAGACTCCACCTGCAGCCAGTTTCCAATTTTATAGTCCTTCTCTCAAAACAAAATTCATCAGAACTTCTCATCAGCAATTCTTTATGTTAGGCATCTTCCTTCTTTTCTCATATGACTACTGAATTCTTTATATGAAGTAACAGATTAAATCTGATTATGGTGTGCTTGGATAACCGTTGGACTGCTGATCTTGATAGGTCTCTTTCAGCTTGATGATTTTGTCAAAATAATTATTTTATAAAAAAATACACAGTTACCCCAACAGAAATTAATGTTATATAACCAAAGAATAATATATCATTTTTTTTTTTACTTCTTATGCCTTTGCATACCCTAATTTTTTCCTATGTCCATACAATGCCCATGGGCTCTCCTTCAAGCACATTGTGACTTCCAATCACGTGGCACTGTTTTGCCGGAGACATTTATTAAAGAGTCTTTGCTAAAAGACTTTTTTGAATAGCTTCACTAACTATTTTTCCAATAATTGAGCCCACCTAGTTTCATTTTTCCCATCAGGTTTCTAGTGACAAGAACACTGATGGGTAATGCCACTGACTACACTTCAGAGCTACTGCCAAGCCGTACTAGTAAGTGAGAATTAAACAGAACAAACAACAATAGACCTCCATTAAATTAGGATCTTAAGCATTCTTTCCAAAACCCCGTTACCCTACCATTATTTTCAGCAGCCAAAGAGCCACTTTGCGCAGTTTGGTATGCACGGTTGCTCAATTTCCCTTGCTGTTTAACATACTGTCTTTAGATTTTTATCTGATAACATCCAGAGAGTAATTGTCTTTCAGCTGGTCCTGATGCACATGCGTGTATTGCTTAAAATTCTGGCTTTTAGTGGGCTTAACTACCCGCGGAGTATAAGCAAGGCTTGTCAGAAAATCTCACGTGAGGATTCTTGCCCTGGTGGTAAATGGAGCCTTAGAGTCTCAACAAGAACTATGCACTGTCACACATGACAAAGCAAGGAACACATTTGGCAGGCCAGAACTATACAGCGTAGCACCACGGTATTTATTTCAGTGTGAAGACAATTTAGATCATCTTCATTCACTTCAGCTCAGTGGGGCCACACTGGGAATGACCTTCCTGTGTAAGCAGGCACGTCTGACTGTCCTAGTTTGGGCATACCCACTGGATGGGACCACATTAACTCGTTATCCATGTGTCCAGGTTTTCTCACCTGCAGAAACTGTGTTTCTGTCACCTGCAAAAACAGCACCCCAGAATATGAGCACACTCCAGCTCTCATTTTGAAATAACACTTGGATAACTCCCATGACTGAGAGAAGGCAACTCCAAGCTTCCAGATCACAGAAATCATAAATACTGACATCCCTTGAAATCAATAGGAAGTCAAATATGCTGACTAAGTGGGTTTTTTGAAGTTAAGATGCACTGCTGGGAAATTTTTTAACCTTTGTTGTCATAGTCTAAACTCTTTATCACCAAATTTTGTTGCACTCTGCTACTATAAATTAGTAGCAAATGTGGGAATTTTCCCTTGGCCTCCATCATGTATAGCACCAGATGATTCAGTTTCTGCTTATTATTGATTTATAATTTTTTTGTGAACTGCAGATATCATTTTGTGACGCAGTTTTTAAAGTAACTACACAGTAAGCATTAAACAAAATAAAAATTAACATGCCTTTCGTTTAAAAAAAGCAAGGGCAAACCTTATTGATTTTAACTCACTGTGGAAGAAATTTCCTGACTTAAAAGACAGTCATCAGTTATGCGATAAGTAATACTATTAATGACTCAAATTTTGATTGTACATGCTTGTTTAGCTGTGCATGATTAAGAAGCAAGTTAATATATTCAAAAAGAGTGATTATTTTCAATGCAAATACTTGGCTGGCATAATGGGGAGAGACAGCTGCTGCTTAGCAACTGGAGGAACAGAGAAAGGGGTGACTGCTTTAAATAACAGAAAACGGCAATGAAACCGTTAGGAGAGAGAACATATAGTGTTTTGGAGAGAAAATGCGTGGTAGTGCTGTCTGACCACAGGATATTCCTTACAATTACTGCATCCTAGGACAGCAGCATTTTCAAGTCAAATAAAAGTGTAACCGTCAAGAACAAATTTATATATATACCTGCATACACACGTGAGTGAACAACACAATAAAAACAAATTCCTAAAAATAATACAGACACACAAATTGAAATGTAAGAAAATCCAGAAACAGGCTTTGTGTCTGTCATCTGTTGAAAGGGTTAAACAATTTTCAGAACTTCAGCAACTTAAAACACACCCACAAGGCCAACTTCGGGAAGAAGTCTCTCTTTCTCCATCTGCTCAATCTCAGTCCCTGCACTGCCTCCCTCCTGCTGGTGCAACCAGCCCTATTCAACCTCTACATAATGAAGCAGATCAAGGAACCTGATGGAGGTTAAAAGTAAGCCTATTTTCTAGTGGGATTTGCTTTTTAGCTAGCTCAGTTTTCCGACGCCAAGTTTTCTTGTGCAGCTATTAATGAGGAGGAGAGCAGGGGAACTGCTGTGACAGTGCTTGACTCAGTCTTAACTTGGTGCACCCTGCAACAAAACCTACTGACTTGACTGCAAGACAAAACTGAAAGCAGAAGTGAGCTTGGCAGTGAAACTACTTGGAAACTGCAAAGGCAACACTCGAAAGCATGAAAGTTCAAAAAGTTGTCTGCATGGGTTTAATGTACACGTGGATTCACTATTTACCTCAAAAAAGGAAAGTCACTGGTTTTTTTTCCTGAGAGTAACATTCAACATTTTCAATGAAATCAAAATTAAAATACCTTATATGAACAAGAAACTGGCTCTAGGTTAGGGTTCAATTGTTCGTTCTGATTTCAAAGCATGGAGTTTCCCTGAAATTTAATAAAAACACAATTAAACATTTGTAATTTTAAACCAGAATACTCTGCATGACATATTTAGCAAATCCTGCCTTTATGCTTCTAAGAAGTTTAGTTATTTCAGCTTTCTACACTATTCTACTGTGGGCAACTGGTTTGCCGATTCAGCAGGCACTCCCAGCTATGAACTGTGCCTACACCTCAACAACACCCACACCATTTTAAGGAGAAACAGAATTCACAGTGGCTCAAATGTCTTGGGTTATTCACGCACAGCCAGCTGAGGGGCAGATCCACCATATGGTTCTCCTGCCTGAGGCAGATGCCAACAGAATACAGCAGGACTGGTATCCAAGCACAGGAGGAAGAACTGGCTGACTACCTAGCTCATGCAAGGCACCAGACGCACATCTGCCGGCTTCAAAGAATTAAACTGTCCAGTGAAAACACAGTGGTGGGAAGACACAATGCTCAGCAAGTTAAGAAGATCATGGGAACAGCGAGAAACACAGCATGGAATGGAGTAACACAAGAACAGTTACGTCCTATCAAAGTCTATGGAAAATTAAGGAAATGGAGTAGTGAGGGAGCAGTACAAAATGTTTCAAATAACAATCAGTTAGAGATGCTGTTTGTTAACAAGCCCCACCAGTAAAGCTCCTAGTGATTTATTAGCCCTTTGTGAAATCTAAGTTATTCATAAGAAGTATTTTTGCAGTTCCAAGTTTTGACAAATATTCAGCTTTGGTAAATGGTAAACAACTGTCAAAAATTAAAAGTTGTAGCTCAGTTATTTCTTTAAGATACAATGAAAATAGTTTTTGGATTTCAACCCTATTTCCACCACTTCTGTGAACACAAAGAATTTCTGATGACTAGGTAGTTTGGATTTTCCTGTTTCTGTTCACATAAACAATGAGTTTAAAAGAGGAAAACAGATGTGAGCTAGAGAAATAAACAGCTTACCAAAGAAAGAGTAGAAACATTACCCTGAGTAGACAGGCAGGCTTCCTGTTTCCATTACAAATGAAAAACTGAAGGGTGGCACTGCCTGACTGTCTTTTGTTCAAATCTAAACCCGAAACACCATGTAACCAAATGCAAACATGCTGTTCTTACATATTGGACGTTTGTCAGGTTTTATAGATTTGTAACAGTTTTGTATCATCCAGTCCTGCACGCACATGTAGCATACCACTCTGAGTGCAGTGAGAGCATTTGGCCTTTTAACAGGCTCATTCCCACACCGCCAATCTCTGGATATTGCTGTGGTTTGGGTTTTCCTCGCGGACCCGCAGCCCTCAGACAAAGAGACTGCAACCAGGAATCTTAAACCTAAACTCGAGTTTTTCCGTGCCTCAACCTAAAGTCAAGCCTGTTAATGGCTTTCAATAAAAACCTGCACGAAGAGCGCTGCAAACCGCAGAGTAAGCCCTCTCCTGAAGGGCGGAGAAAGGCGGACGAGCAGGGGCAGCGCGGGAGCGGGGGGACGCGGCCGCCTCAGGGCCGACCGCCCGCAGGCACGCGGGGCCGCGACCGCCCGCACGCTCCGCCGCAGTCGCGCCCGGCCCGCGCCCGCCGCCCCGCCCCCTCCGCGCGCCCGGTCCCGCCGCCAATCGCCGCCGTCCCTTCCGCAGCCGCGGCCCCGCCCCCGCTCCCGCGCCGTCGCGCGCTCACCGTCACAGCCGCGAGGCCGCGCGAGCGCCGGCGGGAGCGCGGCGCTTCCACCCCTTTCCTCCCGGTCCCCGTCCTCCTCCTCGCCCTCATCTTCTTAGGGTTTGGGTGTTTTTGTGGCTGGCACCCTGCGGTTGAGCGCGCTTTGCCGGCAGGCTGGGCCACGGTTTGGGGCTGTTTCTGGGAGGCGCTGGGGAGGCAGGGAAGGAGGAAGGGAAGAGTAATTCTGGCTCCAAGCTGAGCCCCCGAGGCTCCTGTGACGTGTGTGGAGGAAAGGAGGTGTGGAGTCATCCTGGGGGAGAGTGCTGTGGGGTGGTGATGGAAACAATGATTAAGGATTAATCATTAATTAATGATTAATGTGGCTTCAGCTGCTGCTGCAGGGGGAGCAAAGGCGGCCTGGATCCACTGAGCTGGGAGAGCAGCTCCAGGAGCTTGGGAGCTGCAGCTCGAGGTCTGGGCTGGTTGGGAAGGGGGAGAGGAGGGAGCCACTGCAGGCAGAMTGTGGGCGAGGACAGAAAACTGGGGAAAATATTTAAATTCCTTCTGGCTTCCATCATTTCCTGGAACACTTTCCCAATGTTTGCTGCAGTCCTCGAGGACTCTGGGGACTGGGGAAGCTGGGCTGGAGGGGAGCACTGCCAAGGCAGGTGAGGCTGCAGCCCCAGGTGAGGCCAGAGTGTGCATGGCAGGAATCATGATAAATGCATGGGCAGGAATGCTGGATAATGCTGGGACAGGAATCTGGATATGCAATGGGCCAGGAATGAGGATAATGCTGGGACAGGAATGATGGATAATGCTGGGACAGGAATCAATGATAATGCAGGGCCAGGGATCATGGATAATGCAGTGGCAGGAATGATGGTAATGCATGGCCAGGGATCATGGATAATGCAGGGCCAGGGATCAATGGATAATGCATGGCCAGGATCATGGATAATGCAGGAAGGAATCATGGATCATGCATGGGCAGGAATGAGGATTAATGCTGGGACGGAATCTGGATAATGCATGGCCAGGAATCATGGATAATGCTGGGACAGGGATCATGGATTAAGTGCAGGGCCAGGGATCATGGATAATGCAGGGCAGGGATCATGGATAATGCAATGGACAGGAATCATGATAAAATGCTGGGACAGGGATGATGGATATGCTGGACAGGATCATGGAATAATGCAGGGCGCAGGGATCATGGATAATGCAGGGCCCAGGGATCATAGATTAATGCAGGCCAGGAATCGGTGGATATGCCTCGGGACAGGAATCATGGATAAGCCATCGGCCAGGAAATGCATGGGATAATGCATGGCCAGGAAAATGGATAATTGCTTGGCCATGAATGGATAATGCCAGGGCCAGGATCATTTGGAATAATGCAGGTTTTGCCCCTTGGGAACAGGGATCTGGTGCCAGGGGGTCAGGAAATGGCACCTGCAGGGCAGGGACAGCAGAGAAATCCTGGATTGTGTATGAGGAACAAGGGCACAAGGACAGGAGAGAAATCCTGGGAAAATCCTGCTTTATCCATGAGAGATGAGAGTGCAGGAACGGGAGCTGCTGGGATGGGAGAAATCCTGGGAAAATCTCACATTTTCCATGAGGGATGAGGGCTCAGGAACAGGAGCTGCTGGGATAGCAGAAATCCCGGGAAAACCCTGGATTATTATTATGGTTATTATTATTATTATTATTATTATTATTATTATTATTATTATTATTATTATTATTATTATTATTATTATGTGGGGGTTTTGTATAAGGGACCAGGACACAGGGACAGGAGAGAAATCCTGAGAAAATCCCACATTATCCATGAGAGATGGCTGCTGGGATGGGAGAAATCCTGGGAAAACCCTGGATGATGATGATGATGATTATTATTATTTTTAAATGGGAGTTTTGTATGTGGGACCAGAGCACGGGGACAGGAGCTGCTGGGATGGGAGAAATCCTGGGAAAACCCTGGATTATTATTATGGTGATGATGATGATGATGATGATGATGATTATTATTATTATTATTATTATTTTTAAATGGGAGTTTTGTATGAGGGACCAGAGCACAGGGACAGGAGCTGCTGGGATGGGAGAAATCCTGGGAAAATCCCACATTATCCATGAGGGATGAGGGCACAGGGACAGGAGAGAAATCCTGGGAAAATCATCATCATCATCATCATCATCATTATTATTATTATGGGGTTTTGTATGAGGGACCACGGCACAGGGACAGGAGAGAAATCCTGGGAAAATCATCATCATCATCATCATGATCATTATTATTATTATTATTATTATTATTATTATTATTATGGGGTTTTGTATGAGGGACCACGGCACAGGGACAGGAGAGAAATCCTGGGAAAACCCCACATTGTCCATGAAAACAGATCACAGCAGGAAGGATCACTGCCTGGCCAGKCCCTGGAGTGAGGAATGCAGCCCTGACAGCAGCACAAAATGTGGGATTTGCTCTCAATAATCCCAAACCATGGAATGGTGAAACGTGAGCACAACTGGATTTCTGTACCCACAGATTTTCTCTGAACAAAGTGGTTGGAGGGGATGAAATGGGGAAGGAGGAGTTTGATGAGCAGGGCAGAGTGCAGCTGAAGGAAAGCATCTCTCAGTGCTGATGTCAAACCAAAATCCACCTTGTGAAGCCCCTGCAGGAAGGGTAATGAGTGTGAATTTAGGGGGCTGGGAAGGATGAGTGACATTTGGGTGGATAATTCTGTGTTTCGGGCAGAGATGGGGGCTCACAGTGCCCTGGGCTCCCCTGCCCAGCTCTCACAATCCCACAGGTGAGCAGCAGCTGGGGCCTGCCAGCATTTCCTCCTTTTCCTACAAAACTGAACCATTTCTCATGCTATTTTTGGCACTGCTGGCTTGTCAGCAGCAGCAGCAGCAGCACGAGATGCAGAGGAGCTGCAAACCCCTCCCCAAATGCTGGGGAATCATCCTGGGCTTTGCCTCCCCACACAGGGAGCAGGGACACGTCAGGGATGACAGGGCAGAGGCACGGAGCTGCCTCATCATGGTTCCAGCTCACCCTCCTCCTCCTCCTCCTCCTGCTGCTCCTCCTCCCTCTCAGCACTCCCAGTGATGCTCAGAGTCACGGTACCTTCCTCCTCCTCCTCCTCCTCCTGCTCCTCCTCCTCCTCCCTGCTCAGCACTCCCAGTGATGCTCAGAGCTCTGCACGCACCCCAGGCAGGCAGAATTCCATTCCTGGAGGAATCCCAGAGTTCCTGAGGCTGGAAAATCCCTCCCAGCCCATCCCAAAGCTTTTGAAACCAACAAGAGAAAGGAGAATTCTCAGAGCTCAGATTCTCCTTGTCCAGACCCATCCCTGCCTACGCCTTGGGTATGGGACAGCCAAAGCCAGCCTTGGCAGAAGTGTCAACCAAGTTGCTGAAGCTGCTCAAGCACAAGACCATGAGAAAAGGTTTTAACTTTCAATCAACTAATACAGAAGTCACCACCAAGGTGCCACATCCACAGAGCTGTTGAACCCCTGCAGGTTGGGCACTGCAACCTCCCTTGCGCGCCCCTGCCAAGCCTGAGTCACCCTTTCCATGCAGAAGATTCCTCCTGATGTCGCAAAGGAGAAGAGCAGAGAAGGTGAAAATTTAACCTCATGCAGTGCAGGGTGGGGGCTGGGACTGCCCTGGTCCCCAGCATTGCTGGGGCTGGACCCTGTTTGCCCCGCCACAGCCGATTCCCACTTCCCATTCTCCTTCAGAAAAGGAGCTCCTGGGGCCAGGCAGCCTGTGGCGAAAGCGGGGACAGGCCCCAGCCCCTCCCCTGGGCACTGGGAAAAATGCTCAGCTTCACACTGAGAGCAGGAGCAAGACCTTCAGCAAGGGCTTCGGGGATCCACCAGGAATGGAGGGCCTGGAAGCCACGATCCAAGGATTTACGGAGCTGACAGGACCTGAGGAAGCAGGAGCCCCAGGATTGTACATGAGCTGA
>NDFG01000042.1:0-21536 GCA_002167245.1 Sporophila hypoxantha
GGATGGCTGCTGCAGCCCTGAGAGAGCTGGGAAGGGGAATTCTCACTTTTCCATCCCCTGGGATGGCTGCTGCAGCCCTGAGAGAGCTGGGAAGGGGAATTCTCACTTTTCCATCCCCTGCATAGTGCTGCAGCTCTGGGAAGGGCTGGAAAGAGAATTCTCACTCTTCCATCCCCTTGATGGCTGCTGAGCAGGCTGGAAAGGGGGAATTTCCCTTCTCCATCCCCTTTGATGGCTGCTGCAGCCTGGGAGGGCTGGAAAGAGGAATTTTCACTTTCCATCCCCTCTGGATGGCTGCTGGAACAGGCTGGAAAGAGAATTCTCCGCTTCTCCCATCCCTTGATGGTGCCTGCAGCCTGGGAGGGTTGGAAAGAGGAATTCTTCACCTTTCCATCCCCTGGATGGCTGCTGGAACAGGCTGGAAGGGAATTCTGCCTTCTCCATCCTTGCATAGGCTGAGCTCTGGAGGGTGAGAGAGGAATTTTCCACTTTCCATCCCTTGGATCTGCTGAGACCAGGCTGGAAAGGAATTCTGCTTCTCCATCCCTTGGAGGAGGCGCTGGGAAGCTGGAAGGGGAATTCTCCCTTGTCCACTTCCCTTGGATAGCTGCTGCAGCCCTGGGAAGCGTGGAAGGGGAATTTTCAGGACTTTTCACCTTTCCATCCCTTGGATGGCTGCTGCAGCCCTGGGAGGGCTGGAAAGGGGAATTCTCTCTTCTCCATCCCTTGGATAGTGCTGCAGCCCTGTGAGGGTTGGAAAGGGAAATTTTCTCTTCTCCATCCCCTGGATGGCTGCCGTAACCAGGCTGGAAAGGGGAATTCTGCCTTCTCCACCCCTTGGATAGTGCTACAGCCCTGGGAGGGTTGGAGAGGGGAATTTTCAGAATTTTCACCTTTCCGTCCTTTGGATGGCTGCTGCAGCTCTGAGAGGGTTGGAAAGAGGAATTCTCCTCTTTCCATCCCCTTGGATGGCTGCTGCAGCTCTGGAGGCTGGAAAGAGGAATTTTCACCTTTCCATCCCCTTGGATGGCTGCTGGAACAGGCTGGAAAGAGGAATTCTCACCTTCCATCCCCTTGGATAGCTGCTGCAGCCTGGGAGGGCTGGAAAGAGGAATTCTCACTTTCAATCCCTTGGATAGTGCTGCAGCCCTGTGAGGGTTGGAAAGGGAAATTTCTCTTCTCCATCCCCCTGGATGGCTGCTGAACCAGGCTGGAAAGGGGAATTTCATTCATTTCCACCCGCTTGGGTGTCTGCTGCAGCTCTGAGAGGGTTGGAGAGGGGAATTTTCACCTTTCCATCCCCTTGGGCGCTGCTGCAGCTCTGAGAAAGGTTGGAAAGAGGAATTCTCCCTTCCATCCCTTTGGATGGCTGCTGCAGCCCTGGTGTCTCAGCCTGGCAGGGATGAGCGCAGAGGGGCACAGCCAGAGCAGCAGGATCCCCGTGGGGCTGGCCCAGGGAAGCAGGGCCAGCTCAGTGGCACGAAGGTGTGTCACCTCCAGGGTCTCAGGGTGACCTGTGCAAGGACTCCAGTGAGGGAGGTGCCTGTCCCAGGGCTCTGCTGTCCCTCTGCTCCCCATTTCTGGACAGGTCCCCAGCATCCCTTTCCCCTCTCTGATGGTGCCTCCAGGCTTCTCCAAACTGGAGTCACCCTCAGGCCCACCTCTGGTTACAGGATGTGATTGATGCTGATTTAATTGGTGTTGGTTTATATTGGCTCATGCAGCTCCCATATGTGTTGGGAGGGGCAGCGGGAGAGATTAAGGCTCATTACACATTACGAGCATCTTCCCCATCTCCTCTCTCTGCTTCCTTCTCCTCCCTCACAGTTTCAGAGCACCAGGACACTCCAGCCTGAGGTGGGGAGCTCTCCGGGAGTGCTGCCCATGGGAATCCTGTTGAAGGAAGACAAAATGGATGTGTGGAGCTGTAGGAGTGTCGGGGGGTAGGACAGACAGAGAGCAGAGATCTCTGCAGCCAGGTCAGGAACTTGTGGTTTATTGCAAAGGGCCTGGGGCAGGGCCCTGCTGGGAGCTTGCCAGCCACAGCTCAGAGCAGGCTGAGAGAAGAGAGGGGGAAGAGGATGAGAGGGTGAGAGCAAAAGCATCAGAGAGTAAAAGGGTAAGAGAGGCGAGGTTCCCATTACAATACCATAAATCTTTCTTCTGTGTTGAAATTTCTAAATTCTCACTAACGCATTCTAGTAATAGATACAAATCCTACAGCATTTTCACACTATAAGTAGTATAACATTTACATCTAAAGAAACTATAAACATTACAATACTATAAGCAAGAAGTACTATATATATATAATAAATAAATTTTATTTGTTTTTACATACAACTATATTACTGTAAGAATCATTAAATTACTACACTGGGTTACATTTTAACGCTAAAAACTCCTCTTTGGGCCCGTTTCTGCCAAGCCAGCAGGGTCTGCTCTGAGCTTGGCGCTGTTCTGCAAGCAGAGGTGTGTTGTTGATCAAAAGGGGATCCACCTTCAGCTGGCCATGCATTGTTTTCCAGTTGTTCAGTAACTGAGGATCTCAGAGCTTGCTTTCATTTCAATTCCACTTAGAGTTTCCATGTTCTCAAATCTTTGCCAGGCAATCATATTTATAGGCTTTCCTGTCTTCACTTCCCCACAGTGGAGCCACCTGGGCTGGTGGAAGGTGGTCCCTAACCCATGGCAGGGTGTGGAACTGGATGATTTTAAAGATCTTTTCCAAGCCAAACCAGGAGGAGTGATCTACACCATGCAGGGCTAGGATTGCATTGGGGAGGGATGTCACACATGCTGGGGCAGCAGGAAGGAGAGCCAAGGAGGGGTGTGAGGATCCCATGTGCTCTCTGCCTCCAGATATTGGAGTTCCAGGCTCAGCTGTCACCCCTCAGCCCCTGTGGGCATCACCCCGGTGGCAGCTGCTCCTCCTGGATGAACCCTGTCCTTCCCGAGCAGGGCGGCACACATCCCCTTCCCCCTGGAACCTTAGAAAAGGGTTAAACTAAACCACCCCTTCTTTTTACCCCTGCTGGAGTGGAAGAAGGCCCAAAGCTCTCTCTCTGGAGCTAGGGATCCTGGGAATGGGACGGTTTGGGGTGATTTGGGGTGATTGATTTGGGATGATTTGGGGTGATTTGGAATGATTTGGAGGTGATTTGGGGATTATTGAGGGATTTGGGGTGGATTTCGGGAATTGGCGGGTAAGTTGGGGATGATGGGGGATATTGGAGATGATTGGGGGGATTTGGAGATGATTTGGGGGTGATTTGGAGTGATGGGGGATTGGGGGTATTTGGGATGATTGAGATGATTTGAGAGGATTGGGGGATCATTGGGGATTTGGAGGTTTTGGGGCATTTGGGATGGTTTGGGGTTCATTTTTGGGGTGATTCAGGGGGATTTGGGGATGAATGGATTTGGGGGGGGATTTGGGAATGGTTTGGGGCGATTTGGGGCTGACTTGGGGGAACTTGGTGAGCAATTTTGGGGTGACTTGGGAATGATTTTGGGATGATTTGGGGGGATTTGGAGATGATTTTGTGGTTGTGGTGATTTAGGGGTGATTTGGAGGTGATTTGGGCAATTTGGGGATGATTGGGGTTCATTGGGAGATTTGGGGTGATTTCGGGGCTTGGGGGTGATGGATTTGGGGGATTTGGAATGTTTTGGGGGGATTTGGGAATGTTTGGGGCATTTGGGATTATTGGGAAACTTGGGGGCGATTTGGGGCAACTTGGGGTGACTTGGAATGATTTGGGATGATGTGGGGGGATTTGGAGCTGATTTGGGGTTGTGGTGATTTGGGGGGGGATTTGTAGATTATTTGGGGATGATTGGTGGGGAGTTGGGGGGGATTTGGAGGGGATTTGGAGATGATCTGCGGGATGATTTTGGGGGTGATTTGGGGATCTCTGCCCTGTGAGCAAGACCCTGCTCTCCTGGCTGGAAGGACAGCCAGCGAGGCTGAGCTGGAGCCCAGCAGGCAGCGGGCGCCGCGCTCGCGTGGGCTGGGGAGAGCTGGCTGGGAGCACGGCCACGCTGCCAGCTTGGCACAGCCGCAGGCAGCAGCCCGTGCCGAGCCACCCAAGCTGTTGGGAGTGGGTATAAAACAGACCCTGCTGGCCAGGCCCCAAGGGGAAGAGCTGCCTTGGGCAGGAAACAGCAGCGCTGACATTTAAAAGTGGGGAAGAGCGCCGTTGGCAGAAACCGGGTACCCAGCACCCTCCTCCCCCTCAGGGCCCTTCCTCTGGCCTCTCCACAGCTCCATGTCCCCGGGCTGTGTCCCTGCAGTGTCCAGAACAGCCGGGCTGCCCTGCCCTGCTCTGGCCATGCCCACTCACCGTGGCTGGCAGAGAACCACTCGGTGCCAGCCCTGGGTCAGAGCCAGCCTGCCAGCAGCGTGTGCCACCCACATCACCCACGGTGCCTCCTGTGCCCCTGCAGCCCGGGGCATGCAGGGCAAAGCAGGGGAGCTGTGCTTGCAGTTCACACCTGGGGAATGGGGGGGGCAAGGATGCTGTGCACCAGGCTGGTCTGGGGGGGACCCCAAAGGGAATAGGGGACCCCAAAGTGGTGGGGAATTGTAGGAAGCATCGGGGTAGCATGGTGGGGATGGACAGAGAGCAGAGATCTCTGCAGCCAGGTCAGGAACTTGTGGTTTATTGCAAAGGGCCTGGGTGCAGGGCCCTGCTGGGCTGCCAGCCACAGCTCAGAGAGAAGAGAGGGGCAGAGAGGATGAGAGGGTGAGAGAGTAAAAGGGGTAAAGAGAGTGAGGTTCCCATTACAATACCATAAATCTTCTTCTGTGCTGAATATTCTGATTCTCACTAACCAATCTAGTCAAGATACAATTCCTACAGCATTTCCATACAGCCTATAAGAATCATTACATGACCACACTGGGTTACATTTTAAACCCTAAAAACTCCTCTTTGGGCCCCTTCTGCCAAGCCAGCAGGGTCTGCTCTGAGCCTTGGGCCTGTCTGCAAGCAGAGGAATTGTTTGATCAAAAGGGATCACCTTCAGCTGGCCATGCCATTGTTTTCCAGTTGTTCAGTAACTGAGGGATCTCAGAGCTTGCTTTCATTTCAATCTCGCTTAGAGTTTCCATATTCTCAAAATCTTTTGCCAGGCAATCATAGTTATAAGGCTTTCCTGTTTCCATCTTGCCAACAGGGGATCCCAAAGACACTGGGGGACCCCAACCGAGTCAGCGAGCCCGGCTGCCCACCCGTGTGAGCCAGGGCAGCTCCGGGGCTGCTGGGCGGCTGGAGCCGAGTCCGGGCAGCCGCAGCCCCGCTCGCAGATGGCCCCAGCTCCCGGCGGGCTGAGTCACCCTCCCACTGCCGGAGGCACTGCCGGAGCCATCGGGGCCCCCGGGGTCGGACCCGGCCGCTCAGAGCGGGTGAAGCCCCCAGGCTCTGTCCCAAAGCCGGGATGTCCGCGCAGAGCCACCCAGCCTGGACGGGCTGATGGGCAAACCTGGAGCTGCCTCCTGGAGGCTGGGAGAGGGCTGGAGCAGGGATGCTGGGCTGGGGAAGCTCCTGGAGGATAGGGATGGAGGGCTGGAGCAGGGATGCTGGGCTTGGGAACCCCTGGAGGATGAGGATGGAGGGCTGGAGCAGGGATGCTGGGCTGGGGAACCCCGGAGGATGGCAGAGGGCTAGAGCAGGGATGCTGGGCTGGGGAATCCTGGAGGATGGCAGAGGGCTGGAGCAGGATGCTGGCTGGGAATCCCTGGAGGATGGCAAGAGGGCTGGAGCAGGGATGCTGGGCTGGGGAATCCCTGGAAGATGGGGATGCTGGGCTGGAGCAGGGATGCTGGGCTGGGGACCCTGGAGATGAGGATGGAGGGCTGGAGCAGGGATGCTGGGCTGGGGAACCACTGGAAGAGGGGAATGCTGGCTGGAGCAGGGATGCTGGGCTGTGGGAAGCCCTGGAGGATGGGAGGGCTGGAGCAGGGATGCTGGGCTTGGGAACCCCTGGAGGATGAGGATGGAGGGCTGGAGCAGGGATGCTGGGCTGGGGAACCCCTGGAAGCAGGGCTGTGTGGGCAGCGGGGGGAGCCACAATGGATGGGGATGGAGGGAGCTCTGTGGGGAGCTGGAGCTGTCAAAGCCCCCAAGGCAGAGCCCAGCTCAGCCTGGGCAGCCCAAACTCCTCTGGGAACATTCAGCTGCTCTGGAGGTCAGCAAAGGGCAGCAGGGATGGCAGGGCTCTGCTCACCCCAAAGGACCAGGCAACACGACACCCCTCATCCCCCATCGTGCCAGGGATCAGGTGAAATTTGATATTCTCCCTCCTTGAGCCCAGGACGCTGCCACTGAAAGCCACAATGCTCTGCTCTCCCACATTTTGTAAAAATAACTGAACTGGGGAATCTGGGGAGCACCAAGCCCCACGAGGACCCTGGGGTGACATGGGGACATCTCAGGGCCAGCGCTGCTCCTGCCATGGGCTGTGGTGCCAGTGTGGGCATGGCCAGGGGTGCTCCTGTGAGAAACAGCTACCACTTTTCAATAGTTTGGGAAGGTTTATTAAACCTTATCAAAAGTACAACAGAAGTCTGAATAAAGAAAAAAGGTTACAGCGCTGGGAGCAAAAGATTTTCCCCTGCCATGTGCTCAGCCCCCTCACCATGGAGGTTTTTTCCTTTTTAACCCTTTAACCCCTCCCAAAGTTCTGTCCATCAACCCCTTCTTTGCTGCCCAGTGGTGGAGATCTCTTCCTCAAATCCTGACTGGGCTCAGGTGTTCCACAGTGACAAGCCAGCCCTGCAGGTGTCCAACCCAGCTGTCCCTTGATAACCACACAAGGGGGTACAACAGAACTATAAACCTATAAAACTTTTCTTAACCTACATACATGATATTTGTCCATTAATTGTGAGAGTCAATCATCACATGACTCATCTATCACAAAGGGGATCCTTAAGCCAAGTTCTCCTTGAACCTGCCTGTCCCAGTGCTCTGTAGCACAGCCAAGCCCACAGGAAGGTGGTGGATCTCCAGGGCTGGTGTCTCCAACCAACAAAGGTGTGAGAAACAGCAACTCTCACTTTTCATAGTTTAGGAAGGTTTTTAAACCTTATCAAAAAATACAACAGAAGACTGAATAAAGAAAAAGATTTTCCCACCATGTGCTCAGCCCCCTCACCATGGAGGTTTTTTCCTTTTTAACCCTTTAACCCCACCAAAGTTCTGTCCATCAACCCTTCTTTGCTGCCAGTGGTGGAGATCTCTTCCTCAAATCCTGGCTGAAGCTCAGGTGTTCCACAAGTCCCAACCCAGCTGTCCCTTGATAACCACGTGAGGTTATCATAACTATAAATCATAACTATAAATATAACATAACTATAAACCTGTAAAACTTCTCTTAACTTACATACATGATATTTGTCCATTAATTGTGAGAGTCAATCATTKYRTTACTCATCTATCCCATCCCTGAGCCCTCAAACSTGGGAGATGTGGCCCAGCCCCACGAGTGCTTTGTGGTCCCCACCGTGCCAGGATGGAGCAGGAACCTGTGAGCACAGATGGTGAACTCCAGCAGCACCAGGAAGGCAGAGCTCGTAATTATCTGAACATAATGAAGGGTTTCATTAAACACACTTGGAAAACAACTCAGCAGCAGCACAAAGTTAAACTGCTGGTCTCAACTCTCCAAACTATTTAAAATTTATTAGCTTCCCCTGCGGGTCTCAAGCTTTTAAGTACCAGAGAAATCTTGAAAATAAGATTTTTTWWAWWWTTTTTTTTTTTTTTTTGCTTGCTTTCCCCCATCTCTTCCCAATGCTTTTTGGCCTCTCAGAAGTGTCCATGGGGGGGAACCATCAGCCCCACTCTGCTGCTCTCAGCCCCCGCAGGCACAGCCTCTCCTCTCCCAGCCCCTGCCCCTCCCCGGCTGCTCCTCTCTCTGCSGTTTCCGAAGGGACGGTGAAATCAGAGACACCTGCACGCCAATCCCCGCGGAATCCCGGGCTCCGGGCTGCAGGTGCTTCTTGTTGCAGAGGGATTAGCGGGAGGCTGAATAAACCTGGGTTTGATCTAGTGCTAACTGGCGAGGGGTGATGCCCTTGGCTGAGATTTACCGAGCTGTATCTCTTCATAATGGGAGGGAGGCGGTGCTGGGAGATGCTCATTGCTGCYCAGGAAGAGAAATTCCTGCTCAGRAAGAGAAATTCCTKCYCAGAAAGAGAAATTCCTGCCTTTGGATAACGGCAGGAGAGGGGCTGGGGTGCAGGGCTGGCTCTGTGCTCAGTGGAGCAGAGGAGGGGTGGCTGCACACAGCCAGGGGATGGGCAGGGGTCTCTGCTCTCCCCCCGTGTCTGGGGGGCTGGAAATTCCCTGGTGGGCTGCACAGGGCWGGGGGGAAACGCTCTGGCTGCTGTTGCAGGGCTGGGGCTGGTGGGGCCTCCTTGTGCTCCTAAGAAAGATTCACCTGGGGGGATTTTGTGCCCCCACCCCTGATTTGGTGAAGGGCACAAAAAAACCAGGGTGGGATTCTTTCTGAGGAAAAACATTCTTTCCTCGTGGGAGGCCACGAGTGCTGCAGCAAACCATTCTGATTTACAGCCCTTGGCCTCAGGCTGGGAGGGAGCTGCAAACCCAGGGAGGATGCAGAGGGATCAGGTGGAACTGGAGATTCCTTCTGGCCGTGTGCTGGGGGCCCCAGGAGCTGCCACTGCTCTGGCCTCCCACRTTTTGTAAAATAACTGAATGGGGACACCCAGGGCCTGGCCAAGGCTCTGATGAGCTCCAACAGCATCATCCTGGTGCTGGGGGTGGGATCAGCAAACACTGCTGGGGAGGGAGGGCAGGGGTCCAGGGGCATTGAATGGGATGGGGGCTCAGAGATCCCTGAGTGACAGAGCTGGAGCCAGCCTGGGAGAGCTGGGGGTGCTCCCCTGGAGAGGAGAAGGCTCCAGGCAGAGCTCAGAGCCCTTGCAGGGCCTGAAGGGGCTCCAGGAGAGCTGCAGAGGGACTGGGGACAAGGAATGGAGGGACAGGAGCCAGGCAATGGCTTCCCAGTGCCAGAGGAATGGCAGGGCTGGATGGGATCTTGGCAATTGGGAATTTGTTCCCTGGCAGGTGGGCAGGGGTGGGCTGGAATTGCCAGAGCAGCTGTGGCTGCCCTGGAGCCCTGGCAGTGCCCAAGGCCAGGCTGGGCATTGGGGCTGGAGCACCTGCCACAGTGGAGGTGGCCCTGCCATGGAATGAGCTGGCATTGAAGATCCCTTCCCAGCCAAACCACTCTGGCATTCCCATTCCTGAATCAAGGATGGAAACCAGCACCAAAACCATTGCAGCAACTGGAGAAAGGAAAGGAAAGAATGATTTCCTGGCTGGTTGCAGGTGCCCCAGTGCCATTTGCCACAGGGGGTTTGTAGCCTGGCAAGGCCTGGTTAGAAGAGGTTTGGGCTGTGCCAGGGTGCCCAGAGCAGCTGTGGCTGCCCCTGGAGCCCTGGCAGTGCCAAGGCCAGGCTGGGCATGGGCGGAGCACCTGGCACAGTGGGAGGTGGCCCTGCCATGGCAGGGGTGGCACTGGGTGGAGATTTAAAGGTGCCTCCCAACCCAACCAGTGTGGGAGCAGAAAATCCAACCCCCTGTGCCATGGCAGGCTCAGGCTGCTGCTGCAGCTGACCTGCCCCTTCACTGGCTCGCTGTTGGGGCTCAGGGCGGTTGGGCTCAGGCTGTTTTGGGGCTCGGCTTTGGGGCTCAGCTGGTTGTTGGGGCTCAGGGCTCGGGTTGGGGCTCAGGGCTGGTTGTTGGGGTCAGGGCTGGTTGTTGGGCTCAGGGCTGGTTTGTTGGGGGCTCAGGCTGGGTTGCTGGGCTACTTTTTGGGGCTCGGGCTGTGCTGCTTCTGGTGCTCAGCTCAGAGCATCTGTCCAGAGCAGGACGTGTGGGCAGGCAGGAGCGTGCCAGGGGCTGGGAATTTGAGCAGCATTTGCACAGAGCCAGCACCAGAGCTGTTTGAGTTATGGGAGCAGGACAGGCTTGGGGCACTGAGCAGGGCTCTGGGGCAGTGATTACTGGCTTTTGCAGATTTGGGAGAGAATGCAGTTACAGGTGAATGGAAATAAGCCCAGCTCCCCAGGGATGACCAGCAGGCTTAAAGCTCCAAAACCCCAGGGCAGGAGGAGGAGCTGTGCCCTGTCTCCTGCAGAAGGGCAGGCTGCAGAACCTCCCAGCCCTTGGGAGCCCAGACGTCCTGCAGGAGGGAAGAGGAGTCCAGAACCAGGATTTTTTGTCATTCAAAGTTTTTTAGCCCTGGAAAAGGATATTTGGCATTGATGTGACCACAGTGGGGGTGGCACAGTGAGTTTGCTTCCACCTGTGGGGCTGCAGGCTGGTTTGGGGTAGGGATATTGAGATGGGAGGAGTGGGGCACCCACTGCTGCCTTGGCAGGGTGGAACCCAGGACATCCCTCTGGCTGTCCAGGATGGCCAGGACCCCTGCCAGGGGGCTCAGAGACCCTGGCACAGGGCCCAAAACACCTGTGGGTTTGATTATGACCCATGGGGCAAATTACCAGCCTTATATGAAGACCAGCAAGCCACAGCAGTTTAGGGAGAATAATAGCAAAGTTATCACGGGGTGGAAAAGTAGATTTTGGGGTTTTTGGTATGGGGGTTCAGGGGGCAAGATAGAGGGAACTGGGCGTGTCCAGCCTTCCTCCTTCTTCTGCTTGGCCTCCATCTTCTGCTGTGATGTTGGCACTTTTGGATTGGTTTAGAGTAGAATCTCACTGTCTAACATAGGTGATGGGTATTGGGAAGTAATTGTAAACATTGTACACGTAGTTTTTAGTATAAAGACATAACACTGCCCTGGGGGCAGGCAGAGTGCCTGGAACTGTCCTGCTGGATGGACCTCGGCAGGACAGGAGAAAGAATTTTATAGATAAGARACAATAAACAACCTTGAGACCGAGAAATGAAGAGCTCTGACTCCTTCTTCAAGCGCCGGGCTGGGAAAAGAGACTTTTGAACTCTTCTTGGTCACTCCGAGCAGCTAAAGATCCCAACAGGGGATTATTTCCCAGTGCCCAGGGTACAGATATTGAGAGTGAGGAGGGGTGGAGCACCCGCTGCTGCCTTGGCAGGGCTCTGGGTTTATTTCCCAGTGCCTGGGGAGGTGGAACAGGAATGGGGAGCCGGGAGGAGGCAGCACACACGGAGCAGGCAGCTGCTCCCCAGCCAGGCTGCCCCGGGCAAGGCGTGGGCATCAGCTGCAGCTCTCTGGCATCAGAGAGGGCTTCTCCTCCAGGAATGAGTGCAGCAGCAAGGCCAGGGCTCCCAGAGCTCCGTGGGGATGTGACCTGCAGGGGCTCAGGCTGCTGCAGCCCAGGAAAGTGGGTCACACTCACAGAACACATCCAGCCCCTACAGGGATGCCCAGGGGAAAAACCCCTTAGAAATGGGGTTTGGCCACACTCACAGAGACACAGGGCACCACAGTGAGGGTCTGCTCAGCACAGTGAAGGTTTTCTCAGGGTTTTTTGTTCATTAAATGAGAGTGGGTGGGTCTGCTCCCGTTTTTGTGGGAGCCCTGCAGACAGCAATTTCCCTTCCCTCTTTTAACATGCCAGATGAGAGGAACTCTTTATTTCATTAAATTGGCAGCTCTGTGCAGTGGCCTTGACACTGTCCCCAGCCAGAAGAGACAGGCTGGAGGGAGGCAGGGCAGGGACAGTGCCAGGGAAGTGCCTGTCTGTCTGGCATCGGGGGTAGGACAGTCAGATGCGACAGAAGAGCAGAGATCTTCTGCCAGCCAGGTCAGGAACTTGTGTTTGATTGCAAAGGGCTCTGGGTGCAGGGCCCTGCTGGGAGCTTGCCAGCACAGCTTCGAGCAGCTGAGGAGAGAGAGGGAGAGAGGAATGACGAGGTGAGAGAGAAAAGCGGGTAAGAGAGCAAAAGTTTCCGTTACAATACCATAATCTTCTTCTTATGTTGTTGAATATTCTCATCACACTAATTATCTAGGTCCAAGATACAAATCCTACAGCATTTCCATACAGCCTATAAGAATCATTACATTGACCACACTGGGTTACATTTTAAACCCTACAAACTCCTCTTTGGGCCTTCTGCCAAGCCAGCAGGGTCTGCTCTGAGCCTTGGGCCTGTCTGCAAGCAGAGGGTGTTGTTTGATCCAAAGGGGATCACCTTCAGCTGGCCACACCTTGTTTTCCAGTTGTTCAGTTAACTGAGGGATCTCAGAGCTTGCTTTCATTTCAATTCTTGCTTAGAGTTTCCATATGTCTCAAAATCTTTTGCCAGACAATATATTTCATAAGGCTTTCATGTTTCATCTTCCCCAACACCCGTTCCCTCTCAGGCTGGGCAGAGGCAGCAGCAGGAGCTCAGCTGGGCTGTCACAGCTGCTGTGCTGAGCAGAAGGCAGCTCAGGGTCGTCGATTGTAGTGGCTCAGTGCCCCGGGCAGGGCACACAGCTGCGCCTGGCACTGCTCCACGGGCATGGCCCTGGCCCCACCAGCCTCGGCCACGTTGTCCCTGCCCGCCTGGGCCCAGCTGTGCCCCCAGAGAGAGCTCCAGAGCTGGGCTGAGCACAGCAGGGCTCATTCCTTTGGGTGGTGTTCACAGGGGTCCCAGGGATGAGGGAAGAGACTGAGGATCTGACTCCATGTTTCAGAAGGCTGATTTATTATTTTATGATATATATACATTAAAACTATACTAAAAAGAATAGAAGAAAGGATTTCATCAGAAGGCTAGCTAAGAAATAGAACAGAGAAGAATGATAACAAAGGTTTGTGGCTCAGCTCTCTGTTCCGAGCACAGCTGGCTGTGATTGGCCATTAATTACAAACATCCAACATGGGGCCAATCACAGATGCACCTGTTGCATTCCACAGCAGCAGATAATCAATGTTTACATTTTGTTCCTGAGGCCTCTCGCTTCTCAGGAGAAAAAATCCTAAGGAAAGGATTTTTCAGAAAAGATATATCATGGCTGCATTCCTTATCCCAAGCCTCCAAAACAACTCAAAGGTCTGTAAAAAGCAGATCAGAGTTGGTGATGGACGTGGGGGAGAATGCAGCAGGGAGCAGGGGCCACAGCTGCGGCAGATGTTCCAACAGACAGGATGGTCCTCCCTGCCCAAAGCTTCATCTCATCTGTCCCACCCCAGCACTTTTCCCTGGAGGCTCTGGGGGTGGCTGGGGCACTGAGGGCTGGGCAGGCAGGGCTGGCACTGCAGCCTTGCCAGGCAATGGCCCGGCTTCTGTGCTTGGTCAGGGTTGAGCCCTGTGGGCTTCCAGGGCTTCCAGTGCTCTGAAGACATGTAGGAACAATGAAATCTCATCCTCATAGTGTTTGATGATATTTTCAGGCTGAATGAATCTTTCTGATGGTCTCCCACCCATTATATTTTTGTCGAATTTAAGTGCAATCTGTTTCTTGATGCTACTGTATTAGGTCACCATGGATGAATTTGTGATAAAGTCTCATATAAACGTCTGCAGGAATCTTCTTGGTGTTATGTGTGCCATTCTTTCTTGTTCATCCAGCTCCTGTCCCTGCCCAAGCCCCCAACAGCCCCACCCTGCAATCCCTGCAGCGTGCCCCAAAATTTCTCCCCCATCTCATCTCCCCCATCCCTTCACTCTCACACAACCAGGAATGATCTGAGCTGGAGGGACCCACAGGATGATCAATGCCCAAAGCCCAAAACCCTGCCCAGAGCCCCCAGCAAGCCCAGCCTGGGCATCCCTGGAGCTCTGGCAGCCTCGGGGCCGTGCCCATTGCCTGGGCAGCCTGTTCCAGGGCTCAGGAGGAAGACCCGGGTGTATTCCACAGGGAGGCGATGGATGAAGCTCTGAGGTTGCTCTGGCTTCAGCTCCCAGCTGGATTTGAAGGGTCACAGCCATAAATCATGTCAGTGCACKCAGGCTGTGCTGCCCACGAGCCTGTGCGGGGGATGAGCAGAGGGTTTTGTTTTCCATCCCAGTSAGCCTGGGCTCTTTAGCGAGCTCTAACAAAGGCACTCCGGCTTTTCATGCCGCTCTTGATCTCGGGGCCAGCAGCAGAATCCCGGCGGCGGCTCCCTGGGCACCGCAGGCTCCTCTCTCATCCTGCGGCGGCGCCGGCACCGCTGCGGGCGGTACGAACGGAGGGCGATTAGCGATGCAGAGCCGTGCGGGGAGGGGAACGAGCTCCGGGAGCTCAGCCCTGCCTCCCTCCCTGCCCCTGCACCGCTCCTGGACCGGGATGGGCGCTGGGTGTGGGATGGGAGCGCAGCAGGCACCGGGAGCTGCGGTCTCCTCTCAGTGTCCCGGGTCTGTGTTCTCCTCTCAGTGTCCCGGGTCTGTGTTCTCCTTTCAATGTCCCGGGTCTGTGTTCTCCTCTCAATGTCCTGGAGCTGTGCTCTCCTTTCAATGTCCCGGGTCTGTGTTCTCCTCTCAGTGTCCCGGGTCTGTGTTCTCCTTTCAATGTCCCGGGTCTGTGTTCTCCTTTCAGTGTCCTGGAGCATTATTCTCTCATTTTCCTGGGTCAGTGTTTCCCTCTCAGTTTCCTGGGTCTGTGTTCTCCTCTCAATGTCCTGGGTCTGTGCTCTCCTCTCAATATCCTGGGTCTGTGTTCTCCTCTCAGTGTCCCGGGTCTGTGTTCTCCTTTCAATGTCCCGGGTCTGTGTTCTCCTTTCAATGTCCCGGGTCTGTGTTCTCCTTTCAATGTCCTGGGTCTGTGCTCTCCTCTCAATGTCCCGGGTCTGTGCTCTCCTCTCAGTGTCCCGGGTCTGTGCTCTCCTTTCAATGTCCTGGAGCTGTGCACTCCTCTCAATGTCCTGGAGCTGTGTTCTCCTTTCAGTGTCCTGGGTCTGTGTTCTCCTTTCAGTGTCCCGGGTCTGTGCTCTCCTCTCAATGTCCTGGATCTGTGTTCTCCTCTCAATGTCCTGGGTCTGTGTTCTCCTTTCAATGTCCCGGGTCTGTGCTCTCCTCTCAATGTCCCGGGTCTGTGTTCTCCTTTCAGTGTCCTGGGTCTGTGTTCTCCTTTCAATGTCCTGGGTCTGTGTTCTCCTCTCAATGTCCCGGGTCTGTGATCTCCTTTCAGTGTCCTGGAGCATTGTTCTCTCATTTTCCTGGGTCAGTGTTTCCCTCTCAGTTTCCTGGAGCAGTGTTCTCCTCTCAATGTCCATTCCATCAAGTTGTTGTCCTGTCAGTTTTTTAGATCAATGTTTCCTCTCAATTTTCTGGATCAGTTTCCCTCTCAATTTCCAGGATCGCTCTTCTTTCATTTCCTGGAGCAATGTTGCCCTCTCAATGTCCTGGAGCAGTGTTCTCCTCTCAGTTTCTGTGGCAGTGTTTTCCTTTCAATTTCCTAGATCAGTGTTTTCCTCTCAGTTTCCAGGATCTGTCTTCTCTCAGTTCCTGGAGCAGTATTTTCCTCTCATTTTCCTGGAGCAGTGTTTCTCTCAAATTCCAGATTCAGTTGTTTCCCTCTCAGTTTCCAGGATCAGTCTTCCCTCACTTTCCTGGATCTGCGTTTCCCTCTCAATGTCCTAAATCAGTGTTCTCCTCTCACTTTTCTGGATCAGAGTTTCCCTCTCAATGTCCTAAATCAGTGTTCTCCTCTCAGTTTCCTGGATCAGTGTTTTCCTAGCAGTGTCCTGGATCAGTGTTCTCCTCTCACCTGGACAATCCCCTCTGGATCAGTGTTCTCCTCTCAATTTCCTGGAGCATTGTTCTCTCAATTTCTGAGATCAGTGTTTTCCTCACAGTTCCCTGGGTCAGTGTTTCCCTCTCAATTTCCAGGATCAGTGTTCTCCTCTCAATTTCCTGGAGCATTGTTCTCTCAATTTCTGAGATCAGTGTTCTCCTCTCAGTTTCCTGGATCACTGTTCTCCTCTCACCTGGACAATCTCCATGGTTGGAGGGGGTGCCCCATGCCAGCAACACCACAGCAGAGATATCAGAGGGGAAAAGCAAAATGGTGAGCAGGGGACACCGTGTCTGTCCCCAGAGTCCTCGGTGACCTTGGCAGAGGCTCCTCTGGAGCACGGCTCTGCTGTCCCTGCTCCCACCAGGCCTGCCCAGGTGAGGCTGTGCCCAGCTGCCCCAAGGAGCAGCTCTGCCTCCCCAAGCAGCTCCCACCTCCTCATCCCCTGGGAGGCTCCAGCATTTCAGAGAGGAGCCATTTCCCCTTCATGCCGCAGAGTAAAAAGAGATTTTACTTTTTTGTTGTTGTTGTTTTTCCTTTCTCCCCCCCATCTATTAAGTCTGTGACTAGAACATTGCGGCTTTTAAGTTTATTCCAACTGTTTGATATTTTACATAATCRTATTATTTATGTGACAAGATTAGAAGTACTCTGCATGCTGACAGGCAAGCAGCACACACACAATTTCTTGCCAATCCTTCACGAATTTGCATTGTATTCCTGACTTCTTGGAGGCTGTGCAGATTGTGGCTCTGGGCGGGGAGAGAGGTGCTGGTTCAGACAGAGGGGGAAAAGAGAGGAAAGCTGCTCATCCCCTCATCCTCTGGGATCTTCCAGAGCTTGGCACTGCCACGCTGGGGCTGATGGCAATCCCTGGCCAGGCTTCAAACCCTTGGCCTCTCCCRGCGAGGGCTGAGCACGCAAAGGTGTTTGGTTTAATATCCCGCTGCTCGCCCGTGGGATACTTGATTTATTCTGTGCCTGTAAACATTCATTTCACACCTAAACAGGGGCAGGTTCATCACTTCTGCAATCATCATTTATTCATGTCGTGAGGGTTGCAGGAAGGAGAGATAAATGGATTTCCGTGAAATTGGTGCTCCAGGCTGCTCAGGAGCCTCCATCCTTCTCACCAGGCTCTGAGCAGGGTGGAAAAGCTTCCCCCCTTTCAGCTCCTCTGCCCTGGTGCTGGCACAGCCTCCTCTGCAGGGCTGTGCCGTGCCTGGAGCCAGCACAGAGGGTTCTGGCCCCACAGCCAGCCAGGGGACACTGGGGTCCCTCATTCCACGTGCCTCAAGGTCCCAGCTGTGCTCRAGGGATGGCTCATGCTGAGATTATCTTGCTCTGGGCCCTTGCTTTGCTGCCTTCCCCTGYTTGGAGGGAGATTTCTGATCTCAGCATAAAGGCAAGCGTCTGTTAAATATCCTGTTCTGGGAGTGTGTGTGGGGATAAATCCCACCCTTCCCAGGAGGAAAAATCCCTGCCACAAAAAGATGAGAGGGGTTGGTCATGAGCCCTCAGAGCCATCCTGGAGGCCACAGAGCCTGGCACCTCCCTGTGCCCATTGGGGCTGGAATGAACCTCCCCAGTGCCCACAGGGCATCACACCCTGATGGGGACACCCCACACCCGGTCCCACTGCTTCTGCTGCCAAGCTCCCAGCAGGGGCACAGGAGGGAGGGGATCATTCCCAGCACCTCTGGAGGAGGATTTGGGTGTCCCCACCAAATCTGGGATTTGAAGGGTGGAATCTGTGGTGTCCCCTGGACTCAGGAGGCACCCTCTGAGCAGGGAATGAACCCAGCAGCTGGGTAAATCCAGCACTTCAAGCCCAGCAGAAGCACAGAGGTGGCTCTTGTCTGTTGAATTAAAGCCTTAGGAAAATTAAGATACTATTAAGCCACATAGAATATGAAATAGAAGTGTATGTTTAAGTTTTAAGCAGTGCAAGTGTAAGTTACAGTTTTAAGTAGAAATTACATCTTTTTAAGCAGAAACACATCTTAAGTGCTCAAGAAGCGTGCTAGCAGTAAAGCCCTAAAGAGAAGGGGACAAACACAGCAGAGCCCTGGGAGCACCGAGGGCTCCTGGGGAGGCAGTGATGGGGCACAGAGCAGGGCAGTGATCCCTGCATCCCTTTCCCACCAGGGGCAGGGCCAGAGGCTCCTCTCACCTCGCCACCTCTCAGCCAGAGCAGGCACTCATCCTCACAGCCAAGAGCACAGCCAGGCTTAGGGCTGCCAGGGCTGCTCTGTCCTCTTCCTGTCACTTTGTGTCTCTTTTTTTTTAGGAGGAATTCAGCTGTAGGAGAGAAAACGAGCAAGCTGCTAATGAAAAGGCAGCTGCTGCTCCTGTCAGGCGTCGTGTGAGACCCCACTGGGAGCTCAGCTGGGCGCAGTGGGTGGCTGGACACACGTTTATTTTTACATTAGAGCTATTTTCCTCTCACCCTGTCTGCTTTGTGCTCTTTATTTCTGAGTCAGTTCAGCCCTGTCAGGATGGACATCGATGCAGGATGCACAAACCTCCCCAGTAAAAGCTAATTTGGGATAATGACTCGATGAGGGGAGAGGGGGGTCTTGGCTCAGCATCCCTTTTGCAGAGCTGTCCTTGGCAGGGGGCACTGCCTGCCCTTGCCCACGCTGCAGCCAGCAAAGAGGGGAGTGTGGAAAACAGGGCGAACCTCCAAATCAAATGCCAGGAATTGCCTGTTGGGTTTAGAAATCACAGGATCACCAGGTTTGCATGGAAAGGATCTTAAAGATCATCTCATTCCACCCCCTGCCATGGCAGGGACCACCTCCCACTTTCCCAGGCTGCTCCAAGCCTGTCCAGCCTGGCCTTGGGCACTGCCAGGCTACAGGGGCAGCCACAGCTGCTCTGGGCACCTATGCAGGGCCTCCCACCCTCACAGGGAAGAATTTCCTCCTAACATCTGATTTAAACCTGTCTGTCTCTTTAAAACCATCCCCCATGTCCTTTAAATATAAAAATTCACTCTCCCTCCTGGGAGGAAGGGAACCCCTGGGCCTGGGGGAAGGTTTGTCAGAGCACAGGGTACCTGTGCCCCTGCAGGTGGGCAGGTGGGACATCACAAGCTGTGCTTGAGGACACGTGGCATCAGCACCAGCTGCAATGGGCACAGAGTGGCTGCAGTCTCCTCATTGTCAGCTGGTTTTGTGTTTTAAAAGCTGCAGTGTCCTTGTGTGGGAATGGGCCTTGGTGGGCAGACTGGATTCACTGAAAGGTGAGAGATGGGAGGGCTCTGCAGGGCATTCAGATGTTGAGCTTGCAGAAACAAATCTGTCTGGCAAAAAAAATCCCTGAGTCATTTCTTTGTCCTGCATTTCAATGTCCTGTAGGAATTCCCTCACATTCCCCTCCTTAGCTGTGGGCTCTCTCCCCTCATTCCAGTGCTGGGTCAGTGGGGCTGGGCAGCCCAGCCCTTCCCAAGGGTGTGAGCAGTGTCCCTTGGCACTAAGGTGATGGAGGTGACACTCCTGTCCCAGCCCACCCTCCCAGGGATGTGAGCAGAGTGTCCTTGGACACCAACTGATGGAGGTGACACTGCTGTCCCAGCCCAGCCCTCCCCAAGGGTGTGAGCATGTCCCTTGGCACTAGTGATGGAGGTGACACTCCTGTCCCAGCCCCTCCCCAGGGTGTGAGCAGTGTCCCTTGGCACCAAGGTGACACTCCTGTCCCAGCCCAGCCCTCCCCAGGGTGTGAGCAGTGTCCCTTGGCACTGAGCTGATGGAGGTGACACTCCTGTCCCAGCTCCTCCCCAGGGTGTGAGCAGTGTCCCTTGGCACCAAGGTGACACTCTCCTGTCCAGCCCAGCCCTTCCCAGGGTGTGAGCAGGTCCCTTGGCACAAAGCTGGTGGAGGTGACCACTCCTGTCCCAGCCCAGCCCTCCCAGGGGTGTGAGCAGTGTCCCTTGGCACCAAGGTGACACTCCTGTCCAGCCCAGCCCTCCCCAGGTGTGAGCAGTGTCCCTTGGCACTGAGCTTGGTGGAGGTGACACTCCTGTCCCAGCCCAGCCCTCCCAGGGTGTGAGCAGTGGTCCCTTGGCACCAGGGGAGGTGACATCGCTGTCCCGCCCAGCCCTCCCAGGGTGTGAGCAGTGTCCCTTGGCACCAAGCTGGTGGAGGTGACACTCCTGTCCCAGCCCCAGCCCCAGCCCTTTCCCAAGGGTGTGAGCAGAGTGTCCCTTGCGCACCAAGTTGACACTCCTGCCCAGCCCGCCCTTCCCAGGGATGTGAGCAGGTGTCCCTTGGCACCAAGGACACTACACTGCCTCAGCCCAGCCCTTCCCAAGAGGTGTGTGAGCAGTGTCCCTTTGGCACTGAGCTGGTGGAGGTGACACTCCTGTCCCAGCCCCACGGAGCCCGCAAGCCCTTCCCAAAGGTGTGAGCAGTGTCCCTTGGCACCAAGGTGACACTCCGTCCAGCCCAGCCCTCCCCCAGGGATGTGAGCAGTGTCCCTTGGCACCAAGCTGGTGGAGGTGACACTCTGTCCCAGCCCAGCCCTCCCCAGGGGTGTGAGCAGTGTCCCTTGGCACCAAGCTGGTGGAGGTGACACTCCTGTCCCAGCCCAGCCCCTCCCCGGGTGTGAGCAGTGTCCCTTGGCACCAACTGGTGGGTGACACTCCTGTCCCAGCCCAGCCCTCCCCAGGGGTGTGAGCAGTGTCCCTTGGCACTGAGCTGTGGAGGTGACACTCCTGTCCCAGCCCCAGCCCTTCCCAGGGATGTGACCAGAGCATCCCTTGGCACCAAGGTGATGGAGTGACACTCCTGTCCCAGCCCAGCCCTCCCCAGGGGATGTGAGCAGTGTCCCTTGGCACCAAGGTGATGGAGGTGACACTCCTGTCCCAGCCCAGCCCAGCCTGTGGCACCTGGGTCACCTGTGGGGAAGCAGGGGAAGCTCCTGGCTGTCCCTGCCTGTCCTGCCTGCCTGGAGCTGTGCAGGTGTTCTCAGCACAGGTGTGACCCCACAGAGCCAGCCAGGGCACAGCAGCAGCTTCACTGCCATAAAGTTGGCTGCTGATGAGGGCAGGGGAGAGCCCAGCTCTGCTCTCATCACTGCGGGCCAGGGAGCACCCTGGACTCTTCTCACTCATTTCAGTTCATAAATTGAAGGTGTAAATGTGAGTTAGCCCTTCCCGATCCCAGGCTGGCCAGGGGGAATGGTCCCTTCCAGAGGGTGAAATCCAATTAGCTCTGCAAGGCTCATGAGCTCCGAGTGGGGGAATGGCATCCAGGAGGCCAAAGGGCACAGGGAAGTGGGGCAGAGCAGTGGTGGTGAGGATAAGGAGGAAGCAGTGGTGCAGCTGGGGACAGTGTGACGTCCCCGTGGCCGTGCCCTCATCCCCCGGGGTGCAGGTTGCTGCTGCCAGGGTGTGACACAGCCAAGCACAGCACTGCCCCGGTGCCCCACACGGCTTGCCTGAGTCAGCCTGACAGCAGAGCAGTAACAGGCTCAGACATCACATTTAAATGCCCATAAATTTGGAAACAGAGCCAGAGCTCTTTAATCTTGGTTCATTTTTTTCATTCGTAACGAGATAACAAAGGAAGCCAAGCACGCAGCTCGAGTCATGAATTATTTAGGGAGGGCACATCCATCTCTGGTGGTTTGGGGTTTGCTCTGCCATTGCTGGGGGGTGCAGGGTGAGCAGCCCTGGCTGGGCTGGCTGGGTGTGGGGTGTCCCGTGAGGGTGTGATGGGTGTGGGTGTCCCCATTGGGTCTGTGATGGGTGTGGGGTGTCCCCCAATTGGGTGTGGCTGGGTTGTGGGGTGTCCCCATCGGGTGTGAGTGGTTGGGGTGTCCCCATGAGGGTGAGATGGTGTGGG
>NDFG01000042.1:85830-100989 GCA_002167245.1 Sporophila hypoxantha
CYTTKGKTWAAACAATGCTTGCTTATTTCRAATACAATACCTGCTTGTGAGCSTTAAAACACAATGCACAGAGTTCCATTATTAAGCTTASAACTTCCTAATATCTTGCTAGATAAACYTTTCTGTAGCTCAGGGAATTATTCTAGCCAAGCGTTAATACACAGACCATTGTTCTATTTGTCCTTACTTTTCTACTTATATAATTTTTCTGCTGACCAATCTCATGGCTGCTGCTTAGCTCCAATCCCAGTTCTGCTGTCTCTGAGGCCTGCCTTTTGCAGCTTTCCCAAACCCCTCTGTTTTATGGATTCCCAACAGAGTTTGCCAGGAGGATGGTGGAGATCTGGACTGGCTCCTCCTGGGTACAGCTGGGCATCTCCTCAGCAGCCAGCCTGGCTTGGAGGGCTCTGGCACAGGCAGGGCTGTCACTGCCTGGGGTTTGCCTCTGCTGTCCTGGAGCCTGCTCTGGGAGTGACAGGATGCTGAAGATTGCAATGAAAGATTTACTTTCAATTACCATCTGTATGCAGATTATATTTTGTCAAGTGGGCAGTTTGCCTTATCTCTCTCTTTGAGTGACCACACCCACTCCTCTCTCGGGAGGGGACACCTGCTGATAACAGCCATTGAATGTCCCTGCATGGCTGATAAGAAACTACAGCATCCCATTGGGAGATGGAGCCCAGAGGGAGGAGCCAAGCATTCCTACGCCGGATAGAATCTGGAGATTCTGGAACACCAGCACGGCTCCTGCACTGGATTTCCCAGAGGAACAGCAGCTGCCTCTGCCCCTGGATCTTCAGAGGCAGAGACTGCACCTTTCTCCAGATCCCTGCTCCAGCAGAGCCACCCCTGACACTGCAGGAGGGCTGAGCCACAATTCCAATGGGACTTGCTGCCAGCACCCTGACCCACAGGGTGTCAGGCTGGGTTCTGACTCTGGCACTGTTTGCTTTAGTTCACTGCATTGCTTTATTTTATCCTTTATTTTTTTCCCTATTAAAGAACTGTTATTTCCTGTTCCCATATTTGTTGCCGTGAGAGCCCCTTAATTTAAAATTTTATAGCAATTCAGAGGGGTGGGAGGGTTTATCTTCCTCTTTCAGGGGAGGCTCCTGCCTTCTTTTAGCAGACTTCTGGCTTTCCAAACCAAGACACAGGAGTAACCCCAAGTCCTCCTGTGGGCACGCAGGGATGTGCCCAGAGGAGTGCTTTGGGTGGGAAATGACTGCCCAGCAGTTTGGAGAGGAGGAGCAGTGCTCCTCATCAGCAGTCATTAGTGATTAATTGCATGGACTGCAGGGGAGTTTGGCCAGAGTGAGGACTCCTCTCCCAAGGAGGGCTGGGGTCAGTGCCCACCATCAGGGAGCAGGCCTAGATAAAATCCATTGGTGAATTCTCCTTGTGAATTGTTGAATTTCCCTGTGAATTTACCTGTGAATTTCCCTGAGCAGTGGAATTCCCTGTGAATTGTTGAATTCCCTGTGAATTGTTGAATCTTCCCTGTGAATTTACCTGGCAATTTCCCTGAGCAGTGAATTCCCTGTGAATTGTTGAATTCCCTGTGAATTTGTGAGTTTCCCTGGCTTGAGGGCAGTAATTCCCTTGTGAATTGTTGAATTCCCTGTGAATTGTTGAATTCCCTGTGAATTGTTGAATTTCCCTGTGAATTTCCCTGAGCAGTGAATTCCCTGAATTCCCTGTGAATTGTTGAATTTCCCTGTGAATTTCCCTGAGCAGTGAATTCCCTGTGCCTCTCTCCAACCTCACCCTGGGCAGCAGCTGGCTCCCTGCACATCATCACATGTTGCATCTCACATCAGATAATTTGCTCCACGGCCTCAGTGCACATATCTTACAATATTTTGTCACCCTTTATCACTGCAATTTCGCTGCTATCATGGCC
Organism: Sporophila hypoxantha; assembly: GCA_002167245.1. Taxonomy (NCBI): domain Eukaryota; kingdom Metazoa; phylum Chordata; class Aves; order Passeriformes; family Thraupidae; genus Sporophila; species Sporophila hypoxantha. Next base: position 87,737 of record NDFG01000042.1, read on the forward strand.
CAGTGAATCATTATTGATAGACCCTTAATATCAGTGCCATTCCTCCAGAGGGGACGGCTTTTAATGAATTTCCTCCTCGCCCTGCRGTGCAGCTGCACTCAGACGCGGTTCAGGGGGCAGGGCTGGAGCTGCAGAGCTGAGCACATCCCACAYGGCGCAGGGGTGACCGTGTGGAGCWGCCCTGGGCTTTTTTCTCCTGCACAGAGTGAGATCCCCACAGTGGCTGTGATGTGGGGACACTCTCAGCCCCTCACACGCCTGGGGATGCCTGAGCTCCCTCTGCAGCTCCACTCCAGCTCCTCTCTGCCTCACTCTTTGAAGTGTTTTCATGTTCTGTTTTCCYTTCCAGAGGATGAACAACTCCAGGAGGTTCAAAGCAGGAGGTTTGCTCTCCTTTCACACCCTTATTTTCTGGCGCTGCCTTTGAAATGTCTCTGCAGGTGCAAAGCACAGCTTTGCCCAGCCAGCTGAGCCACCTTGACCTGTCCCAGGYCACCTCAGGGGCACAGGGACAGGCAGAGCAGCTGCAGACACGTTTCCCACCTGGAGCTGGGGAAGGGATGGATGCTTGGCTAAGGAAGGGGAGTTTTTGGAGTTCTTGGGGCAGGTTGAGGAGATTTCCTCCTGCAGAGCCCTGGAGCCTCCAGGCAGTGGGGGCCGTGGTGATTAGTAAGTGCATTTGAAAATAGAAGTTTTTTGTACTTCTCATAGATACACGGCATTCTCTAGAATGACATTGCTGCAAARTTTTGGTGTTGCTTATTTTTTTTTTCCTCACTTCTAAATGTTACGCATACTTTTTGGCCATTTTGGTAARTAGATTTTCTGATCCGTGTGAAAGTGCTGTGAGCAGGGGGCAGCTGGGCTGGGTGTGCAATCCCTGGCCTGGTTTAAGCTCCAGCTAAGCCAAGCTCATCCTCCCTGGCTCAGGGGTCAGGGTGCTGAGCCCTGTGAGGTGTGTGTCACTGCAGGATGGTGACAGCCCCACGGGCTGGGTGCACAGAGCCTCTGGCTGCCCTGCAGGGGCTGCCCTGCTCTGCAAACACCTGTTATAAATAAAAAATCTGCCAATTTTTTTTTTTTTTGGGAAAAAAGGGTTGCAGAACCAGTTACACCAGTTGCTGCCAAGGTGAAGTTCTACCTGTTTGTTATTGTAATTACCGGTAGTTTTAGTTAATTGCTCCTTTTGTATCGGTAAGGCCCTGCCTGAGGCTGAGTTGATGGTCCTTCTCCCCAGAAAGTGAGAGGAGGGGACATGGGGGGGCATCAGAGAGAATGCAAAATAACCTCGAGACCAGCATGCCATGGGAGGCCACCCCACCAAATTTACAGAAAGGACCCCAAAAACAACGAGCCAATAGAGAATTAAGAGATCAGAGTGATGTCTGGACGTGAAGAACAGAGTGCCGAGCCTGCAGAGATGCTGAAAACCTTTGTTGCCCCTTGCTCTGAGCAAAGACCTCAGCTGGAACCAAGACCTGAGCCTGGAAAAGTCAAAAGTTGTGAAACACGGGGTGTAGCCTCACTGCTCTTGTGAGGATGGGACCCCCAGCTCTGCCCTTAGTGGACAAAGCTGGACATTCCTCCTCCTTCCAGTCACCCTGGGAGTGGTGATGGCAGACCCGTGGACCTGTCCAGCTTCCCAGCCTTGAGCTGATCACTTTTAATAAAGGCATTAAAAGCAGAAAAAGTCTCCTGCCCTGTTTATTTCAGCACCCAGCCTTTGCACTCAGACAGCCCCGAGGGCCAGCACTGCAGCTCTCCCTGCTGTGCCACCTCCCAAACCCACCTCAGGGTCTCTTCTCCTGCAATGCAAACTCAGTTCAGGGCAGAGCRAAGCAGCCACTTCCTTTAGTGGCATTTGCACATAAAAAAGTCCCTGGGGTGCTTTGCTGCTTTCATTTCCTGTGTGGAAATTCCTGAGGGACACGGGAGGGGATGAAGAAAAGAGTTCAACCTTGCACCTGTGGGGCAGTGGAATGAGAGCAGTGATGCTTTAAAGGGTTGTGCTGTGAGGCACCTGAGCAGGAACGTGAGCTGTGGAGCCAGGAGCCAAGTGAGCCAAGAAAGGAGTGGGAGAGTGTCTTGSTTTGAACAGCCAGGTGTCTGCTGAGGAAGGCAGGAGCCTCCCCTGAAATGGAAACTGTAAATCCCCTCCCTCTGAATTGTTATAAATTTGAACATTAAAGGTCTCAGGTATGGGAAAGATATGGGCATATGGAATAACAGCATTTACTTTATTAGGAAAATTAAAATACAACAATGCAATAGTGCAAAACAAAAGCCTGCCAGAAGTGAGAGCAGGCCTGTTGCACGCTGTTGGGCAGGGGTTGGACAGCCCCATCCCATGGGGGCTCAGCCCTCCTGCAGTGCCAGCTGTGCTTCTGCTGCAGCAGGGATCCTGCACAAGGGGGGAGTTTTCCTCTGCAGCTCCAGGGCTGCTGGAGATGGGCCTGGGCTCCCTCTGGCAATGCAGGGCAGCAGAAAGCTGCTCCTCTGGCAATGCAGGGGGCAAAGGCTCTGTGCTGTCCAGGCTCAGATTGGATCCAGGTAGGAATGCTTGGCTGCTCCTGGGCGCAGCATCTCCCATGGGATGCTGGAATTGGATCAGCCCTGCAGGGACACTCAGTGCCATGGACAGCAGAGATCTCCTGCAGGAGAATTGGCTGTGGGAGAGATCAGAAAACTGCCCCAAGAACAGCGAGAGCTGCCCAGCTCTGACAGATTGCAAACAGAATGCACACACCAAGATAAATCTTCCAGCCTAAGACAGAGCCAAGGCAGGAGCCCTGGAGCTCCCTGGCAGGGTCAGGCAGGGCTGTGCTGCCCCCCAGCCCATGGGGAGGCTCTCAGGACTGGCCCTGTTTGTGGCTGGGTGAAGCCCTGGCTGTTTGCTCAGAGGAAGGAGCAGGGCAGGCTGTGCAGGGCAGCAGCAGCTCCTGTGCAGGGCAGCTCTTCCCGTGGGAATGGGCATTTCCCTCCCCTGGGAGGTGTGTGCCCCACAACAGCAGCAGGAGGGAATGCAGAGAGGGGAATGTGCCTAACCTGGCCTGAATTCTGTGATTCTGGGGGTGCTGGAAGTGTCCCTGGAGGGATTCCAGGCTGGGATGGGGAGCCAGGACACAGCACTGGCACGGATCCCTCTGGATCCAGAAGGAGCTCTTGGGAACTGGGATTGACTCCATCAAGGAGGGCAGAGCAGGCAGCACTGCCAGAGCTGCTGAGGTGCCCAGCCTGGGACACCATGCCCAGCACCCACCTGAGCTCCAGGTCTGCTGGGATGGGATGGGATATTGGGATGGGATGGAATGGGATGGGATGGGGACATAGAGATGGGAATGGGAATGGGAATGGGAATGGGAATGGGAATGGGAATGGGACAGAAACGGGAATGGGAATGGGAATGGGAATGGGAATGGGAATGGGAATGGGAATGGGATGGGGTAGGATGGGATGGGATGAATGGGATGGGATGGGATATTGGGATGGGATGGGGACATAGAGATGGGAATGGGAATGGGATGGGGTAGGATGGGATGGGATGGATGAGATGGGATGATGGGGTGGGATTGGATATTGGGATGGGATGATGGGATGGGATCAGTGGGATGGGATATTGGGATGGGATGGATGGGATGGGATATTGGGATGGGATGGGATATTGGGATGGGATGATGGGATGGGATCAGTGGGATGGGATATTGGGATGGGATGGATGGGATGGGATATTGGGATGGGATCAATGGGAATGGATGGGATATTGGGATGGGATGGATGGGATGGGATATTGGGATGGGATCAATGGGATGGGATATTGGGATGGGATGATGGGGTGGGATCAGTGGGATGGGATCACTGGGGTGGGATAGGATGGGGACATGGAGATGGGAATGGGATGGGATGGATGGGATGGGATGATGTGGTAGGATCAGTGGGATGGGATCAATGGGGTGGGATGGGATATTGGGATGGGATGGGGTAGGATGGGATGGGGTGGGACTGTCTCTTATACACATCTAGATGTGTATAAGAGACAGGCCTGATGGAGAGAAGAGACTCTCTGAATGCTGTGGGGAAAGGAACCAGAGACTCAATTACTGCCGTGCACAGAGACACAAATTAATTAACTGAGCGTGGCGCAGGGGGACGTTTCCCATGACCTGCAGAGAAGAGTTTCGGGGAGAAACAGCTGATGATTAATGCTCTCCTGTTCCTGCTGCATCAACAGCATCCTGGGAAGGGCTGCTTGGCAAAGAGAGCTCTGGATACACCTTCAGACACTGTGTGTTTAGTTTGCCGCYGCTTTTCACCAGAATTTCACAATTTCTGATGTCACCAAGTGTGTCACAGCCCATGCTTTCATCTGTGGTGAAAGTGTGGCCAGAGCATGAAGAAGTTTTTAAAGGGTCAGAGCCAGCCCAGCTCCTTGCTTTGAGCTCAGCARGGCGAAATGGCAGCTCCTGCTCTGCAAAAGAACCTGTTTGGAAATGAATTCACACCACAGAGGATGCGGGGAGGTGAGGGCTGGGTTAAGCCCCTCGCTGCTGTGGTTGCAGGGTGGTTTAAAGAACGGAAAAATCAACACAGCTAATTGATACTTCACAAACCCGCTGTGTAATGATAAATGTGGGAATAAAAAAAAAAAAAAGGGATGTCTCTGGTTGTTTCTAAAGGGGATTTCAGGGCAGTTCACTCACCACCAGGCAGGACTCCAGCAGCTCGTGTGCTGCAGAAGGAACAAAAGGAGAGATGTGAATGCTCCACAATAAAAATGAAGGTCATGGTCATGGWAACTTGATATTTAAAATTTCATATTTAATCGTGATGAGCAGTGTCAGCTGAAAGCAAGGATGGCGTGAACACTCCCCACACACAGAACGAACAGGTTTGTTGTTTTTTTTTTTTTCAATTTCAGCTATAAAATGTAAGATTTCAATACTGAATCCTCACCTGGAGACCACCATTGGCTGGGGGGGATCCTGCTGAGCATTAGGCAGAGCTCGGGGGAGCAAAGGTCAGGGATGGGGATTGTACCTGTCACTCTGATAGCAGGAAATGTGTCTCCTGTCCCCAGAACATGGGCTGTGATTGACAGTGCTGCTGCTGCTGCTGCTGTGGATGAGACCCTGCAAACAGGTCTGCAGCTGTGAGAGGGGCTCGTGCTGCTCCTTCCCCCTCCTGTGCCAGCACAGGGAACCTTCCTAGTCARTGGTTCAGGTTCTGCGTGGTTCTGTGAGCATCGTTTTAAAATTAAAATATCCAAGAGGAAGGCCCAGGTTGTGCTGCAGTGGTTTCAGATGAACAGTGATGTCTTTTTGGGGCTACCTAAAAACAGAGGACAGACAAAATTAAAGCAATAAAAAGCAGTTCTATTTATTAAAGGGCCTTCAGGGACATTTCAGGCAGATGAAGCCCCCCAGGGGTTACACCCAAAAATGGATGATGGGTCACAGATTTTCACACTTTTATAAGTTTGGGCCATTTGCATATTGGGGGTTCATCTGCCAATTTCAGCTTCAGCTAATGAAGTCATTGATCCCAAGTTTCCTGCCCCCCACTCATTTTTGTTTCCATCTCTCAGGGCCTGAGGCAGTGAGGTGTCCTTGATTGCCAGGCCTGGAGAGGAATTGTTGTGTCTGCCCAAAATGGGAAAGCAGCAGCTCACACTGTGTGTGGAGTTTGGAGTTATACACTAAAGAATTGCAGGGTTATAGATATGAAAATAATAATAATATATGAAAAATATATGAAAATATTTGAAAAATATATTTTTCATAATATATGAAAAATATAAAAGCTAAAATCCTAAGGCATCAATGAGAAGGGTGTGATGGCTTCTGCCAGCAAAAGAACTGGGGTGGCTAAAAAGGGAAAAATGAGCCTTTGGTCATAGTAAAAACCATGGTGGTGGTGGTGGCAAAAACTTTGGTGGTGGTAAAAACCTCCAACACTTCTTCATTCCTGCTTTTCCAGGCYCAGCTGTAGGGGTGGCAGCACTGCTGGAGAGGTGGCAGTGCCCACCCACCCCACCTGTGCCAGCCCAGAGGGACCTGAGAGCTGCTGTCGCCCTGCAGGTGAGGGAGGATCAGCCACAGGTTAAAGCAGGGCAGTGGGAAGCCTGGGCATGGACTGCTGGGGAAGGTGAAACAGGAAAGCCTTATAAATATGATTGCCTGGCAAAAGGAGAGATCCACCTTTGCCAGGCAGGGAATTGCCCAGGGCCCAGCGCTGTCTGGCTGCCCAGTGGCGTGGCAGGACAGGGTGGGATGGAGATGCCAGCTCCTCCTGCACTGTGAGGATCCGCAGCTCCTCCTGCACACTGGAGAATCCCATCTCCTGCTCCTAGAAGATCCCATCGTCGTGTTCCTGCGAGCCTGGAGGAGTCCGATCCCGTGCACCTGGAGGATTTCATTCTGCATTTGGAGGATCTTCCTTCACCTGGAGATCCAGCGTCCTCAAATGTAGGATCCAGCTACTCCTGGCCCCTGGAGAATCCCATCCTCGCTCTCTGGAGGATCCCAGCTCCTCTTGCCTGGCGGAGTCCGATCTCCTGCACCTGGAGGATTTCATCTGCATTTGGAGGATCTCCTTCACCTGGAGGATCCCAGCATCCTCCTGCACAAGTAGGATCCCATCTCTCCCTAGCCCTGGAGAATCCCATCTCCTCTTCCTGGAGGATCTCATCTCCTTGCTCCTGGAGGAGCCTCAGTTCTCCTGTCCTGGGGAGATCCCATCTCCTGCCTTCAGGATCCCATCTCCTGCCCTTCAGGATCCATCTCCTCTCCTGGTAGGATCCATCTCCCTCCTCGCTCCTGTAGGATCGCCATCTCCTCTTCCTGGAGGATCTCATTCCTCCTGCCCTCCAGGGATGCGCATCTCCCTTTCCTGGAGGATCCATCTCCTGTCCTGGAGATCCATTCCTCTCCTGGAGGATCCATCTCCTACCCTATCAGGATCCCATCTCCTGCCTTCAGGATCCATCTCCTGCCTTCAGGACCCATCTCCTGCTCTGGAGGTATCCATCTCCTGCCCTTCAGGATCCATCTCTGCCCTTCAGGATCCCATCTCCTCCTGCGCCGCTCTCCCGGAGCTCTGCTGGCTCTGGGCTGAGAGGCAGATTGAGCTGTTGTTTTTTGCCTTGTCTGTCTCTTTATGCATCCCAAGTCCCAGTGACTCCGAAGCAGCTTCCAGCACAAGAAGGAATCCCTGTTCTCAGTTATCTGTTAAATAAAATGTCAGCAGGTGACAACACAGCCTTCCGTTGGGTGCTGCTCTAATCCAGCCATTAGAAGGGATCAGAGCCTGGCACCAGGTTTGGATTTCAGAACCTGCTTGGCTTTATTTGATACAAACCACTGAGGGCGAGACAGCCTGTCCATTGCAGGAGTGCTGCCGGGGTAGGATGGTCAGGATGGAACGGAGACCAGAGAGTCTCTGCAGCTAGGGCTGGGAACTGTGTGGTTTATTGCAAAGGGCCTGGGTGCAGGCCCTGCTGGGAGCTGCCAGCCAAGCTCAGAGCAGGCTGAGAGAAGAGAGGGGCGAGAGGATGCAGAGGGTGAGAGAGTAAAAGGGTAAGAGAGTGAGGTTTCCCGTTACAGCAAATAAATCTTGTTCTGTGCTGAATATCAATTCTCAAGCTAACAATCTACACAAGATACAATCCTACAGCATTTACAATACTATACAGAATTAGTATATTATATTTACATACTATAAGATATGTATAGAACTAATTTACATACTATAAAACTGTAGTTCTCGTATATACATATATATATATATATATTATATATATACACTATATTTAACTATAAGAAATCATTACTTACACAACTGGGTTTACAGTTTTAAACTCCTAAAAAAAAACTTCCCTCTTTGGGGCCCCCTTCTGCCAAGCCAGCAGGGTCTGCTCTGAGCCTTGGGCCTGTCTGCATGAGAGGGTGTTAGTTTGGATCAAAGGGGAATCAACCTTCAGCTGGCCATGCAATCTGTTTCCAAAGTGTTCAGTAACTGAGGGATCTCAGAGCTTGCTTTCATTCAATCTCGCTTAGAGTTTTCCAATTCTCAGAATCTTTTGCCAGGCAATCATATTTATAAAGGCTTTCCTTGTTTCACCTTCCCCAGCAGTCCATAGCCCAGCGCCTTCGCCTTCCTGCCGCCCCTGCTTTACTGTGGCTGACTCCCTCACCTTGTAGGCGACCAGCCAGCTCTTCAGGTCCCTCTGCGGCTGGCAACGGTGGGGTGGGTGGGCACTGCCACCTCTCCAGCAGTGCTCCGCCCCTATCAGCTGGGGCCTGGAAAAGCAGGAATTGAAGTAAAGTGTTGGAGTTTTTACCACCACCAAAGTTATTTCCACCACCCACCAACCATGTGTTTCTACATGTATAACCAAAGGCTCATTTTTCCGCCCTTTTCTAGGCCACCCAGTTCTTTTCGCTGGCAGAAGACCCAATCACACCTTCTTCTAATTGATTGCCTTACTGGATTTTTAGTTCTTTTATATATTTTCATATATTTATGAAAAAGTAATTTTAAATTCAAATAGTTTTCACTATATTTTCATATATATTTTATTATTATTTCATATCTATAACCTGCAGTTCTTAGTGTATAACTCCAACTCACACAAGCAGTTGTAGAGCTGGCTGCTTCACCATTTTGGGCAAACACAACAATTCCTCTCCAGGGCTAGAGAAATCAAGGTACACTCACTGCTTTCAGGCTCTGAGAGATGGGAAACAAAAAATGAAGTGGGGGCAGGAAACTTGGGAGTCAGATGACTTCATTAAGCTGAAGCTTGAAATTGGAGATGAAACCCCAATAGGCAAATGGCCCAAACTTAATAAAAAGTTGTGAAATATCTGTTGAACCATCATCCCATTTATTGGGTGTAAGCCCCTGGGGAGGTTTTCTGCTTAAATGTCCTGATAGGCCCTTCAATAAATAGAACTGCTTTTTATTGCTTTAATTTTTTGTCTGTCCTCTTCTGAGTTTTTAGGTAGCCCCAAAAAGACATCACTGTTCAATCTGAAACCAACGTGCAGCACAACCTGGGCCTTCCTCTTGGATAATCTTTTAATTTTTAAACGTTGAGCTAGGCAGTCACCCACCTACCAAGAATCCTGAACCATCTGACTAGGAAGTTCCCTTGTAGCTGGCACAGGAGGGAAAGGGTAGTCAAGCACGAGCCTCCCTCCAAGTGCAGACCTGTTTGCAGGCTCCGGCTCTCTCCACTAAGCCAGCAGGCAGCACAGCACTGTCAAATCACAGCCATGTTCTGGGACAGTGGAAGACACATATTACCTAGGCTAATCTAGAAGTGACAGGTACAATCCCATCGCCTGACCTTTTGCTCCCCCGAGCTCTGGCCCTAAATGCTTCAGCAAGGTTCCCCCCAGCCATTGGTGTGGTCTCCAGGTGAGGACATTAGCGCTATTGAAATCTTTACATTTTATAGCTGCAATTAAAAAAAAGACACAAACCTGTCTTCCTGTGTGCGAACCTTTGTGATGGAGCGTCAGAAATTCGTTCACGCCAAGTCCTTTGTTTCAGCTACACTGCTCAATTCACGATTAACAATATGAAATTGCAAATATCAAGATTTTGCCCTTCAATGTGAGACCCATGACCCTTCATTTTTAATTGTGGCAGCATTACATCTCTCCTTTTTGTTCCTTCGCGCAAGCACACGAAGCTGCTGAGTCCTGCCTGGTGTGAGTGAACTGCCTGAAATCACCTTTAGAAACACAGAAGACATCCCTTTTTTTTTTTCTCCCCAACATTTGAAACTTTACACGTCGGTTGTGAAGTATCAATTGCTGTGTTTGATTTTTCGCGTTCTTTTAAACGGGCCCTGTGGGGCAAGCCAAAGAGCGAGGGGCTGTAACCCGAGGCGGCTGCTCCCGCCGGCATCCTCTGTGAAGTTTGTGAACTGAGTTATTTTGAAATCAGGGTATATCTTGTGGGCAATGGAGGCAGGGTGTCCCCATCGAGAAGTTAGTTCGAGACCACATAGAAGAGTTCCTGATGAGGAAACTCTAATTGAGCTCCTTCAGGATAAGAGACAGTTGGCTTGCTCTGACACTCTCTTTATCCAATTACACACTTATCATTCATTGCTCATGGCGCGACCTACAGACTTAGGTTCCACTCGCTAGTAGGCACATCAGGCAAAGAACGATCAAACATCTGCCAACAAAGGAGCCATGTTGACAAACCACTGTGGCTGACATAAAGAGATAATGTAATTTGAGTGGCCTAAATTATACTCCTGAGTTGTGTGTAGGCGCTTGAGTTCTTGGAGACAACTACACCACAAAATGCCATGGATATTTGAAGGAGCTAATTCATGCAGGAAGATACATACTACATAATTGACCTCAAGTTCCAAGGTGTTCACTTCAAGAGATTTTGAAGTAGATGGTATATTTGCTCGGCCGTGATATCCTAGTAGAAGTGGATTGAAATCATTTTATTTTCTACTTGTCCCCTTCGAGAAAGACTACTATACTATCTCTCTGTCTAGTATATATCATGTGTAAACCGGTCCTCACTTGCTGGCGCAAACGATACGAAGATTAAGTAAAATTGTGTCTATATGAGGGCGACAAGCAGATAATATCATGAGTCTCTGGTTCCCATGACCCCACGTAGTTGGTTATGCGCACACTCACTAGCTACATCAAAGAAGTAAGGATTCTGCAAGAGTCTTGGGACACTGCGTGCCATGTATCTAGGACACATAGTAGGAGAGCCTAGAACGAGACTTTGAGACCATGAGGGGGGAAATATCCCATGTGGAGAAACAGTAGAGACTCGGTAGCTGTGGCTGCAAGGGCAATGGCTTGGATAAGCGCGCTCAGAGCTCGCCTGGTGCGAGCAGATGGACGAGTGTAGCGCACTATGGGAGGAAGACGCACTTTGACTGGTCACTAGTCTGTGCTCATCCCACATGGGAAGGATAGTCATTCATGGGGACAGCATGGTCAGCTCCGGAGGCAAGGGACCGCGAGGTGATTGCTGTCTTCGCCTCCATTGTTCTGCGCTCGGATGCTTCCACCCTCGAGTGCTGGCGACAGTTCTGGTGTCACAATACACCAAAAAGACATTCAGGTATTGAGGAGAGCATCCAAAGGAAGGTTATGAGGATGAATGAAAGACCTGGAGGGGAAGCCGTATGAGCAGTGGATGAGGTACTTCTGGCTAGGTAAGAGCGGAGACTGAGAGGAGACTACAATTAAACTTCCTCCTGAGGGGAGGCCAGAGGGCCAGGCACTGCGTTACTTGCCTTCGCTGGCTCGTAGGACAGGACAAGGAGATGGCAGGAAGTGTGCCAGATGAGGTTTAGGTTAGACATTCAGGAAAAAGCTCTTTCACCTTGAGTGTTGGTTGGAGCAGGTGGCATCGAGCTCCCCAGGGGATGATGCGGGTCACACGCTACCAAGGGCGTGACATGAGCTGAAGAAGCACTTGGAAACAATCCTCTCAGGCTACGTGGTGTGACTCTTGGGGGCTCTTGTGCGGCTCCTTCCACACTCAGCATGTTTTAAGAATTCATGTAATACCCTGGACTGATAAAAACACATAGGAAAATGGTAGCAATAGTACGGTGGTGGGAGAACACGCCTTGGTTGTACACTGACTGTTGCATAGAGGCAGAAAAATGAAAAATACAATAAAGTAGAGCCATAAGGTAGTACTGGAACCAACATGCTGTTATTGCGCAACCCATACGTTGTGAAATCTCCTAAAACCTAGACGGGGGTAATTTGGGTTTTGGAGGGTGCGCTCAGTCTATGTAAAGGCAGCTAGTAAGTCAAAAGTGGTGAAGCATTGCACTCTGGGAAACCTTACTAGTCTCGTAGGACGTTGTATGATTATGAATGGAAACTGTGTACTCATGCTATGCTTACACCAGACAAGGTGCAGCCTCTTTAAAAGGAGTGAGGAAGGCCCCAGCGAGACGACTCTCGTGGAAAGAGTTTCTCAGGCCATAGGGGAAGAGCTACTGGACATGGGTCGTAGAACAAAGAATTAAGTAATCCCAATAATATTAGCTATAAATTCTGTAAGAACATCAGGCTTTTAAAATATTCCGAACTCTCAGGAAGCCTTAATCAACGGATACAAAATTACAGAAGTCGTGTAAGGTCTGGATTTGGGTATTATGGTTGTGCCTGCTTCCGTCCTCTTCCCTCCTCTCACTGGTGCATTCCTCCTCGTCCCTCCCTCTGTAATTTTAAGAGTCGTTGGTCTGCATGAAAAACCCATGCTTTTGTGACTCCCTGTGGAACGTTAACAATATCAAGACAAGCTGGTTCAGTCCAAAATATCAGTAAAACATTCCATTTTGTTCTGCCAAGGTTGATGAAATTATGATGACTACATGTCAGGTTTTTCCTGTTTAAAGGGAAATCTATGGTCAAGTATGCTTGAATGTTCCAGGTTCATTAACAAGGTCAAACAAATGTTATTTTATCTGTTGGAAATCATTTTTGGCGGAACTAATGAAAAGAAACCATAGTAGAAGTAGTCTTATATAAATCATTTTCTTTCATTGTTCTTTTATGGGGAAATAATTGGCCCGAAATTTAGTGGTCCCCATCAGGAGGTGATATCTTTTAAAAAAGGTGGTCTGAAGGACAGTTTTTACTGTACTTTAATAGGCTTATAGATTAATATAAATCTTAACTATTCATAATCTGTACTCTTCCTTTTCTCAATATCTCGTTCATCTATACATCTATTTGTAATTGTGTTTCAAACATAAGTTAAACTCTTATTTTACAAGAGTACCAAGAGTACTTAGGGATAATTTTCTGAAAAGACAGCACCTCAATTATAGCTAGTTTTTCTTCAAAAACAATTTTATTTAAAAAAACACTGATGCCCTTCTAGCTGAATGTTCCTTGAATATTTAGAATATCTTATTGCCTGGAATCAAAATAATTGATTAAATTAGTGGTTATTGTTGCAATGAAATGCACAGTTATCAGCCCAATTTGCATTCCGATCAAGAATAAAATACCTGGAATAATTCAAAGATCAAAAATACCTTCCAATTTTTAATAGAGTTATTTGTAAAATTAACTCACATAATTGTTAATTTCAGGCCAGAAATGCAGCATTATAAGCTCCTGTTACATAAAAAAGAATATCTTGTTAAGTAGTGTGTAAGCCACTTTTTGTAAGCATGATTTTTCAAGAGGAGATGAAAATGCTAGGAGGCATTACCAGAAAGATATCTTAAGGGG
>NDFG01000042.1:101014-122448 GCA_002167245.1 Sporophila hypoxantha
GAGGAGATGGGATCCTCCAGGAGAGGAGATGGGATCCTCCAGGAAGAGGATATGGGATTCTCCAGGAGAGGAGATGGGATCCTGAAGGGCAGGAGATGGGATCCTGAAGGGTAGGAGATGGGATCCTCCAGGAGCAGGAGATGGGATCCTGAAGGGCAGGAGATGAGATCCTCCAGGAAGAGGAGATGGGATCCTCCAGGAAGAGGAGATGGGATCCTGAAGGGTAGGAGATGGGATCCTCCAGGAAAGGAGATGGGATCCTCCAGGAAGAGGAGATGGGATCCTGAAGGGCAGGAGATGGGATCCTCCAGGAGCAGGAGATGGGATCTCCCCAGGACAGGAGGAACTGAGGTCTTCCAGGGGCAGGAGATGGGATCCTACAGGAGAAGAGTTAGAATCCTCCAGGAGAGGAGCTGGGATCCTGAAGGGCAGGAGATGGGATCCTCCAGGAGGAGGAGATGGGATCCTACAGGAGAGGAGATGGGATTCTCCAGGAGAGGAGTTAGAATCCTCCAGGAGAGGAGATGGGATCCTACATGTGCAGGAGGAGCTGGGATCCTCCAGGTGAAGGAGATCCTCCAAATGCAGATGAAATCCTCCAGGTGCAGGAGACGGGATCCTCCAGGTGCAGGAACAGGAGATGGGATCTTCTAGGAGCAGGAGATGGGATCCTCCAGGACAGGAGGAGCTGGGATCTCCCCATCCCACCCTGTCCTGGCCACGCCACTGGGGCAGCCAGACAGCGCTGGGCACCTGGGCAATTCCCTGCCTGGCAAAGGTGCTTCAGAAGCTCAGGTGGGTCCAGGTGCTCCTCTGTTCTGTGTTAATCAGCTGAGGCCTCCAGAGCACCTCTGGTTTCTCCTGCAGGRCCCCGGGGCTGTTTGGAGGTTCTGGTGTCCCTGCAGTGTCTGTGGAGAGGAGATTCAGCTTTGACACCTGACAGAGACATCCACACTGAGCGACAGGAACCCTCACCATAGAGGATGTGCAGCAGCACAAGGGACTAATTAATTACAGAGTTAATTACACAGAACACCCTGGGCTGGAAGGGACCCCAAGGATCATGCAGTCCAGCCCCAAACCCTGCCCAGACCCCCCAACAGCCCCACCCTGGCCATCCCTGCAGCGCTGCCCAAATTTCTCCCCCATCCTTCATCTCCCCCATCCCTCACTCTCACACAATCATGGAATGTGCTGAGCTGGAAGGGACCCACAGGGATGATCAATGCCAAAGCCAAACCCTGCCCAGAGCCCCCAGAAGCCAGCCGGCATCCTGGAGCTCTGGCAGCCTCGGGGCGTGCCCATGCCTGTGGCGCCGGGCAGTGCCAGCACCCTGCTGGGAAGAACCTTGCTCCCTGATGTCAGCCTGAGCTGCCCAAGCCCAGCTCCAGCCGTGCCCCTGATGCTGTCCTCTGCGCAGAGCAGTAGATGGGAGCTGCCTCGGGAGGAGCTGCAGATACCTGACTCTGCCCTCAGTGTGCCCTGCTCCAGCTGCACACACCAAGAGCCCTCAGCTGCTCCTCATGGTTTTGCAGAAGAAGGAAACGTGCAGGGATGGGAGCAGGAACCAAGGAAGGGTGTCCACACCTCCCAGAGATGACCTGGGAACAATCTGTGTCTCTGTGAACCTGCCCCTCCCTGAGCTCCCCTGCCTGCAGTGTCCCCTCTGGGGCTCTCTCTCCATGTTCCCCACGGGATGAAGATCCACAGAGTGAGAGCCCCTTCCTCCCCCAGGAACCCCTCAGGTTCCTCAGTCCCATCCCACAAGATCCCTAGAAAATGCACTGCCCTCCTCCTCCTCAGTGTTTCTGGGCACTTTCCCCCCTTTTMACCTCAACCCTTGGTGCCAGACCCTCCTGCAGCTTAGGGCTGGGTGTGGGTGTCCCCCTGACCTGAACCTGGTGTTCCTCACCCCTGCTCTGGAGCATGGAACAAAACCAAACATAAGAATTTTCAAAGGTCCTCTGTGATTTAGGAGCCTCTACCAACACCAGCTGTGGGCAGTTCTGAGGCTTCTTTTACCTGGATAGTTTATTCACCAGAAAAATAAAATAATATTTAAAAAAATATATATTTTGCTCTGATTGAATCTGTCTTCAAAATTCTGCAAAGTAACAAAAAAAACTAAATCAATTTAGCAACAGGAAATTCTGAAAAGTAATGAGATCTTGATTCCCCACTTAAAATCCTAATGTTTCCTTTTCAAAATCGTTCCCATCTGATAAAAACAAAAAGTAAATAAGCTTACCTGTTCAGAGCACAACAAGGCTTTGGCCAACCCCTTTGCTGTACCCTCGGTAGTTCTTAATTCCTTTTTCAGTTTAACTAATGAAGTGGAGAATCAATTACTCTCACAGCTTCCAATCTGCAAAGTTATTAAGGTAATCTGGGGCCAGATCCACAGCAGCATCCCCGTGCCTGGCACTGCACGGGCACCTGGCAGAAGCTACAAAATGCGTTTTGCAGGTGGATTCTKCAGAACTGTTCCAAAGACTCTCATCAAAATCTGAGACTCACACACAGGTCCCTCCAGAACCGTGGAAATCTTGCCATGGGATGTGGCGTTAATTGTCCCTCATCATCTGCAGGAAAACCCCTCTGGAGGTTTGCTGGGGGCTGAAGGTGCCCAGATTGGAYCCAGGCCAGGGCAGGGACTGGGGGTTCTCCTCCCCTGGGTGCTGAGACCTCTGCTGGGAGCTGGGAGAGAGGATGGGGAGAGATTGAGGGGCTGGAGGGAGTCCAGGGCAGGGAATGGAGCGGGAAGGGCTGGAGAATTCCGTGTAGTTTGAAAATTTCAATGCATAGATGTTCCTTCATATAACATCTGTTAGGCAATGATTTACTCTTTTGTCAAGTGGGCACGTTTGCTTTATCTCTCTCTTCTGAGATGGACGCACAATCACACTCTCCCTCAGGAGGGACACCTGTGATAACAGCCATTGAATGTCCCTGCATGGCTGAGAAAGGAACTACAAGCATCCCATTGGGAGATGGGAACTCACACGAGGGAGGGCCAAGCATTCTACCCCGGATGAATCTGGAGATTGGACCAACCCAAGACAACGAGCTTCTGATAGAGATCTCATAACCCAGAGGAACAGCAGCTGCTTCTTCCCTCTGGATCCTCCACGAAGAGAGACTGCACCTATTTCTCACGTCCGACTCCACACCACACCGGATTCGCTCATCACCGCATGCACTGCAATGAGGAGGGCTGACGCGCACAATTCCGCAATGGACGACTGCTGCCACAGCCCTGACCCACAGGGTGTCAGGCTGGTCTGACTCTGGGCACTGTTGGTTTAGTGTTCACCGCATTGTTTATTTTATCCTTTGTATTTTCTTCCTATTAAAGAACTGTTATTTCTCTCCCATATTTGTTTGCTGAGAGGCCCTTAATTTAAAATTTAGCGCAATTTGCAGAGGGGTGGGGAAGGGTTTACATTCTTCTCATTTCAGGGAGGCTGCTGCCTTCCTAAGCAGGCACTGGCATTACCAAACCCAAGACACTGAGGGAGCTGGAGAAGGGTCTGGAGCCCAGGAGAGGGCTGAAGGGAGCTTGGGCAAGGGGCTCATGCTGCGGAGCAAAGGAGGCTCAGGGGCCTTGTGGGCTTGGCACAGCTCTCTGCCAGGAGGGGCACAGCCGGGGGTCGGCTGTGCTCTCAGGGAACAGGGACAGAGCAGAAGGAACGGCCTCAGGCTGGGCAGGTCAGGCTCAGGGTGGAGATTTTGGGAAATTTCTTCACTGAGAGCAAGTTAAGCCTTGATAGGTCTGCTTCAGGGCAGTGAATGCTAGTCCACCATCCCTGGATAGTGTCCAAAGCAATGGGTCAAGTGCACCTGTGCCATGGCTCAATGGGCACAGGAGCATTCAAGAGGTTGCACTCCATGGTCTTGGGAGCGTTTTTTCACAGCCCTCAAGGGATTCTGGCATTCCTGATTCACTCTTGCTGCTTGAGAAACTGCTGTGAGGCAGAGCTCAGCTCCATTTTCCACATTCAGGGGGCACTCCTCCAGGTTTATCCCAAATGTCGACGGTTGTCACAAGTTTCAGGGTGAAGGAAAGACGAGCTGGGCTCCATGATCAAGAAGGCTTGATTTATTATGTTATGATATATACATCTATTATACTATACTTAAAAGAAAAGAAAAGGGAGAGTTTCCAGAAAGCTGCTAACGCTAAGAATAGAATAGAAAAGACATTGAAACACGGCAGCTCTCTCCGGCTCTGTCCCGAGAAGAGTTCTCAGCTCTGGGATTGGCCATCTCCCTCCAAACCTCAATCTGGCCAATCCAGAACTGACCCTGCTGCATTCCATAGAAGCAGATAACAATATTGTTTACATCTTGCTAGCTGAACTTCTCAGCTCCAGCAGGAAAAAATCTTAAAGAAAGGATTTTTTCATAAAAGAAAATGTCTGTGACAATCCAAACACTGCTGCTGCACGCAGCTGGAGCCAGAGAGGAAAAACCCGCCTTTCACCTGTGTCGCTTCCATCCAATCCTGTCCTTGTCCAAGCCCGGCAGGGAACCCTCAAGCCTGCCAGGGCTTGTTATGGCCACAAAGGTCACCATGCCTGTGTCCCCCCGTGGACATTTTGTGCTGCTTGCAGCTCCCGGATGCAGGGGGTAGGTGAGGGGTGGGCAGGGAATTGCCCCCAGCCCTGCTCCCCCGTGCCTGCCGTGGCTGTGATGGATGGATGGAAATGGATGGAATGGATGGATGGATGGATGGATCGGATGGAGGATGGATGGATGGATGGGTGGATGGAGGAGAGGCGGGGCTGACTTCAGCTCCCGGTGACCTTGGCGGGTCCCTGCGTCCCGGCTGCAGATTGATGGCGGCTCACGGCTCAAATTTCTGCGCTGCACTTTTGCCGAGAGACACTCGTACTATCTTCCCCACGTCGTCCTCCCGTATCTGAGGTAGCCTTTCAACCAGGCAGGACAATGTTTCTGAGATAAATCACGGCCAGCCTCAGCCGGTGGTCTGCAGCGCTGGGGAGAGGGTGGGGAAGGGGCTGGGGGGTGGCCGGGGGGGCTGGCACGGGCAGACCGCCCCCCATGGGACACTGCGACACCAAAATGTCGCCCCCCACTGGGACAAGCGCAACTAATGACCCCCGCAAATGGACACTGTGAACCAATGTTCCCCCCATGGGACAGTGTGACACCAAATGTCCCCCAATGGGATGCAGCGCCACTGAATGGCCCCCATTGGATCACTGTGACACCAAATGTCCCCCTCATGGACACAGTGACAACTGAATGGCCCCATTCGGACACTGTTGACACCACATGTCCCCAATGGGACACAGTGACACTGAAATGGCCCGCCATTTGGACACTGTGACACAATATGTCCCCCTGCAATGGGACACAGTGACACTGCAATGGCCCCCATTGGACACTGTGACACCCAAATGTCCCCTTCTGGGACACAGTGTCACAATGACCCTAACCCCCATGGAGAACACTGTAGACACGCAATGATCCCCCAATGGGAACCACAGTGACACCAAATGTCCCCCCATGGGACACAGTGACTAATGACCCCCCAGGGACACAGTGTCACTGAATGTCCCCCTCAATGGGATGCTGTGCTACTGAATGGCCCTCCTGGTGCTCTCAGTGCCAAAAAATGGCCCTCCTGTGGGGACACAGGTGACACTGAATGGCCCCATTGGACACTGTGAACCAAAATGCCCGCCTCAATCGGACACAAGTGACAATGAATGGCCCCATTGGACACTGTGACACAAATGTCCCCCTCATGGACACGTGACAGCCAAATGTCCCCCATGGGACAACTGTGACACTGAATGGCCCGCATTGGACACTGTGACACCAAATGTCCCACCTCATCGGGACACAGTGTCACTGGAATGGGTTTTTCCCCCTCATGGATGCTGGCTACTGAATGGCCCTCCTGGTGGCATCATCAGTGCCAAAAATGGCCGCTCCTGTGGGACAAACAGTGAACTGAATGGCGCCCATTGAACAACTGTGACACCAAATGTCCCCTCATGGGCAACAGAGGGGGGTGTCCACTTGAACTGTCCCCCTCATGGGATGGCTGGTCGCTACCCTTTGCAAATGCGCCTCCCTGGTGCATCTCAGTGCCAAAAAAATGGCCGCTCCTGGGACACAGTGACACTGAATGGGCCCCATTGGACACTTGTGAACCAAATGTCCCTATGGGACACAGTGACAATGAATGGCCCCATTGGAACACTGTGACACCAATGGCCCCCTCATGGGACAACAGTGCCACTGACTGTCCCCATGGGACCCAATGTCACTGAATTGCCTTCTGGTGGTGTCCCAGTGGCCAACAAATGCCCCTCCAGTGGGTACCAGTGCACATGAATGGCCCCCATGGACACAGTGCCTACTGAATGGCCCCCCATGGGACCAATGTCACTGAATTGCCCTTCTGGTGTGTCCCAGTGCCATGAATGGCCCTCCTGTGGGACCAGTGTCACTGAATGCCACTCCAGCGGATCCCAGTGTCACTAACTGGCCCCATGGGACACAGGGCCACCAAATGGTCCTTCTAGTGGGAACAGTGCCACTGAATGCCCCTCATAGAACCCAGTGCCACTGAATGGCCCTCATGGTGGGACCCAGTGCCACCAAATGCCACTCTAGTGGGACCCAGTGCACCAAATGCCACTCTAGTGGGACCCAGTGCCACTGAATGTCCCTCCTGTGGGATCCAGTGTCACTGAATGCCCCTCCCATGGAACGCAGTGCATTGAATGGCCTCTTGTGGAACCCATCATGAATGTCCCTCCAATGGACACAGTGCCATTGAATGGCCCCTGTGGGACACAGTGCCACCAATGCCCCCCCCCCAGAATGCAGTGCTACTACTGAATGACCGCCCCATGGGACCCAGTGCACTGAATGGCCCCCTGTGGGACACAGTGCCATCAAATGTCCCCCACATGGGACACAGTGCCACTGACTGGCCCTTTTGTGGGACACAGTGCCACTGAATGGCCCTCCTGTGGGACCCAATGTCACTGAATGCAACTCAGTGGATCCCAGTGTCACTAACTGGCCCCCCATGGGACAAAGTGCCACCAAATGGTCCTTCTAGTGGGACCCAGAGCCACTAACTGGCCCTCCAGTCGGAACCAGTGCCACTGCATGGTGCTCCTGGAGGAACCCAGTGCCACCAAATGGCCCTCCAGTGGGTCCCAGTGCCATTGAATGACCCTCCTTGTGTGCCTCAGTGCCACCAAATGGCCCTCCTGGTGGGACCCAGTGCCACTGAATGACCCCCCATGGGACCCAGTGCCATCAAATGACCCCCCATGGGACCCAGTGCCACTGAATGGTGCTCCTGGAGGAACCCAGTGCCCCCAAATGGCCCAGTGCCACCACAGCTGTGCTGCAGGAGCTGTGAGAGCCCTGGGGCTGTGCCAGCCCAGCCACCCTGCCCTGCTGCAGTGCTGCTGGGACAGGCTGGCAGTACCTGAGCTGCTCCCAGTGTCCATCCTCTGCCCCATCCCAGCAGGGAACGAGCTGGCCCAGAGGGCAAAGAGCTCAGATGGAGCAGGAAGAGGCACTGGAGGCCTCACAGAACAGGAGGGATGATGGCCTCCTTTCATAGGTGGGGAAACTGAGGCACACAGAGGGAATTTCACAGCTCTTGAGGCTCCAAAGCCTCASATCCCCAAGGACATGAGCCTCTTTCTCTGGAGATGGCACCTCTGCAGCCCAAAAATGCCTCACAGAGGAGGCGGGTGTTGCCCTCCAGGGTCTCTGTACAAATCACAAATGGATGGGGCTGCTGTGGAACGTGCTTTGAGCTGTTGTATTTTCCAGCATCAGTCTCATTACATGGTTATGACAATGGGAAGATGCCAGCAGCTCACACCCCAAGCAGAAGACAAAGAACTTAATGTTACAACTCACTTTAAGTTTTTTGACCAATCACACAAAGCAAAAGCACATTGACAGCAGTTCTATCCAACAACTATCAGCACATGTACCTTTGGTTAAAACAATGCTTGCTTATTTCAAATACAATACCTGCTTGTGAGCCTTAAAACAATGCACAGAGCTCCATTATTAAGCTTAGAACTTCCTAATATCTTGCTAAATAAACTTTTCTGCAGCTTAGAGAGTTATTCTAGCCAAGCGTTAATACCCAGACCATTGTTCTATTTGTCCTTACTTTTCTACTTCTTACATAATTTTTCTGCTGACCAATCTCGTGGCTGCTGCTTAGCTCCAATCCCAGTTCTGCTGTCTCTGAGGCCTGCCTTTTGCAGCTTTCCCAAAACCCTCTGATTTTGTGGATTCCCACAGCAATGAGCCTCCAGGGGACTCTGCAGCTCCTCACAGACCCTGCCCTGCTCGCGGTGCTGCCCAGGCTCAGGACCACATCAGCCTCCCCCCTGCCACCCCAGGCAGCTGAGCAGCCTCATCCTGCCCCCCAATGAGACCTCTGGGCAAAGGGCCCAAAAAGGCAACTCGCCAGGGCACAGACCTTCAACAGGGAGCAGATACAGCTGTTGTCAGGGCAGGGGCTTGCCATGAGCTGTGTGCGCCAGCCAGAGCCTCTGTGCTCCCTGGGAGCTGCCTCTGGCTTTTCCCAGGATCCACCTCCCTGCTACTGGGGAAGAATGGACAGGAAAGCCTTATAAATATGATTGCCTGCAAAGATTTGGAGAATATGAAACTCTAAGCGAAGATTGAAATGGAAAGCAAGCTCTGAGATCCCTCACTTACTGAACAACTGGAAACAAATGGCATGGCCAGCGAAGGTGATCCGCTTTGATCAAACAACACCCTCTGCTTGCAGACAGGCCCAAGGCTCAGAGCCAGACCTGCTGCTTGGCAGAAGGGCCCAAAGAGGAGTTTTTAGGGTTTAAAATGTAACCCAGTGCTGGTAAGTAATGATTCTTATAGGCTGTATGTACATGCTGGTAGCGATTTGTATTCTTGTACTAGATTGGTTAGTGAGAATTGAGAATATTCAACACAGAAGGAGATTTTATGGTATTGTAACGGAACCTCTCTCTCTTATGCTCTTACTCTCTTATTGCTTTTCTCTCTCTCACCCTTTTACTCTCTTACCCTCTTGCTCTCTCACCCTCTCATCCTCTCCTTGCCCTCTCTTCTCTCAGCTGCTCTGACTGTGGCTGGCAGCTCCCAGCAGGGCCCTGCACCCAGCCCTTTGCAATAAACCACAAGTTCCTACCTGGCTGCAGAGATCTCTGCTCTCTGTTCCATCCCCACCATCCTACCCCCGTCAATCCTACACCCTGGATTTGCTCTGGCTTTTCCAGGAATCCCACTCCTGGATGTTGGGTGTTGTCAGCCAAGCTCCAGAGCCCAGCGGAGAATTGGATTGACTTAATGAGTGAGCCACACTCTTGCCCTTCTGATGGTGCCCAGCCAAGTTGGAAATAGAGACTGGACTGTGCCAAAAGCTTTGAACATGGAAAACAAAAGTCAGCTGAGCATCTGTTTGCACTCTGTCATCTTTGCCAGCATCTCAGGCTGGTGGGTTTCCTCAGCCTGTCCCAGAGTGACTGTGGTCCATCCACCTTGGGAGGTGTCACATGACATCTTTTATGAAAATCCTCTTCTCTAAGATTTTCTCCTGAGAAGCTGAGAGCTCATGAACAAAATGTAAACGATGGTTATCTGCTGCTGTGGAATGCAAAACAGGTGCATCTGTGATTGGCCCCATGTTGGATGTTTTAATTAATGGCCAATCACAGCCCAGCTGGCTCGGACAGAGAGCCGAGCCACAAACATTTGTTATCATTCTTTCCTATTCTGTTCTTTGCCAGCCTTCTGATGAAATCCTTTCTTCTATTATTTTAGTACAGTTTTAATGTAATATATATCATAAAATAATAAATCAGCCTTCTGAAACATGGAGTCAGATCCTCATCTCTTCCCTCATCCAAGAACCCCTGTGAACATCAGCACAGAGGGATTTCTCAAAAATGTGTGCTGAGGTTTTATTTTCACAGTGGAAAGAGCTCTGGAGCTGACCTCAAGCTTCAGTGGTTGCACTGACCATGATGGGAACACCCAGCTCAGCTCTCAGCAGCTGCCAGGAAGGTCTCCTGTCTGGCAAGGATTGTCCTGGGGGAAATTCTCTCCAGAACCATGAGAGAATGAGCAGGATCTCTCATGTTTGGAATTCAAGTTCAATTCAGGCATCCTAAAAAAAGCAAGTGGCAGGAGGAGAGCAAGTGACAAGGACAGAGCAGGCAGCTGCCCAGGAAGGAAAGAGCTGCAGGGCCAAACCTGCCCAGGCTGCAGCTGAGCTGGCCACAAAGGCCAGGCAGGCAGGACAGGCTGAGCAGAGACAGGGACAGAAACACCTCTGTGCCTGCAGCTCCTCCGAGCAGGAGGAAAGGTCAGGGAGGAGGAACGTCCCTTGCTGCTCCTGAAAATCATCTCGGAACCTCTGCCAGGTCTGAGCCTCTCTTCAGACCTCTGTCTGAACCAGTGCTGAGCTGGAGCTGCACGGATGGAGATCTCCATGCTCTGGTGCAGCCCTTGGAGCCTCTCAAACTCCTCCCCTTTCCCACAGGAGAGCAGAGCAGTGCATACACCATGCCAGGCTGTGACCCCTGTGCAATCACCTCGCCCAGGGCTGTGTGACCCTTGCATCACACCCAGGCTGTGGGACCCTGTGCATCACCCTCCCCAGGCTGTGAGGCTACCTGGCATCACCATCGCCAGGGCTGATGGCAATTCCTGTGCTCACCATCCCGAGGCTGCTGCATTTCTGTGCATCACATGCAGGCGTGATGATTCCTGTGCATACACCAACCCCAGGCTGTGAGTACCCCTGGCATCACATGGCTACCAGGGCTGTGTGACCTGTGCATCACCATCCCCAGGGCTGTGTCCCCTGTGCTCACCTCCCCAGGGCGTTTGACCTGTGCATCACCATCCACAGGGCTGTTTGGACCACATGTGGCATCACCATCCCCAGGGCTGATGTGACCCCTGTGGCATCACCAATGCCCAGGCTGTCGGCTCTAGTGCCATCACCACCCCAGGGCTGTGGGCTCCTGTGCATCACCAACCCCAGGGTTACTGTGCAAATTCCTGTGCAATTCACCACCCCCAGGGGCTGATGCATTCCTGTGCATCACCAACCCAGGCGATGCAATGCCTGTGCATCAACACCACCAGGCTAGTGCAATTCTGTGCATCACCATCCAGGCTGCCAGCGAGACCGCAGCAGAAGTGCGAAATTCTGTGCGATCACCATCGCAGGCTGTTGGAACCCCTGTGCTCCCATGCCAGGGCTGTGGCACCTGTGCAATCACCATCCCAAGGCTGTGGACTGTGTGCATCACCATCCCCAGGCTGTGGGCCCTGTGCATCAACCAATCCCAGGGCTGTAGGGACTCTGTGCATAAACCAAAATCCCCAGGGCTGTGGAATCTGTGCAATCCCCTCACCAGGGACTGGTGGGGCTCTTGTGCCAATCAACCATCCCGGGCTGCTGCAATTCCTGTGCCATCACATCCAAGGGCTGTGCCCACTTCCTGTGGCAATCACCAATCCAGGCCAATTGGTATTCCTGTGCTCACCACCCCCCGGGCTGTTGGTAAACCCCTGTGCAATCCCATGCCCAGGGCTGTGTGACCCACTGTGCATCAACCCCCCCCGGGCTGTGTCTTCCTGTGCATCCCATCCCCTAAGGGCTTGGGCCCTGTGCATCCCTTCCCAAGGGCTGTGCAATTCCTGTGCATCCGCCTCCAGGGCTGTGACACCCCTGTGCAAATCACATCCCCAGGGCTGTGCAAATTCTGCTGCTCACCAAATCCCCCAGTGTTTTTTTTTTTTGTTGGGCCCCCACCTTTTGATGGGAGGCTGTGCCCCCTAAATCAATATATTCCCCCAATGGCGGGCTGTATTGCCTCCTGTGCATCCCCTCCCAGGCTGTGGGCCTGGCTGCTCCCTTGCCCCGGGCTGTGGACCCCTGTGCCTCAGCCCTGCCCAGGCTGTGGGGCTCCTGTGTATCCTCCCCCGCTGTGGGCTCCTGTGAATCTACCATCCCAAGGGCTGGGGCTCTGTGCACTCACCCTGCCCAGGGCTGTGGGCCCCCTGGCATTCCCTGCCCCGAGCTGTGGTCCTGGTGCCACTCACCACTGCCAGGGGCTGTGCACTTCCTGTGCCTCCCCATCCCAAGGGCCTGCTGCCTTCTGTTGCACAACCCCCACCCCCGGCTGTAGTGAATCGTGTGCATCCCTCCCCAAGGGTGTGAAGACCCTGTGCATCGACCTCCCCACGGCTGTGCTTCCTGTCCTCCCCATCCCCGGGCTGTGTGGCCTCGTGTTGAAATTCCCTCCCCAAAGACTGTGGGAAACTCTTTTGCCTCCATCCCCAGGGCTGTGGCCCCTTGCCATCCCCATGCCCCAGGGATAGTGGCCCTTGCTTCCCTCCCAGGGTGCTGTGCATGTTCCTGTGTCCTCCCATCCCGGGCTGATGTGAATTTGTGCAATCAACCCTCCAACGGGACTTAAATAATTCACATTGAGCAGTCTAACCCTCGCCACACAGTGTCTAGTATGTAGGGCTCGAATGTGTAAGCTTGCAACGCACAAAACACGCTGTGGTGTGAGATGGTGAATCACAAAGCGTGGTGATGTGCTGAATACCACTACTAAACTCACGTAGCAATATGGTGATCTAAACAATGATAATATGGTCATCCTCATCACTCTCACGCTCCAAAAGGCTTCGTTATAGGCATCCCCATGAGATTTGCTATAAATCGTTTAAGCTCCCCCTCCTCATGAGTGATTTGATGAGAATTCTAAGTAGATAAGCATAGTCACACAAATAAAAATAGACACACGAGGGAAGCGGGGGCGGATTCGAGATTTGTGCATTAAAAGTCACTAAAACCATAAATACAACAAACGGCATAGATATGGAAGCATACCAGATGTTTGAATTGTCAATAGAATAAAATTTGTGTAATGCAATAGACATAATCTCTGGAAAATAGTATGTATAACTGTATCTACTTGATGGCGAGAAGAGACATATGAGAAATAAGATAGTGCATTTATGACGACATAGAGTAAATTCTGAAATAAATTTAACTTGTGTCTGAGTTAGTTGAATTCTAGGATCTGATTGTTTTTAGGTAAATTTAGTACCGCGATTTGATGTAATAGCTGAGATAGCTGGTACTCACTAAATATATTTACAGGGTTGAAATGAAACCTCTCTCATCACGTGAACTAAGTTCAGTCAGTGCTTATGCGGAGGACAGCTAGGCTCGAGATGTATGATATTCGATTTAACATGAATTAATATCCTACGATTTCTTTAATAAATTAACACAAATAATAAGCCGAGTTTCTGGAATAGAACTCTCCTTTTCTTTTATATATTTATAGATATAGTACGATTACATAAAAGGCTAGTTGTGCTAGTTGTTAATTCAATACCTCGTACCGTCGAGTCTTGGAATATTACGTCTGTAGAGCCCCTACTTACTATCATTCTCATTTCGTTCCCAAACGAAAGCCCTAATATGGTAGATACACCTAACAAAATCACGATCTCACGGAATACTTCTGTTGAGTATCAAACCAATCTCACCTCTGCAAGGGTTCTTGTGAGTGAACTGCGTAGCTAGATGGATCTAATCCTTCATTGAGGAGGCTATGTAAGCCCCTGTGCATACCACCGCAAACTGGAGGGGCAGGAGAAGGATTTTAATATATGGTCTTAGCACAGCGACCTAACATATCAGACAGAGATGGCTGAATAATGTATATAAATTGAATATTATTAGAGTAATAATGCTTAAGCATATACTCTACGAGGTGGATTGGTGGAACGCCATGTTTTTTGTATGATGTCAGATGAACCTTTAGTGAGCACCTGGAGACGTCATATGTAGTTAGAAATCAATTTCCAGGGCTTGGAGGACTCTGTTGCATCTCACCATCCCAGGGGCTGGGGGACTCGTGCGATCACCATTCCCAAGGGCTGGTGCAATCCTGTGCCATCACCATGCCAGGGGCTGTGGCGTCCTGTGCAGTCACATCCCAGGGCTGTTGGGGCTCCTCAGGAAGGTGCTGCTTTGCCCTGAGAATATTCCTCTGTGAGCACTAGAGGGGGAGGACTTGAACTTTTGTCCAGGCAAAGCAGGGTTGAAAAGGGGAGGTCTCCAAGGAGGCTGTTGCAGAGCAGGAACACCCAGCGGCTGCTGCTGCCAGGGGATGCTGAGGTGAGAAAGCGTAAAACTGCAAGGAATCTGCTGCACATTCTACCTTTTGCTTTGCCCAGAGCCTACAGATTTTATTTTCCCTTTTGTGAACCAGAATTAAAAACCCCCATCCTCTCCTTCCCTGCCAGA
Source organism: Sporophila hypoxantha (assembly GCA_002167245.1). NCBI lineage: Eukaryota > Metazoa > Chordata > Aves > Passeriformes > Thraupidae > Sporophila > Sporophila hypoxantha. The sequence continues at coordinate 115,389 of NDFG01000042.1, forward strand.
GTCTCCATGAGACTCACTGAGTGAGCTCCTTTAGGAGGTGTCCTTTGATGATCTTGTGGGTCCCTTCTCAGCTGAGGAGTTCTCGTGATTTATATGTTGGACTTAAAAACGTGCCAAGTGCTGCAGTGGGCACAAATTCCCTCCTTGCCTGCAGCTGCTGGCACGTGCCCTGCTTACCACCTCGGGATGCTTGGAAGGACGCTGCTCTCGCTGTGGCTGTGGCGACGGGACACTGCACGGACACGAGTGCCCGGGAGCAGCGACAGGAGCGGGACGTGGCGGGAGGGGGCGAGTGCGGCTGCCTTTCCAAATCACGGGACATTTCTGGTTCTTCTGAAAGCAAAACCCAGCAGGAGTGGGGTGGGATAAAGGAAAATTGCCCCCAAACCCAGCAGGAGTGGGGTGGGATAAGGGAAAATTGCCCCCAAACCCAGCAGGAATGGGGTGGATAAAGGGAAAGGTGCCCCCAAACCCAGCAGGAATGTGATGGTATAAGGGAAGGGTGCCCAAAATCCCAGCAGGAGTGGAGTGGATAAGGGAAACATGCTCCAAACCCCAGCAGGAGTGGGGTGTGGTAAGGGAAGGGTGCCCCAAACCCCAGCAGGAGTGGGGTGGGATAAAGGAAGGGTGCCCCAAAACCCAGCAGAAATGGGGCAGGACAATGAAAAGGTGCCCCAAAAACCAAGGAGAAATGGGGTGGATAAGGAAAGGTGCCCCAAAACCCAGCAGGAGTGGGGTGGATAAAGGAAGGGTGCCCCAAAACCCAGCAGGAGTGGGGTGGATAAAGGAAGGATGCTCCAAGGGCATCCTTGGGGCAGGACAATGGAAAGGTGCCCCAAAACCCAGCAGGAGTGGGATGGGATAAGGAAAAGGTGCTCCAAACCCAGCAGGAGAGGGGTGGGATAAAGGAAGGGTCTCCCCACCTCCTGAACGCTCTGGGTGTTTGAGGGTGTGACTGGCACAAGCTCATTTCCAGGATCAGCTTTCAAGGAGGCTGTTCCCGAAGCCCCGAGGCCCTGTCGCTGCTCCTGCGGGCACACCGCGCCCTGCCCCGGCTCCGCACCGCCCTGGCCGCCCGTTCTCCCGGGACAAACAGGGCAGGGCCGTCCCTGGGGACAGCGAGGCTCCCCGGGAGCTGTGCAGGACCCCGCACACCGCCAGCCCCGGCCGCAGCCCGGGATGTCCTTGCTGTCTGCAGCGGCAGCCAGCCCTGGCGTGTCCGCGGGCTGCCACCACCCTCTGCTGGGGGGACGGGGACCGGAGAGGGACAGGGACAGCAGGAGGACGGGGACCGGAGAGGGATGGGGACCACAGCCGGACAGGGACTGGAGAGGGATGGGGACCGGAGAGGGACAGGGACGGGAGCGGGACAGGGACGGGAGCGGGACGGGGACGGGAGCGGGACGGGGACCGGAGAGGGACGGGGACCGGAGAGGGACAGGGACGGGAGAGGGACGGGGACGGGAGAGGGACAGGGACAGGAGAGGGACAGGGACTGGAGAGGGACGGGGACCGGAGAGGGATGGGGACAGCAGCGGAACGGGGACTGGAGCAGGACAGTGACCGCAGCAGGGACACGGATCAGAGCAGGACAGGGAAAAGCGCAGCAGGATGGAACAGCGGCAGGCACGGGGGGACAAGCAGCAGAATTGGGTATTGGCGCGGGACGGGAGAACAGGCAAGATAGATGGGGTTAAGCCAGCCCTCGCCAGGGGGGACCAAGGGACTGCCGGACGCGGTAACCATGGAGCAGGACGGGGAACCCCCCCAGCAGGATGGGGACCCAGCAGGACGGGGACACCCAGCAGGACAGGGACCCCAGCAGGACAGGGACGCAGCAGGATGGGACCCCAGCAGGACGGGGACCCAGCAGGATGGGGGACCCAGCAGGATGGGACCCCAGCAGGACGGGGCACACAGCAGGATGGGGACCTCAGCAAGGACACAGGACCAGAGGCGGGATGGGGACCCCAGCAGAAACAGGGGACCCCAGCAGGATGGGTACCCCAGCAGGATGGGGACCCAGCAGACAGGGACTCCAGCAGGATGGGGACCCCAGCAGGATGGGGACCCCAGCAGGATGGGACAGCAGCAGAAAATGACCCGTGCCACCGACGCCCCCCGGTTTTTTTGGGGGGGCCCCGGAGCCCGGCCCAGCCCGGTGGGACGCTGCCAGCCCCGGGCGGGCAGAGCCGGGCGCTGCCGCAGCCCCGGGGATGCTCCGGGCTCCCGCTGCCCTCCGCAGCTCGGCAGGAGCGGGGAGCAGATGTGACAAACGCGCTGCCCGCTCCATCTCCCCCGCATCCCCCCGAGCCTGGGCTCTGCCTGCTGAGACCCTTCACAGCCCATTAGGCAATGCAGGCCCGGGAACACGCATCGCTCTGCAGGCGCTGCAGGGGACGGCGGCTGCCTCCGGCCCGCAGCGCTGCCTGCAGAGGGGACCGTGGCTCCCCGGCGCCCGCAGCTGCTTAACCGCGGCCGGCACAGCCCCTGGGGAGCGGCCGCTCGATGGCCCGGGGGTCACCTGCGGGTGGCAGGAGGGAGAGAAGGGGCCCAGGCGTTGTGCACGCTGTGGGGCTCCCAGCGAGCCTCGGAGGATTGGGAAGGGGGATCGATGAGTGGCGTGGAGGATTGGGAAGGGGGATCGATGAGTGGCGTGGAGGATTGGGAAGGGGGATCGATGAGTGGCGTGCAGGATGCTCCCCGTGCTGCCCCATTCTGCCTGCCCCAGGGTGGGCTCTCCCGGGGGTCGCTCCTCGGAGGGCACCAGGCACCGCCGAGGCACACAGCCCATCCTCCAGGATTCCAAGCAGCCGGAGCAGGGTTTTGAAGTTGGTTCGGCGAGGCGCTGTGTCTCAGACCTTCTCTCAGGGCCTTATTAAAATGCAGACTGCAAATTCAGATACTGTAAACAAGGTCACTGGAGAATGAAGATCAACAGAGTGCAAGCACAAGGAATGCAGAGCATTAATATTCTGATGTGTGAGCCCGTCCTAAATATTTTATCAGGCTAAGCTTTTTTGTATTGAGGCATCCTTCCCCTTCTCTTCCTCCTCCTCTTCTGCCTGCTTCACGTCCTTTTCTCTTGCGTTCACAAAAAGCACTTTGTATTTTGGCTRAGCCTTGAAATGTATGCAAACCTCCCTCTCCCCCCTCCAAGAAAACCCTCGCCCTCTTCCAGGAGGGGGAGAGATTTCCTAACGGGGTTTCTTTTGTTTCTGTCAACGTCTCACTTAGGCAGCAGCCTCGGAGACTTATTGAACGCTGCCAGGGTCTTATCTATCACCCACGGCTCCTTGCCGCTCCCCGCAGGAATGTCGGGATTCCCTCCCACCTCCAGGCGTGGCTCTGCACATCCTCACCGGGCACGCTGGGCATGTGCCACTGTCCCAGGGATGTGCCACTGCCCCAGGGATGTGCCACTGTCCCAGGGATGTGCCCTGATCCCGAAATTGTGCCATTGTCCGAGGGATTTGCCTTTCATCCTGGGGATGTTCCGTGGTCCTGGGGATGTGCCATTGTCTTGGGGAAGTGCCACGGTCCTGGGGCTGGGCCATCATCCTGGGTTTGTGCCACTGTCCCAGGGATTTGGCTTTGCCCTTGCCCTGGGCATGTGCCATCATCCTGGGTTTGTGCCACTGTCCCAGGGACGTTCCCTGATCCCGGAGATGTGCCATTGTCCGAGGGATTTGCCTTTGCCCTGGGCATGTGCCATCATCCTGGGGATGTTCCGTGGTCCTGGGGATGTGCCATTGTCTTGGGGAAGTGCNCATTGTCCGAGGGATTTGCCTTTGCCCTGGGCATGTGCCATCATCCTGGGGATGTTCCGTGGTCCTGGGGATGTGCCATTGTCTTGGGGAAGTGCTGTGGTCCTGCGGATGTACCATCATCCTGGGGATGTGCCACTGTCCCAGGGATGTTCCCTGATCCTGAAATTGTGCCATTGTCCAAGGGATTTGCCTTTGCTCTGGGCATGTGCCATCATCCTGGGGATGTGCCATTGTCTTGGGGAAGTGCCATTGTTCTGGGGACATGCCATCATCCTGGGTTTGTGCCACTGTCCCAGGGATGTGCCACTGGCCTGGGGATGTGCCCTCACCCTGGAGATGTGCCATTGTCCGAGGGATTTGCCTTTGCCCTGGGCATGTGACATCATCCTGGGGATGTTCCGTGGTCCTGGGGATGTGCCATTGTCTTGGGGAAGTGCCACAGTCCTGGGGCTGGGCCATCATCCTGGGTTTGTTCCACTGTCCCAGGGATTTGGCTTTGCCCTTGCCCTGGGCATGTGCCATCATCCTGGAGATGTGCCACTGTCCCAGGGATGTTCCCTGATCCCAGAGATGTGCCATTGTCCGAGGGATTTGCCTTTGCCCTGGGCATGTGCCATCATCCTGGGGATGTGCCACTGTCCCAAGGATGTGCCCTGATCCTGAGGATGTGCCACAGTCTTGGGGATGTGTCATCATCCTGGGGATGTGCCATTGTCCCAGGGATTTGCCCTTGCCCTGGGTTTGTGCCACTGTCCCAGGGACGTGCCCTCACCCTGGGGATGTGCCCTCACCCTGGGCATGTGCCACAGTCCCAGGGATATGCCCTGATTATGGGGATGTGCCGTGGTCCCAGGGAAGTGCCATTTTTCTGGGGACATGCCATCACCCTGGGTTTGTGCCACTGTCCCAGTGATTTGGCTTTGCCCTTGCCCTGGGCATGTGCCATCATCCTGAGGAAGGGCCATCGTCCTGGGCATGTGCCACTGTCCCAGGGATGTGCTGTCACCCTGGGGATGTGCCTTAAGCCTGGGGATGTGCCATTGTCCTGGGGATGTGCCATGGTCCTGGGATGTGCCCTCACTCTGGGGATGTATTTACCCATATTTATCTATATTTATCCAAATTTATCCAAAGTTATCCATATTTACCCATATTTATCCAAGTTTATCCAAATTTATCCAGATTATCCATATCCATCTATATTTATCCGTATTTATCCACATTTATCCATATTTATCCGTATTTCTCCAAATTTCTCCAAATTTCTCCAAATTTCTCCAAATTTCTCCATATTTCTCCATATTTCTCCATATTTCTCCATATTTCTCCATATTTCTCCAAATTTCTCCATATTTCTCCATATTTCCCCAAATTTCCCCAAATTTCTCCATATTTCTCCATATTTCTCCATATTTCTCCATATTTCTCCATATTTCTCCATATTTCCATCACGTTCTTCCCTCTCTGCTGCAGGATTTTTGCACTGGAGGTGCAAAACTGAGGCTGAAAACAAGAACTAAAACCATTGAATTAACGAAACCCCTGAATCTCCCTGGTTTGTAAAACTCCTCTTTAATTAGCAATTAAACAATTAAACCCCACGAGTGAAGTGGCCCAGCCACACCTCCCTGGTAATGAATAGCCAAGGATTGGAGGGAACAGTTTGGGAAGAGTCAATTGAATGGGAATTATTCATGCAAATGTATCACAGGCTCCTTCAAATTTATCCAAATTTATCCATATTTATCCATATTTAGGCACATTGATCTATATTTATACATATTTTTATATATTTCTCCATATTTAGCAATTCTTATCTATATTTATCTGTATTTATCCATATTTATCAAAATTTCTCCAAATTTCTCCAAATTTATCCACATTTCTCCAAATTTAATCAAATTTATCCAAATTTCTCCATATTTCCACCATGTTCTTTTCTCTGTTTGGCTGCCTTTTTGCACTGGAGGTGCAGAGAGCTGAAAACAAGAACTAAAACCATTGAATTAACGAAACCCCCGAATCTCCCTGGTTTGTAAAACTCCTCTCACCCAATTAGCAATTAAACAATTAAACAATTAAACCCCACGAGTGGAGTGGCCCAGCCACACCTCCCTGGTAAACAATAGCCAAGGATTGGAGGGAACAGTTTGGGAAGAGTAAATTGAATGGGAATTATTCATACAAATGTATCACAGGCTCTTACAAATTTATCCAAATTTATCCATATTTAGGCACATTTATCTATATTTATACATATTTTTCCATATTTCCACCATATTTAGCAATTCTTATCTATATTCATCTGTATTTATCCAAATTTATCTGTATTTATCCAAATTTATCAAGATTTCTCCAAATTTCTCCAAATTTATCCATATTTCTCCAAATTTAATAAAATTTATCCAAATTTCTCCATATTTCCACCATGTTCTTCCCTTTGTTCTGCTGCCTGTTTGCACTGGAGGTGCAGAGAGCTGAAAACCAGAACTAAAACCATTGAATTAACCAAACAGAATCTGCCCGATTGGTAAAACTCCTCTCACCCAATTAGCAATTAAACAATTAAATCCCACGAGTGAAGTGGCCCAGCCACACCTCCTTGGGAATCAATAGCCAAGGATTGGAGGGAACAGTTTGGGAAGAGTCAATTGAATGGGAATTATTCATGCAAATGTATCACAGGCTCTTACAAATTTATCCATATTTATCCAAATTTATCCAAATTTATCCATATTTATCCAAAATTATCCATATTTAGGCACATTTATCTATATTTATACATATTTTTCCATATTTATCCATATTTAGCAATTCTTATCTATATTTATCTGTATTTATCTGTATTTATCCAAATTTATCCATATTCATCCATATTTATAAAAATTTCTCCAAATTTATCCATATTTCTCCGAATTTAATCAAATACCACATGCACTCCAGAAAATGAGGGCATTTATGTAATGACGTCTCTTTAAAAAAAAAATTGATTATTAATAAAATATTGAGGGATAATTAACTTTTTTTGTTGTTCTTTTTTTTTCTTTTTTTTCTCTGAGCAGAAGATTCCAGAAGACTCTGACTCTCACAAACACCACATACACTCTAGAAAATGAGGGCATTTATGTAATGACATTAAAAAATGTAACCTTGTTAAAAAAAATAATCCTAAGAAACTGATTATTAATAAAATATTGAGGGATAATTAAGGGTTTTTTGGTTTTTTCTTTTCTCTGAGCAGAAGATTCCAGAAAAGGGACTGCTCCTCCTTTTCAGCTTCAACTCTGGCT
>NDFG01000042.1:122473-136088 GCA_002167245.1 Sporophila hypoxantha
TGCAAAGGACTTGAAGAGAATTTGTGTGCATTAAGCAGAGAATCTCGGGCCTAAATGAACATTTAAATGCAACCATGAATTAATGGGTGAGCTTTTTGTAGGTGAAATGTTGGAGTCTATACAAATGACATTTTTTGATCATAATAATAGCACGGATCTGAAACTGCTGTATAATTAGCAATCCTTGGGTCTCGACTATTTTGCAATGTTGAGGAGTAGATGTTTTATTTTATTTTATTTTTATTTTATTTGCTCAAACCTGGAGCAAGTTTGTAGACTTTTTTATTAGAAAAGTAGAGGTTTTTTGTCTATTATTACTTATTTGTTAGAGGTAGTAGTTGTTGGAATTTGTTAATTGTGAAATTTTTAAATAAGTTTTTTTTATAGTTGTGTTTATGGGTTATTGTTAATTTATGGGTATTGTTTTAAGATGGAGTTGTTAAAAGGTAAAAGTTTTATTATTTATTTTTTAAAAATATTTTCATTTTTGGAATCAGGAGGTTGGTTTTTTGGGAAGGGGTATAGGGTTTTAAAATTTTAATAGGATTATAGTTATTTTTAATATTTGTTTATTTGTATGGAGATTTTTTGTTTTGATTATTATAATTGATTTTTTTTTATATTTTAAAGTTTATAGAGAAAAAAGGTATTTTATAGTTTTACAAAGGCCCCAAATGTACCTGGCAGACCTGGCAGTGAATTCACTCAGAGCCCCAGGGCAGTGCCTGGAAATGGGAACAAAACTCTCTGGAGCAGGCTGGGATAAAACAGGGACATCACTGATCCCAGAATGGTTTGGGTTTGGGCAACTTAAATCCCACCCAGTGCCACCCCTGCCATGGCAGGGCCAAAGCCCGACACACACACCCCCAGAGCACAGACCACACCCGGATCACAAATCACACACCCCAGAGCACAGAACACAGCCCGATACACAGAAGCACCACCCGACACAGACCCCACAGCCCGAGGACACAGAGCCCACACCCTGTAGCACAAGCCCACACCGAGACACAACCCACAGCCCGGATGACAGCACACCCACACCAGACACACCCCAAACCAACAACCCACACCACGCCTCCCACTGCTAAGACCAAGGTAGACTCCGCACCAACGCCCCAAATATGCCCAAGCACCTTAGCCAATCTCGGGCACCCTGGGCCAGGGACTACCACAACCGACAGCGGCCAGGCGCACAGGCTGCGTCTGGCGCAATTTCAGCCCAGACACAGGACAGCACAGCCCTGCCCAGCCCTGCCAGGAACAATTCCCAGTTGCAAGGGATCGCCAATCCAACAGAAGCCCACTGCCAGACTCGTCCTCTGGGCACTGGGCATAGCCATTGCCTGGCTCCTGTCCCATCAATCCTTGTCCCCGAGGTCCCTCTGCCGATGCTCTCCTCTCCAGGAGAGCTGCAGAGGGACTGGGGACAAGGAATGCAGACAGGAGCCAGGCAATGGCTCCAGTGCCAGAGAATGTGCAGGGCTGGATGGATTTGCAATTGGGAATTGTTCCCTGGGCAGGGTGGGGGGGCAGGGGGCTGGGCTGAATTGCCAGAGCAGCTGTTGGCTCCCTGGAGCCCTGCCATGCCAAGCCAGCTGGGCATTGGGCTGGAACACCCTGGCACAGTGGGGTGCCTGCCTGGATGAGCTGCATGAAGATCCCTTCCCAGGCCAAACCACTCTGCATTCCCAGTTCCCTGAATCAAGGGATGGAAAACCAGCACCAAAACCCATTGCAGCAATGGAGAAAGAAAAGGAAAGAATGATTTCCTGCTGTTGCAGGTGCCCCAGTGCCATTCCACAGGGGTTTGTAGCCTCGCAAGGCCTGGTTAGGAGAGGTTTGGCTGTGCAGGGTATGCCCAGAGCAGCTCTGGGCTGCCCTGAGCCTGGCAGTGCCCAAGGCCAGCCGGCTTTGCACAGTGGGAGTGGCCCTCCATGCAGGTGTGTCATGGTGGATTTAAGTCCCATCTCCAACCAAAACCATTCTGGGATCAGTAGATTCCTGTTTTAAACCAGCCTGCTCATACAGAAGATTTGTTCCCATTTTAGTGGCACTCCTGGGCTCTGAGTGAATCACTGCCAGGTCTGCAGTACATTTGGGGCCTTTGTTTAAACTATAAAATACCCTTTTTTCTCTATAACATTTAAAATATAAAAAAAATCAATTATAATATCAAAACAAAAAATCTCCATACTAAAATAACAAATATTAAAATAACTATTAATCCTATTAAATTTTAAAACCCTATACCCCTCCAAAAAAACCTGTGATTCCCAAAAATGAAAATAATTTTAAAAAGTAAAATAATAAAACTTTTACCTTTTAACAACTCATCTTTAAAACAATACCCATAAATTAACCATACCCATAAAACAACATAAAAAAACTTATTTAAAAAATTTTCACAATTAAAATTCCCAACAACTACTACTCGTAAAAAATAATAATAATACAAAAACCCTACTTTTCTATTAAAAAAATCTCCAGAATTTGCTCCAGGTTGAGCCAAATAAAATAAATAAAACAAAATAAAAAAATAAAATAAAACATCTACTCCTCAAATAATTTGCAAAATAGTCGCAGATCCAAGATTGCTAATTATACACCGTTTCAGAATCTATGTATTATTTATGATCAAAAATGTCTCAATTTGTATAGACTCCACATCTTCACCTACTAAAAAGCTCACCCATTAATTCATGTTGATTTAAATGTCATTTAGCCAGAGTTCTTGCTTAATGCACACGATTCTCTTTCAAGTCTTTGCAAGCCAGAGTGAAGCCTGAAAAGGGAGGAGCATCCCTTTTCCTGGAATCTTCTGCTCAGAGAAAAGAAAAAACCAAAAAACCCTTAATTATCCGTCATTTTTTATAATAATCAATTTCTTAGATTATTTTTTTAAACGAGGTACATTTTTTAATGTCATTACAGTAACGCCCTATTTTCTGGAGTGCATGTGGTGTTTGTGAGAGTCAGAGTCTTCTGAATCTTCTGCTCAAGAAAAAAATAATAAAAAAAAAAAGGTTAATTATCCCTCAATATTTTATTAATATGTCACTTTTTTTAACGAGGATGTATACAATTAAACGCCCCCAGTTTCTGGAGTGCATGTGGTATTTGATAAATTCGGAGACATATGGACATAAATTGATAATTTGGATAAATTTGGAGAAAATTTTAAAATATGATAAATATGGCATAAATATGGATAAATTTGATAAAATACAGAAATATAGATAAGGAATTGCTAAATATGGAGAAATATGGAAAATAATATGTATAATATAGATAAATATGCCTAAATATGGATAAATTTGGATTAAATATGTATATATATGATAATATTATACAATTTGATAAATATGGATAATTATGTAAGAGCCTATGATACATTTGCATAATAATTACCATTCATGTGACTCTATCCCAAACTTTCCCTCCAATTCCGTGGCTATTCATTCCCAGGACGTTGTGCTGGGCCACCTTCACTCGTGGGTTAATTGTTTAATTGCTAATTGGTTATGAGGAGTTTTACCAAACCAGGGAGATGCGGGTTTCGGTGAATTCGATGGTTTTTAGTTCTTGTTTTCTGCTCTATACACCTCCATGCAAAAAAGCCTGCAGCAGCGAGGAAGAACGTGATGGAAATTTGAGAGAAATTTGGATAGAAATATTGAATTATATGGAGCAAATTGGGGAAATTATGGAGAATATGGAGAAATTTGGAGAAATATGAGAAATATGCGAGAAATATGGAGAAAATTGAGAAATATGAGAAATTGAGAAATTTTGGAGAAATTTGGAGAAATACGGATAAATATGATAAATGGGATAAATACGGATAAATATAGATGGATATAGGATAATCGGATTAAATTGGATAACTTGCATTAAATATCGGCTAAATATGGGATAAACTTTGGATAATTTGGATAAATATTAGATAAATATGGGTAAATAACATCTGAGTTGAGGCACATCCCCAGGATGATTGCACATGCCCAGGACAGCAAATCCCTTACAATGCAACATCTCCAGGGTGAGGGCAATTCCTGGCGACAGTGGCACAAATCCAGGTGTTGCATGTCCCCAGAGAACAATGCGCACTTCCCGGACCATGGCACATCCCAGGAATTCAGGGCAAAATCCTGCAGTGGCACATCCCCAGGGTGAGGCACGTCCCTTGGGACAGCGGCACATTCCCAGGATTAAGGAACATCCCAGAATGATGCACAACCCCAGGACGTGGCAGCATTCCTCAGGATCAGGGCACATCCCTGACAGTGGCACATCGCCAGGTGATGCAAAACGCCCAGGGGCAAAGCAAATCCTGGCGACAGTGCGCAAAAACCAGGAGGATGGCCAGCCCCAGGACCGTGCACTTCCCCAAGACAATGGCACATCCCCAGGACACGGAACATCCCCAGGATGATGGCACATGCCCAGGGCAAAGCAAATCCTCGGACAATGGCACATCTCCGGGATCAGGAACTCCTGGACAGTGGCACAAACCAGCGATGATGCACATGCCCAGGCAAGGCAAAGCCAAATCCTGGAACAGTGCACAAACCCAGGATGATTGGCCAAGCCCCAGGACCGTGGCACTTCCCCAAGACCAATGGCAATCCCAGGACACGAACATCCCCAGGGATGAAAGGCAAATCCCTCGGACAATGGCCAATTTCGGGATCAGGCACAATCTGGGACAGTGGCACAATCCCTGGCAGTTTGGCACATCCCTGGACAGTGGGCAGCATGCAGCGTTGCCGTTGAGGTTATGTCAGAGCACGCCTGGAGGGTGGGGAAATCCCGACATCTCTGCGGGGAGCGGAAAGGAGCCGTGGTGATAGATAAACCCTGGCAGCGCTTCAATAGTCTCGAGGCTGGCTGCCTAAGTGAGACGTCTGACAGAAACAAAGACCCGTTAGGAATTCTCCCTTCATGAGAGGCGAGCGGTTTTCTTGAGGTGAGAGAGGGAGGTTGCATACATTTCAAGGCTCAGCCAAAAATACAAGTGCTTTTGTCGAACGCAAGAGAAAAGGACGTGAAGCAGCAAGAAGAGGAGGAGGAAGAGAAGGAAGATGCCTCAATACAAAAAAAGCTTAGCCTGATAAATATTTAGGCGGCTCACACATCAGAATATTAATGCTCTGCATTCCTTTGCTTGCCTCTGTTGATCTTCATTCTCATGACCTTGTTTACGAGCATCTGAATTGCATCTGCATTTTAATTAACGGCCCTGATGAGAAGTCTGAGACACAGCGCCCTCGCGAACAACTTCAAAACCCTGCTCGGCTGCTTGGAATCCTGAGGATGGTGTGTGCCTCGGCGGTGCCTGGTGCCTCCGCAGGAGCGAACCCGGAGAGCCCACCCTGGGCAAGCAGATGGGCAGCACGGGAGCAAATCCCTTTGCCCCACCCGGGGGGGGGCACCCCTTTTTTTCACCAATTTCCGATCCCCGTTCCAATCCTTCCACGCCACTCGATCGACCCCTTCCCAATCTCCAGCGCATCATCGAATCCCCTTCAATCCTCCGAGGCTCGCTGGGAGCCCCACAGCGTGCACACGCCTGGGCCCCTTCGCTCCTCCTAGCCACCGCAGGTGACCCGGACCATCGAGCGGCCGTCCCAGGCTGTGCCAGCCGCGCTTAAGCAGCTGCGAGTGCGGGGAGCCACGCGTCCCATCTGCAGCGCAGCGCTGCGGGCCGGAGGGCAGCCGCCGTCCCGCAGCGCCTGCAAGCGATGCGTGTTCCCGGGCCTGCATTGCCTAATGGCTGTGAAAGGTCTCAGCAGGCAGAGCCCAGGCTCGGGGATGCGCGGGAGATCGGAGGGCAGCGCGTTTTCACAATCTGCTCCCCGCTCCTGCCGAGCTGCGCAGGGCAGGGGAGCCGGAGCATCCCGGGGCTGCGGCAGCGCCGGCTCTGCCCGCCCGGGCTGGGCAGGTCCCACCGGGCTGGGCCGGGCTCGGGCACGGGGCGCGGTGGCACGGGCGTTCATTCTGCTGCTGTCGCCCATCCTGCTGGGGGTCCCCATCTGCTGGGTCCCGATCCTGCTGGGGTCCCATCTTGCTGGGGTCCCCTCCTGTTTTCTGTCCCCGTCGCTGCTGTGTCCCCGCTCTGATCCCCGTCCTGCGGGGTTCCCGTCCATGCTTGGGGTCCCCGTCCTGCTGAGGTCCCCATCCTGCTGTGCGTCCCCGTCCTGCATGGGTCCTCGTTCCTGCTGGAGGTTCCCCATCTGCTGTCGCCTGTTCTGCTGGGGTCCCTGTCTCCTGCTGTTGGGTCCCCGTCCTCTGCTCCGATCCCATCCCGCTGCAGTCCCTGTCCTGCTCTGTGTCGGCTGTCCTGCTGGGAGTCCCCTCCTGCTGGGGTCCTCCATCCCGCTGCAGTCCCTGTCCTACTGAGGTCCCCATCCTGCGCTCCTGTTCCCGTCCTCTCGCTGTTCCCATCCTGCTTGCGGTCCCGTCCTGTTTCTCGTCCCGTGTTCTGCTTGCGGTCACTGTCCTGTCCAGTCCCCGTTCGCTGCTGCCCGATCCCTCTCTAATCCCTGTCCGGCTGTGTCCCCGTCCGCTCCGTCCCGTCCCTCTCGTCCCGTCCCTCTCCAGTCCCCCGGCGCTGTGAGTCCCGTCCCGCTCCGTCCCGGTCCCTCTCCGGTCCCATCTCCTCTGGTCCCCGTCCCTCTCCGTCCCCGTCCCCCCACAGAGGAGTAGGTGGCACCCGCGACACGCCAGGGCTGCTGCCGCTGCCAACAGCAAGACATCCGGCTGCGGGGCTGGCGGTGTCCGGGGTCCTGCACAGCTCCCGGGGAGCCTGCTGTCCCAGGACGGCCCTGCCCTGTTTGTCCCGGTGAAACGTCGCCAGGGCGGTGCGGAGCCGGGCAGCGCGTGGTGCCCGCAGAACAGCGACAGGGCCTCGGGGTTCGGGACAGCTTTGAAGCCCATCCTGGAAATGACACGCTTGTGCAGTCACACCCTCAAAACACCCAGACGTTCAGGAGGTGGGAGCACACTTCCTTAATCCCACCCATTCCTGCTGGTTTGACAGCTTTCCTATATTCACCCCACTCCTCTAGGTGTGAGAGCACCTTTCCATTGTCTGCCCATTCCTGCTGGGTTTGGGCATCCTTCCTTTATCCCACCCACTCCTGCTTGGTTGGAGCCAGCTTTCCTTATCCCACCCTCTTCCTGCTGTTTGCAGCACTTTTTCCTTATCCCATCCCACTCGCTGCTGGGTTTTGGGGCACCTTTCCATTGTCCTGCCCCAAAAAGTGCCCTTGGGCATCTTCCTTTATTCCACCCCACTTCGCTGCTGGGTTTTGGGCACCCTTCCCTTATCCACACTGACTCCTGCTGGTTTTGGGCACTTGCCTTAGTCCACCCCATTTCTTCCTTGGTTTTTGGGCATCCTCCTTAACCTATCCATCCCACTTCTCGTAGGGTTTTGAGCATCCTTCCTTTATCCCACCCACGCTCTGGGCTTGTGGGGCACTTTCCCTTTATCCACCTTATTTCTCTGGTTTTGGGCACCTCCCTTATCCCATCACATTCTGCTGGTTTGAGCACCTTTCCCTTACGCTACACCCAATTTCCTGATGGGTTTGGACACTTTTCCTTGATCCCACCCACATCCTGCTGGGTTTTGGGGCACCCTTCGTTCTATCCCACCGCACTCCTGCTAGGGATTTTGGGCACCTTTCCTTATTCCACTCCACTCTTGCAGGGTTTTGGACACCCTTTCTTATCCCACCCTATCGCTGCGGTTGGGCAATTTTTCCCTACTATCCCACCCATTCATGCTGGGTTTGGGGCACCTTACCTTTATCCCACCCTCTCGCTGGGTTTTGGGCACTTTCCTTATCCACCCATTTCATGCTTGGTTTATTGGCATCCTTCCTTTATCCCAATCCCACTTTCCTGGGTTTTGATAGGCATCCTTCTTTATCCCACCCCACTCCTGCTGGGTTTTGGCACCTTTCCCCTCTTATCCACCTATTTTCGGCTGCGGTTATGCACCCTCCCTGTATCCATCACATTCTGTGGTTTGGAGCACCTTTCCCTTACCTACCCATTCCTGCTGGCGTTGGCACTTTTCTTAGCCACCCCACTCTTCATTGGGTTTGGGGCACCCTTCCCTTACCACACCACTCCTGCTGGGTTTGGAGCGTGTTTCCTTATCCACTCCACCTCCTGCTGGGATTTTGGGCACCTTTCCTTATCCACCCCATTTATCTGCTTGGTTTTTGGGGCATCCTTCCTTTATCCCATCCCACTTCTCTGGGTTTGAGGCAGGTATTCCTTCCTTCTATCCCACCCCACTCCTGCTGGATTTTTGGCACCCTCCCCTTATCCCATCACATATCCTGCTGGTTGGAGCACCTTTCCTTACCATACCCAATTCCTGCTGGGCTTTGCACTTTTCTTATTACCACCCCACCTGCTTTGGGTTTGGAGCACCTTTCCCTACCTACCAATTCCTGCTGGGCTCTTCGAGACCACTTTTCTTTATCCACCCCACTCTTGCTTGGTTGTTTGGGGCACCTTTCCCTTACCACACCCCACTCCTCTGGGCGTTTGGAGCATAGTTTCCCTTATCCACTGCACTCCCTGCTGAGATTCTGGCACCTTTCCTTATTTCATCACTCTTGCAGGGCTTTTGGACACACTTTCCTGTTCCCACCCTATTCCTGCTGGTTTGGGGGCAATTTTCCTTTATCCCACCCCACTCCTGCTGGGTTTGGGGCAATTTTCCCTATTCCCACCCCACTCTGCGGGTTGGGGCAATTTTCCTTATCCAACCCCATTCCTGCTGGTTTGGGGCCACCTTCCCTTTAATCCACCCATTCCTGCTGGGTTATGGGCACCTTTCCTGTATCCCACCCCACTCCTGCTTCGGGTTTGACACCGTTGTCCCGTGTATCCTACCCCACTCCTGCTGGGTTTTGTATGGACACTTTACAGTCCTCCACTTTGCTCTCTTTTTTTAGCCCGAGCCTATTCTTAGAGAACTGAGTTATCGGTTTGCTTTCATGAAGATACCAGAAAGATAACTCACTGTCCTGATTTGGTAAATGTGCTAGCCGCACTCCCCCTTCCCCACTCACAAGTTTGGTTCCAACCCTCCGCCTACTTCCTGTGAGTCTCGCAATAGCCCGTCCGGCGTTTTGCTGTTGGTTCACTTTCCTTTTAGTAAAGCAGCTTTTCATCTTTTTTTTTTCACTTTTTTTTCCCTCTCTACTGCTTTTTTCTATCTTTGCTTTCTCACGAGAAGCTTCTTTCAGAGTGGCGTTTCTCTATTAAGCATCCGTAGCTCTCTCTCTGTTTTCAAATTCGCACTCTTTTTTTTGGCACACCGTTAACCAGATCTACCTAACAACGCGGCAGCAGAGCAATGTTTGTGCCAGCGCAGCACTCTGGCACGTCGTGTTAGGGCAAATTCCCATTTTTCTCTACATAGATTGTTATTCATCTCCAGCTTGGAATTACCACACAAGGATCATTCAAAGCGAACACCCTCCGAAAGGAGCTCAGTCAGTGGTCCTCGTGGAGGACTGTCGGGCAATGGAGTGGCTATAGGCGCAGTGTTATGGGGGTTTTGTTTTGTTCTTAGAGATATTAGATATTCTGCTCTCACAAATGGTTGAACACACACACAATTTAACTCTGTGTTGGCCTCAATAAGTTAAGTTATATGAAGCATTAACTGTGTAGGTAGATGTGTCACAAGAGCATTTCCTTAGACTCATTTGATTCCTCTATACCTGTCCTCAACTTTGCACTGTACGATGTGCCTCTGCTCCTCTGGGTTCAGACCAGCTGGTGCCGGTGTTCTTGCGAAGTTTTATATGGCTGTTTCGACTAGCAAGTGTAGTTGCGTCTCTCGACTGCACAGCACTCCTTGACGACCTCGATCCCATGTTTCAACCCGTGCATTGCTGGGTGAAAAAAAGAGCTATCTAAATCTCTTCTCCCCTAGCGTGCAGTGCATCTAAGACTACACCAGTGAGGAAGTAGATTATCGTCACAGAGCAAACCTAGCTTTAGCACGAAAAATTCCTGCCTGAGGCAAGCCCCACGAGGTCTACGATGCATAGGTCATAAGGTTGAGAAAGTGCACAGAAAAATCGTAATTGTGTGCGTACAGCACTCCTTATTCCTTTGTGACTAAATGATTTAAGTAGAAGGTGTGGCATGCCAAAACGATGGGAGCGCTGAGCTCAACATTCAGCATATAATCTTTCTTTTGAGGTTGGCGAGATTTATATGTGAATGCACAGGAGCCCCACAAGCCCTGGGGGTAGCCTTATACTAATGAAGCACTTAGATGCGCACTCAGGACTGCTATAACGTAGGTGCACACAGGCCCTGTGTGCGAGCAACTGAACAGCCACCTCGAAGTGAAACCGCTCCTATGCACTGTCTTTGTATGCAAGCTTGGCGTTGATCTCACATAATGCCTGACTATGGGCTTCTGTGACATGTCCTTGGTGTCTTATATGATCAATCCTATTAGCTGGTGAATGATAGGTCATCAGGACCCACTCCTCTAATCAAAAATGGTGAATTGTGATTTCATATGGTTTAATAGTTTCTCTGACATGCACAGTGTCAAGACAAAAATGTTTGAACCTTTGTTCTCGCTTTCATTAACCATAGGCATTAGGCTGTTGTCTAGTACCCACTGCAGTCTCCATGGAGCTTAGCCTCTGGAGGCGTGAGTCCATTGTTATATGCACAGGAGCGTTGTCACAACCTTGGGTCTTCTGGTAATCATCTCTCAGTAAATGTGCATCTCTTCTCTCCCTTCAGGCCCTGCAAGGGCTCTGAGCTCTGCCTGGAGCCTTCTCCTCTCCAGGGGAGCACCCCCAGCTCTCCCAGCCTGGCTCCAGAGGGGCTCCAGCCCTGCAGCAGCTCCGTGGGCTCCTCTGGGCTCTCTCCAGCAGCTCCAGGTGCTGCTGATGTTGGAATTCTGAGCTCTGTGGATGGGGAATCACCTGAGCAGGGCACAATTTCCGCTTTCCCTCTGCCCGGGCTGTGGTATCAGCCCCCAGGCCTGGGCTGTGGGGGTCTGCAGAACTTCCTTGTGCCTTGGGATTGCAGGGTCTGGAGAGAAGGGAAAGGGGAAGGGAAAAGGGGAGAAGGGAAAGGGGAAGAGAAAAGGGAAAAGGGGAAGCGAAAAGGAGAAGGGAAAAGGAGAAGGGAAAGGGGAAAGGGGAAGAGAAAAGGGGAAAGAGAAAAGGGAAATTGAAAAGGGAAAAGGGGAAGGGGAAGGAAAAAGGGGAAAAGGGAAGGGAGCACACACTGCTGCCTGCTCTGAGCTGCTGCAAACCCCCCAGGCTGCCCAGCAGGGATGGGATGAGCTCTCTGCCCCCATGTCCGGGCCAGTTGGGCTCCCAAAGGTGCAGGTGCCTCCCTGCAGGGCGGGCACGGGGCTGGTTCCGTGCTGCTGCTGCTGCTGCCCAGGACCTCGGCAGCCTCAGGATGGGGGGAAAACCCTGGCACAGCTTCCCTGGGGTCCCTCTCAGAGGGAGAACCCTGGCACAGCTTCCCTGGGGTCCCTCTCAGAGGGAAAACCCTGGCACAGCTTCCCTGGGGTCCCTATCAGAGAGAAAACCCTGGCACAGCTTCCTTGGGGTCCCTCTCAGAGGGAGAACCCTGGCACAGCTCTCTGGCACAGCCTGGGCACGTCTGCTGAGAGCTGCAGCCCCCCAGGGCAGGCAGGGGCACCCCGGGGAATGCAGACATTTATCCTGCACATTGAGCGRCCCCTTTGAAACACAGCCGCTTATTGATTTATATTTAAAAGGGATGAATGCAGCATATATCAGTATATTAGACACGCTGCACACAAACAGCAAGGGCACCACTGCCTGCCCTCCTGAGCCATCCATCACCTCCCACTGCTCTCCCAGGGAGCAGCCAAGGGGGAGAGGGGATTTCTCCCTTGTGCAGGCATCCCGAGCAAATCCCCTGGCTTGGAGAAGGAGTGACAGGGAAGCGCCACCTCCAAACCCTGGGAGCTTCTGCTTTGCTGCTTTTGTTGCAGAGGATTTCCCCTTCTGGCCTCTGGAATGTGGAGCAGAGCCACCATCTGTGTCATTGCTGGGGGAAACTGAGGCACGGGGCAGCAACTTCCTTTAGGTCACAACTGCAAGGGAAGCAAAGCTTTGAACTTCTGAAGGCTTTGAACCCCCATCGCCTGAGTATTGAATTCCCATCTGGAGGTGTTTTGACCCCCATTCCCTGGAAATGTCTTGAATTCCCATCTCTGGAAGTGTTGAATTCCCCTCCTGGAAGTGTGAATTCCCATCCCTGGAAAGTGTTTGGACCTCCCTATCCTGGAAAGTTTGAATTCCCATCTGCGAAGTGTTGAACTCCATCCCTGGAAATGTTTGAATTCCCCTCCCTGGAAGTGTTGAATTCCCATCCCTGAAATGTTTGAACTTCCCATCCTGGAGGTGTTTGAATTCCCATCTGAAGTGTTTGAACTCCCCATCCCTGAAGTGTTTTTGGATTCCCATCCTGAGGTGTTTGAATTCCCATCCCAGGGTTTGAGCAGCTGGGGCGTGGATGGGTCTGCGTGCAGGGTTGGAACTGGAGGGGATTTGAGGTCCTGCCCAGCCCAAAGCAGTCTGGGGTTTATTTGGGCACAGCAGCAACTGGGCACCGGGCTCAGGGCTGCCGGGCTTGGCACAGCCAAGGGCTGCCAAAGGGCACAAACTGCAGCTGTGGGGGCTGCAAAACCTCCTTGGCATTGGCACTGGCAAGGGCTGGGGGGAAGGGGGAAGGGAAGGGAAACAGGGAAAAGAGGGAAAGGAGAAGGGGGAAACGAAGGGAAGGGAAAAGAGAGGAAAAGGGGGAAGGGAAGGGAAGGGAATGGGAAGGGGAAGGAAGGAAAGGGAAGGGAGAGGGAAGGGAAGGGAAGGAAAAGGGAAGGGAAGGGAAGGGAAGGAAGGAAGGGAAGTGAAGGGAAGGGAAGGGAAGGGAAGGAAGGGAAGGGAGAGGGAGGAATGCAAGAAGGGAAGGGAAGGAAGGGAAGGGAAGGAAGGGCAAGGGAAGGAAGGGAAGGGAAGGGAAGGGAAGGGATAGGGAAGGAAAGAAAAGAAAAAGAAAACGAAAAAGAAAGAAAAGAAAGAAAAAAAGAAAAGAAAGAAAAGAAAAAGAAAAGAAAGAAAAGAAAAGAAAATAAAAGAAAAGCAAAAGAAAAGAAAAAAAAGAAAGAAAAGAAAAGAAAAGAAAAGAAAAGAAAAGAAAAGAAAAGATCAAGAAAGAAAAGGACAAGACACCTGGAAGGTAATTCTGCATCTCGCAGCGCATGGCAGGAGTCCCGTGTCCTGGCCATGGGTCGTTCTCGCGAATCCTCATCCTGCTTTGGGCTCATCCGCTGGGCCAGGAAGGGTTACATACCCCTGTGTGTGATGGGGTAACGAGAGGGTGGAGACCTGTCCAACCATCCACCCTGGGCCATCTGGGCATTGGAGCCACCCGGCACGGGAAGGGGTGCAAGGTTTCCCTGAGCCAGCAAGGGGTGACAGGGGTGTGACAGGGACTGTGACAGGGTCCTGTGGCCACCTCAACAGGGTGTGACAGGGACTGTGCATTACGAACTAGTTGACAG
>NDFG01000042.1:136117-154256 GCA_002167245.1 Sporophila hypoxantha
GTGACAGGGACTGTGACAGGGACTGTGCCAGCCCTGCTGGGTGGGACAGGAACTGTGCCAGCCCTGCTGGGTGTGTCAGGGTCTGTACCACCCCAGCAGGGTGTGACAGGGGCTGTGCCAGGGACAGTGCCACCCCAACAGGGTGTGACAGGGACTGTGACAGGGACTGTGCCAGCCCTGCTGGGTGTGACAGGGCCTGTGCTACCCCAACAGGGTGTGACAGGGGCTGTGCCAGCCCTGCTGGGTGTGACAGGGGCTGTGCCACCCCAACAGGGTGTGACAGGGACTGTGCCAGCCCTGCTGGGTGTGACAGGGACTGTGCCACCCTAACAGGGTGTGACAGGGACTGTGCCACCCCAACAGGGTGTGACAGGGACTGTGCCAGCCCTGCTGGGTGGGACAGGGACTGTGCCACCCTAACAGGGTGTGACAGGGACTGTGCCACCCCAACAGGGTGTGACAGGGACTGTGCCAGCCCTGCTGGGTGTGACAGGGACTGTGCCAGCCCTGCTGGGTGTGCCAGGAACTGTGCCAGCCCTGCTGGGTGTGACAGGGACTGTGCCAGCCCTGCTGGGTGTCTCAGAGCCTTGGCACCCCCAGGGGACACAGGGGGTGGTGGCAGCTCCAGCCTGGCTCTGAGCTGTGTGGCATTTGTGCCAAGCCAGCCTGAGCAGGAGCAGTGGCAGCAGCAGCCCCATTCCTAATGTGCTCTGGGATCTGTCGGAGCAGGATGCTGCAGGGAACCCAGGCACAGGAATATTCTCGTTAGCATCATCATCATCATCATCATCATCATCATTATTATTATTATTATTATTATCAGCATCACTATTCCCCTGCTGCTGGTGGTGGCTGCAGAGCAAACCCAGCCTGAGCTGCTCTGCTGGCATTTCCCTCCACCCACCACAACTCCCCATTGCTTTGACGAGACAAAAATTGCCCCCAAGAACATCTCGGTTTTCGCAGTGCTGATTTCTGTTTAGTTAATTAAATGGTTTCAGYTCCAGTTTTCAGCTCTCTGCACCTCCAGTGCAAARAGCCAGTCGGTTTTAAGGGAATTAAATGATGTTGTCCCAGAATTCTGCAAGAAAGAGGGAGAGGGACTCTTCACAAGGGCATGTAGGGACAGGGAAAGGGSGTGGCTTTACCCTGACAGAAAGTAGGATTAGATTAAATATCAGGGGAAAATTCTGCCCTGTGAGGGTGGGGAGCCCTGGCACTGCTGCYCAGAGCAGCTGTGGCTGCCCCTGGAGCCCTGGCAGTGCCCAAGGCCAGGCTGGACACTGGGCTGGGAGCACCTGGCGCAGTGGGAGGTGTCCCTGGGGGGGGCTGAGTGGACTTTAGGGCACCTCCCAACCCAAACCATTCCATAATTCCGGAGCCCCTCTGCTCTGGAGCCAGGCTGGGAATGTCCAGCCTGGCACAGAGAAGGCTCCAGGGAGAGCTCAGAGCCCTGGCAGGGCCTGAAGGGGCTCCAGGAGAGCTGCAGAGGGACTGGGGACAAGGATGGAGGGACAGGAGCCAGGCAATGGCTCCCAGTGCCAGAGGAATGGCAGGGCTGGATGGGATCTTGGCAATTGGGAATTGTCTCCCTGGCAGGGTGGGCAGGGGCTGGGCTGGAATTGCCAGAGCAGCTGTGGCTTTGCCCCTGGAGCCCTGGCAGTTGCCAACGGCCAGGCTGGCATTGGTGCTGGAGCACCTGCAACATGGAAGGAGTGGCCTGCCATGGAATGAAGCTGGCATTGAAGATCCCTTCCCACCCAAACCCACCTGGCATTCCCATTCCTGAACCAAGGATGGAAACCAGCACCAAAACCCATTGCCCAGCAACTGGAGGAAAGAATGATTTCCTGGCTGGTTGCAGGTGCCCCCAGTGCCATTTGCCACAGGGGGTTTGTAGCCTGGCAAGGCCTGGTTAGAGAGGTTTGGGCTGTGCCAGGGTGCCCAGAGCAGCTGTGGCTGCCCCTGGAGCCCTGGCAGTGCCCAAGGCCAGGCTGGGCATTGGGGCTGGAGCACCTGGGATATTAGAAAATGTCCATGGTGGAAGGCAGAGCTGGATGAGCTTTAAGGCCCTTCCATGCTGTGTTTCTATGAGTTCTCAGGAAGGAAATTGAAATTTTGAATAGGTCTGTAGCCACAGAGGCTGACCTGAGCCCCGTGCCACAGCAAAGGAGGAGAAAGGGACAGCCCTGACCCCAAACCCCACTCACTGACACTTTTGGTGCCACCTCCCCCCAGACARCAAGGGTGATAATCACCTCCCCTGGCATGGGGAAGGTTAATTAGGCAGTGTTTGTTCAGCACTGGGAATAGGTAAAATGCTGTCTAAGTGCAGAGCATTATGATTAATAACATCCAGCCTGCTAAGGCAAAGTGCTTAGAAGGATTCAGAGAGGATTATTCATTTATATGAATACAGAGGATATCTACAGTTACATTAAATGGGATAAAAATCTGCAGGGGACCTAAACCCTCATGCTTCAGGACATAAACCAGCCATTAGCTGCCTGGGTTGGGAAGGAAGAGCTCTCAGAACACTTTAGCAAAGTGTCACAGTGCTCAGCAGGAGAYCCTCATCTTCCTTGCCAGCATCCAGGACCTGCTCCTCAGCCCAAATCTGCATCTTCCTGGCAGTTCCCAGGCCCAGAACTGCAGAATCATGGAATATCCTGGGTTGGGAGTGTGACCATGTTCCCAGGGGTTTTCAGATGAGGGAAGAGACGAGGGTCTGACTCCATGTTTCAAAAGGCTGATTTATTATTTTATGATATATATTATATTAAAATTCAACTAAAAGAATAGAAGAAAAGGTTTCATCTCAGAAGGCTAGCTGAGCTAAAAATAGAAAGGAATGATAACAAAGGCTTGTGGCTCGGCTCTCAGTCCGAGCCAGCTGGGCTGTGATTGGCCATTAATTAGAAACAACCACATGAGACCAATCACAGATGCACCTGTTGCATTCCACAGCAGCAGATAATCAATGTTTACATTTTGTTCCTGAGGCCTCTCAGCTTCTCAGGAGGAAAAATCCTAAGAAAAGGATTTTCCATAAAAGATGTCTGTGACACTGGGAGGACCATCAGTCCAGCTCCTGGAAAAGATCCCTGCTTTAATCCACTTCTACCCAGTTAATGTTCTCTGTCCCTGCTTAAATCCAATTCTCCCAGGTTAAAAAGCTCAGTGTGTCACGAGTGGGGCAAACCCCAGCAATCTGTGCAGAAATCAAGGTGATAAATCAGCTCCACGAGTGCCTTTGATCTTGAATAAATGCTGGGCTCAAAGTCTAGCCCAGACCACGGGCAGGGTTAGTCAGCACTGAGGGCTCTCTGAAAAGGGGTTTCAAAATGCAATTAAATCCTTCTCACAGCAAGGAGCCTGATTCCCTMAGCAAGTCAGGGCAAGAGCAGGTGCTCTGCAGGTCCTGGGAAGGTTTGAAGCTGGTGCTGGAAGGGAGCAGGGCCTGGAGCTCTGGCAGCCCTGRGGCTGTGCTGAATAATGTGATGGGAGGAGTGACCGGGGTAGCACGGTCAGGATGGRCAGAGAGCAGAGATCTCTGCAGCCAGGTCAGGAACTTGTGGTTTATTGCAAAGGGCCTGGGTGCAGGGCCCTGCTGGGAGCTGCCAGCCACAGCTCAGAGCAGSCTGAGAGAAGAGAGGGGGAGAGAGGATGAGAGGGTGAGAGAGTAAAAGGGTGAGAGAGTAAAAGTGTAAGAGAGTAGAAGGGTAAGAGCTAAGAGACAAGAGGTAAGAGTAAGAGCATAGAAAAGTGAGTGAAGTTCCCGTTACAATACCATAAATCTTCTTCTGTGCTGAATATTCTCATTCTCACTAACCAATCTAGTCCAAGATACAAATCCTACAGCATTTACATACAGCCTATAAGAATCATTACATGACCACACTGGGTTACATTTYAAACCCTAAAAACTCCTCTTTGGGCCCCTTCTGCCAAGCCAGCAGGGTCTGCTCTGAGCCTTGGGCCTGTCTGCAAGCAGGGGGTATTGTTTGATCAAAAGGGGATCACCTTCAGCTGGCCATGCCATTGTTTTCCAGTTGTTCAGTAACTGAGGGATCTCAGAGCTTGCTTTCATTTCAATCTCGCTTAGAGTTTCCATATTCTCAAAATCTTTTGCCAGGCAATCATATTTATAAGGCTTTCCTGTTTCACATTCCCCAGCAGTGATGACAAAGTCTCTGCTCCAGGGAGGTATTTCCTGCCTCCCCTTGCTGTGCCACCACTCACTGATGCTTCTCCTGTGTCCTGGACCATCCTGGCCAGCACCAAGCTCTGCTCCAGGGCACTGGGACAATGTGGCAGGAAGAAAATGACCCTGATTTCACCTCCTTGTGCTCCTGTATTAAAATGGAGCACAGGAGGGCTGTGGTGCTGACTGTGATGCTGAGAGCAAGAAGGGTGAGGGGCAGCTGTGCCTGGCACCGATGGCTCTCAGCAGAGCTCCTGGTACTGTTGTGTCTGCTCAAAGCACCCCCTGCACCCCCAATTTCTGCATTTTGTTCCTCAAGCAGGAGCAGAAACTCTAATTCTCCACTCACCTTCAGAAGGTGACCTGCAGGGCTTTACTTGGATTGTTCAATATTCCTTCACTTTTTTGTCAGGATATTTTTTTTGTGTGGGTTGTTTCAGTGGTTTTTTGTTTTTTTTGGGGGGGACTGGGTGGGGTTTTTTGGTGGGGAAGGACAAAAAAGGTGCAAATAAATGTATTGCAGGGAATTGCTGGCTGTGCAGTATTTTTGGTCTCAGCAGTAAKAAGAATAGACCCCAGATCTGCTCTTGGACAGCGATGAGAAAATAAAAATKGCAAGAAATTAAACTCAGGAAAGGCAGAAAATCATAATGCAGGAAATTAAAAGGCAGTAAATTCCGAASCCACACAAGTTTTTCTCCAGCCTGTGGTTGAATCTCTCACTGCTGTGAGATATTAAAGCAGGCTGGGGGTGCCTGTGAGCACTCTGCAGTCACTGTGAGCAGTCAAGGACTTTAACCTCCTCCTGCACAGCACAGCCTGACCCTGCCCAGGCCTCTGGGCAGCAAAGAGCTGCTCCAGGAAGGGTTTGGGGGCAGCAAAGAGCTTCTCCAGGAAGGTTTGAGGGCAGCAAAGAGCTGCTTGAGGCAAGATTCAAGGATTAATGAAGCCCTCAGCCCATCCTGCAGCGCCAGCCACGGCGCCCCTGAGCTCTGCCAGGCCCAGCCCTGTGATCCCTGTGCCCAAAGGAGCTCCCCAGGCCTGCAGGATCCCGGGAAAAAGGCCAAGGCAATGGCAGGATGAGGTGATGAGCTCTTTTTGGGCAGAACAAAGTGGGAACAGAGCCTCAGGAACTCTGGCTCTGCTGAGGTTTGGCTGCAGAGTCTTTGCCCTTCAGCAGCGATGCCCTGCAGGCCTGAGAGGCCTCCCTGAGCCTGCCCCTGTGCCTGAGCCCTCAGTGCCAGCCCCAGGGATAATCTGGCATTTTCCTCAGGCTGCCAGGCCTCTGTAAATGGCTGGGTGCATTCCTCATCAGCAGGAATAGGATGTGGGGTTTGGGGTGGCCCCCAGACCTGCGAGCCCTTCTGCTGCCAGGGATTGCCAAAGGATATCAGGAAATGTTCTTCCCCCAGAGAGTGCTGGGATTTGGGGTGGGCCCCCAGACCTCTGAGCCCTTCTGCAGTGAGGGGTTGCCAAAAGAAATGAGATTTGGGGTGGCCCTCCAGAGCCCTTCTGCTGAGTGGGATTGCCAAAGGATATGGGGTTTGGGATGGCCCCCAAGACCTGTGAGCCCTTCTGCTGCCAGAGGATATGGGATTTGGGGTGGCTCTCCAGAGCCCTTCTGCTGCCAGGGGTTTCCAAAGGAAATGGGATTTGGGATGGCCCCCCAGACCTCTGAGCCCTTCTGCTGAGTGGGATTTCCAAAGGAAATGGGATTTAGGGTGACCCTCCAGACCTCTGAACCCTTCTGCAGTGAGGGGTTGCCAAAGGAAATGGGATTTGGGATGGCCCCCAGACCTGTGAGCCCTTCTGCTGCCAGAGGATATGGGATTTGGGGTGGCTCTCCAGAGCCCTTCTCCTGCCAGGGGTTTCCAAAGGAAATGGGATTTGGGATGACCCTCCAGACCTCTGAACCCTTCTGCTGAGTGGGGTTGCCAAAGGAAATGGGATTTGGGATGGCCCTCCAGAGCCCTTCAACTGCCAAAGGAAATGAGATTTGGGGTGGCCCTCCGGAGCCCTTCTGCTGAGTGTGGTTGCCAAAGGATATGGGGTTTGGGATGGCCCTCTAGACCTCTGAGCCCTTCTGCTGCCAAAGGAAATGGGATTTGGGGTGACCCTACAGACCTCTGAACCCTTCTGCAGTGAGGGATTGCCAAAGGAAATGGGATTTGGGATGGCCCCCAGACCTGTGAGCCCTTCTGCTGCCAAAGGATATGGGATTTGGGATGGTCCCCCAGAGCCCTTCTGCTGAGTGGGCTTTCCAAAGGAAATGGGATTTGGGGTGGCCCCCCAGACATGTGAGCCCTTCTCATGCCAGGGGTTGCCAAAGGAAATGGGATTTGGGGTGACCCTCCAGAGCCCTTCTGCTGCCAAAGGAAATGGGATTTGGGATGGCCCTCCAGAGCCTTTCTGCTGCTAGGAGTTTCCAAAGGAAATGGGATTGGGGATGGCCCTACAGACCTGTGAGCCCTTCTGCTGCCAAAGGATATGGGATTTGAGGTGACCCAGATCTCTGAGCCCTTCTGCTGAGCATGGTTGCCAAAGAAAATGGGATTTGGGGTGGCCCCCCAGATCTCTGAGCCCTTCTGCTGCCAGGGGTGGCCACAGCAGCACTCCCAGCCCGTTCTGCAGGTGACAACGCTCAGTTGTTCGTTCTGGGTGCTGCAGCCCCGAGGTCCCTCATGCCAGGAGGGGACACTGACACCCTGGCACACCCCCCCGTGCTCATCACAACCCCGAGGCCTCTCGGTGCTCGCCGAGAACGAGCCAAACCCAATTTGTGTCACCTCCTAATGTGCCTCTAATACCTTACACTGGATCCAATTAGGCGATGGCAGCCCCGGCAGCAGCGGCGCGGCGGGCTCAACCTCCATCCCGACACCGATCCTAACGAGCAGCRGGGCAGGGCTGTCCCCCCGAGCCGCTCTTTGTGATGCTTAATGCGCACTTAACACCGAGCGGTACCTGCCGGAGATGCTCAGCGAGAGGGAGCGACGCGGGGCCGTGTAATTGATGCCTCTGGAATAGGATCCTCCACGGGCATCACAACGGCGCGCTCGGGGAGGACTCGGCTGCCTGCTGGAGAAGAAAGGGAGGCTTTAAGTGAAGATTTAAAGAAGGGGATGGAGCAGCTACAAAGGAGGGGAACACACGCCCTCCAGCTGTGGAAGGAGGCAGAAGGGAGGCTGAGATAAAAGGAGAGCTTTGATCTCCGCCGATCAGCTCCGATCAGCGCGTCCCGCTGGGCTCCGAGCGCCTCGGTGGGAGCTGCCCCTGGGGAAGGGCACCTCCATCCTGCCCTGCCTGCCCGGGATGGGACCCCTCGTTTTTGGGAGCTCTCCATGCCCAGCTCTGCTGCAGGAAGGGGAAAGCAGCATTTTCCCCACACCAGGAACTCCCAGCGATAGCTGCATTTCCCCCTTATTTGTTTAAAAGTACTTAAACCCACTCCTTTCCCCACCTATATGACCCACGGGAGCTCAAGGGCAAAATTTACCCCAGGGTTTCTGCTGCTGCAGTTTTAGGGAAGAGCCAGAGCACAGGAGATGTTTTCATGAAAAAATTTCAACAAATTAAATGTTGGGGTTGGGCATTGTTGCGAATCTGTCGCGGTATACAAAACTCCCACCTCCATCCTGCCCTGCATTCCCGGGATGGGATCCCTCTTTTTTGGGACCCCTTCCCAGCTGTGCTGCAGCTCTGCTGCAGGAGCGGGGAAAGCAGTGTTTTCCCCATGCCAGGAACTCCCAGGGATAGCTGGATTTCCCCCTTATTTGTTTAAAAGTACTTAAACCCACTCCTTTCCCCACCTGTATGACCCACGGGAGCTCAAGGGCAAAATTTACCCCAGGGTTTCTGCTGCTGCAGTTTTAGGGAAGACCCAGAGCACAGGAGATGTTTTCAGGAAAAAATTTCAGAAAAATTTCAACAAATTAAATGCTGGCTTTGGGAATCTGTCCAGTGCAACCCCAAACCCTGCCCAGACCCCCCAACAGCCCCACCCTGGCCATCCCTGCAGCGCTGCCCAAATTTCTCCCCCATCCTTCATCTCCCCCATCCCTCACTCTCACACAAYCATGGAATGTGCTGAGCTGGAAGGGACCCACAGGGATGATCAATCCCAAAGCCAAACCCTGCCCAGAGCCCCCAGCAAGCCCAGCCTGGGCATCCCTGGAATTTGTTGTGGTATACAAAACTGACAGGGAAGTTTCTAAAGGGGAGGGTTTGAAAGTTGGCAGGGAGTAGCTAGGTAACAGACAGAAAAACTGACACCTGAACTGAATAACAAAGGGACAAGTCTGTGCCACTCTAAAAATGGGGAGAGGACAATAGAGAGGGGTTGCAAAACTACAAATSGAACAGTGAATATGCTAAATAAGGAATACACATTACAACAGGCATGGTTCAAACAGCACAGCAAAACTGGTGTTCAGGTGCCCAGTGTCCAACCAGCCCTCAGGCACACATTCCTGCCTTGGCAGCTCTCCAGGAGCTCAGGGCAAAACTGAACCCCTGAGGCACCAGGGAGAGAGGCAGAGCTGCCAGTGCCAGCGCTGTGGCTGCAGGGTGCCCCTGGACTGGCACGGGATGCACTGCAGGGGCTCCTGGAGGGGAAGGATGAGGGGAGATGTCCCACTGCTCCAGGGAAACCAGCAGGAAGTTCCAACAGAGACCCCAGTGCTGAGGGGTCAGAGGGAGGTGCACGAACTGAGGGGGTTTGGGAACAGTTTTCCAATGTTTGTGCTGGCCTGCAGTGACACAGGGCCTGTGCACACAATGTGCTGGTGGCACCGAACCCACCCACAGCTGTTCAGTGCCTGAGGGTGGCCTCACAGCACAGCAGGGATGTGATGCACAAAAAGGAGAGGGTCTCACATCCATTAGGTCACCTTGAATTGATCAAGGCAAGTCCAGGATATCCCAGGACATCCCTGTGCCTGTGTTGGTCATTCACCAGAATCCCCAGGGAATGGGCACAGCCCTGAGGCTGCCAGAGCTCCAGGAGGGCTTGGACRTTGCTGCCAGGGATGCTCAGGGTGGGATTTTTGGRGTAKCTGTGCAGGGCTGGAAGTTGGACTGGATCATCCTTGAGRRTCCCTTCCAGCTCAGAATATTCTACAGTTCTATAATTTCTTTTACTGCACACTGGGACAAGAATGGAATTTTGCTTGTCCATCCCACTCACACCTGGCATGGGGTCCCAGCTCTCTCTGCAGCCCCAGTGCCCCTCTGTCCTCCCCAAATGGCCCAGAGCCTCTGCTTGGTGTCACTGGCAGAGTGGCTCTGTCACACTCATAAATCCTCTTTGCAATTTCATTCATTTCCCAGCTCCCTGCTAGCAGCTCCAGCCCTTAATCTCACACCCCATAAATCACCCAGGGAGCTGGGGAGCAGAGGGATCAGCTCCTCCCAGCCTGGCTGGGCAGCTCCTGCAGAGGGCTCTGGGRCTGGGGGTGCCTCTGTCCCTGCCACAAGGTGCCCCTGGTGTGAGCCAAGGGACACTGGGGAGCCCAGGGGGAGGGAGAAGGATGGAAATCAGGAAAGGTTCTTCCCCCAGAGGGTGCTGGCACTGCCCAGGCTGCCCAGGCAATGGGCACGGCCCCGAGGCTGCCAGAGCTGCATGGGATGGCCCAGCTGCGGCATGTCTGGGTGGCTTCTGGGGCAGGGTTTGGCTTTGGGATTGAATCATCCCTGTGGGTCCCTTCCAGCTCAGCACATTCCATGATTGTGTGAGATGATGGGATGGGGGAGATGAAGGATGGGGGAGAAATTTGGCAGCGCTGCAGGGATGGCCAGGGTGGGGCTGTTGGGGTCTGGCAGGGTTTGGGGGTTGGACTGAATGATCCTGGTGGGTCCTTCCAGCCAGGGTATTCTGTGATCCTGTTTGAATCCTGGAGAGCTGGCAGGGTCACTCCGTGCTTGAGCCAGCCTTGTACTTTTAAAAAATGTGGATCTTTTGCATAGACAGGGCATGGAGTGGCTGCCTTGGTGAGGTGTGTCCAGAGGGAATTAATGTCCAAATGGAATCCATGTCCAAGGGAATCCATGTCAAAATCCATGTCTGTCTTGTGTGGGATAATTACCTCAAATGCAGCACTGGTATTTGGAGGGTGCTCATCCCATCCCATCTCATCCATGCCATGCCATGCCATGCCATGCCATGCCATGGCCATGCCATGCCATGCCATGCCATGCCATCCCATGCCATCCCATCCGCATCCATCCCATCCCATCCATCCCATCCATCCATCCTCCAGCGAAGCACAGCAGCCAGTAGACAGAACAGAACATTCCAGATCTTTTCCAGCCTAAAGATGCAGCCCTGGCAGCGAGACCCCCACCCCATGGTGATGGATTTTATTGGGGGGAAAGGCCCCTTTGGTGCCCCTGAAGCCCACACAGGGTTTGGATTTGTGCCAGGGTGTTTTTACATCTCCCCTGAGGATTTCAGTGGAATGAGGCTGGGGAAAGCTCCCAGGAAGGAAGGAATGGRCAATAATCCATGGGGATATCCCAGGTGTGGCATGGCACCCAGTTCAAACCAGTGCAGACCAGTGGGGACCTGACAATCTGCCTCCACAGGGACACCTGAGTGTGTCCCAACCGTGTGGCTGCAATTCAGCTACAAAAAGTTAGGAGTGGGAAAAGGCTGTTTATCAGGAGATTGAATGGATTCTTTTTTTTTTTTGTCTTGGAATTCCCATGTTTTCATTCTTGGAAGGATTTTTCCCTYCAAAAGCCACTCTGGGAGAGGAGGTTAATGAATTTTGATCCATGCAATTTCTTTATGGTGGAAGCACAAGTGTGTCAGCTCTTGAAGTGTTTTGTAAAATGATGGTGAATTTGCCCAATTTTGTTTATTGGATGAAAAAACCCCAAACACGTGAAATCATTTAAAATGGCCAGTTTTGACATGTTCAGAATGAAATGTTTTGATTTTTTGGGCCTGAAACATTCTTTAGTTTAAAAACTCCCTTTCATTTAATTTGGAAAAATCSAAAAGCTTGATTGAAGTATTCTGATACTGTCAAATGAAATGTTGAATCCAAACCCTTTGAAAATCAATTTGGCAATAGTTTGGGAAACCTTTATCTTTGTTCCAGGTTTAAATAAAATAAAAACAAACAAACAAATGCACGGTTTGCAAATGAACCAAGAGAAATATTTCTCTCCATGCAGTTCTTGTTGCACAAAAATTACAACATTTAAATTGTTGTGTTTTTCAAAAAGGGTCAAAAACCCCTTCCAAAGCTGAGGGAAAATCTGGATTTTGCAGAGRAAGGCGGGAAAGTAAAACCTTGAAATGGATGCTGGGGATAATGAACAAAGCAGGGGCACCAAGATGCAGCTGCCAGGGCTGGAATGGCTCTTGGATCCAAAAGCAGGGAAATACTCGATTGCGCAGGGACAGGGATTTTCCTGGGGACACGGATTTCCTTTTGCATCTGGATTACCTTGGACATGGATTCCCTTGTTGCATGGATTGTCCTTTTGGTGTGGATTCCTTGGATAATGGATTTCCCCTTTGGATGATGGATTCCTTTTAGACAGGATTCCCTTAGACATGGATTTCCCTTGGACACAGGTTCCCTTTGGATGTGGATTTCCCTGGACTATGGGTTACCTTAAGCATGGTTATTCCTTGGACATGATTTTCCTTTTTGGACATGGATTTCCTTTGGAATTGGAATTCCTTTTGGACACAGATCCTTGAACACGGATTCCTTAGAACATGGATTCCCTTGACATGGATTTCCCTTTAGACGTGGGTTCCTCTGGACATGGATCCCTTTGAACACAGATTTCCCTTGGGCTTTGGACCTTGGCGTTCCTTGGATATGGATTTCCTTTTGACATGGATTCCATTGGACACAGTTCCCTTGGACTTTGATGTCCTTTGGATCTGGATTACCTTGGACATGGATTCCCCTTGGACATGGTTCCTTAGCGTGGGTTTCCCTCTGGACATGATTCCTTTTGGACAGAATCCTTTGAACAGAGATTCCCTTGACATGGATTCCTTGGACCTGGGTTCCCTTTGGACATGGATTTCCTTTGCATTTGGGATTACTTTGGATATGATTTCCTTTGGATGTTATTTCCTTTTGACTTGGATTCCAGTGGACACAGATCCCTTGGACATGGATTCCCTTTGGATGTGGATTGCCTTTGGACATGGATTCCTTTTGGACATGGATTTTGTTTGGACATGGATTCCCTCTGGTCACAGATTCCCTTGGACATGGATTCCCTTTGGATGTTTATTTCCTTTGGACATAGATTCCCTTGGACACGGATTCCCATGGACATGGATTCCCTTGGACACAGATTCCCTTGGACACAGATTCCCTTGGACACAGATTCCCTTGGCATCCATTCCCCACGGATTCCATCTGCTGACCCATCACCCCCTGTGCAAGGAGAGGCACCAGGCAGGGTTCCCTCTGCCCTCCCTGGGCTCCCAGCTCCCTGCACCTCTCTGTGCTCAGCCCAGCTTTCCTGGCACCACGGCCACGCAGCAGCACCTGGGGAGCCTGAGGGGCCCAAATTCAGGCAGAGAGCTGGGCTGGGGGCAGGTCTGTGCCTGGACAGGCTGTCTGAGACCCAAGGAGCTGCACAGAGCCAGAGCTCAGAGCCCTGGGCTGCTCTCAGGTGGAGGGAGATGTTCAACCAGAGAAATTCATATCCCACCAAGGAGAACGTGCAGGCCTGGTCCTATCCCCCTCCTGAAGCTGACCTGGGCTGGTTTCATGTGGGGAGAAATGTTCAACCAGAGAAATTCATATCCCACCAAGGAGAACGTGCAGGTCTGGTCCTACCCCTCGCCTGAAGCTGCCCTGGGCTGGTCTCAGGTGGGGAGAGATGTTTAACCAGAGAAATTTGTATCCCACCAAGGAGAATGTGCAGGTTTGGTCCCACCCTCCTGAAGCTGCCCTGGGCTCACTGTGCTGAAGGCCACCATGGATTGGTTATTAATAATAATTTTCTTTTTTTGCAATAACACCTTCAGCTGGAGAGGCTGAATTATTTTGGGAGTAAAACAAAGGCCAGTTGTGAGGAGCTGCAGAAAGACTTGGTGATAGGGAAAGACTGGTGACAAAATGGCAGAAAAAATTCAGAGGAGATAAATGAGAACAGAGCTACACAGGAAAATACAGCTCCTAACTTTATGAATTAAATAAAGCCCCATGAGCTGCCTGTCACTGCTAAAGAACAAGGTCTCAGAGTTACAACAGAGGCAGCTTTGAAAATGTCAGCTCTGTGCTCAGCAGTGCCTCGAAAAAGCAAATCAAGTGTTAGGAATTACCATGAAGGGAATAAAGAGCAGGGATGTAAAGCCCAGCTGTCAGTCTCTCCCTGTGGAAATCCCTGGGGGCTCTGCCAGCAGGGCTGGGCAGCTCTGGAGGATCTCCTGAGGGGTGGGTGACAGGACACAGAAAACCCAGGGCTTGCTGCTGTGGGATCCTCTCWCTTTCCACAAGGAGCATCCCAGAGAGGTGGTGGGTGCCACATCCATGGCCAGCAGGAGGTGACACCTCACCTGGTCCATGGTGGAAATGTCCAACCCCGCAGGAATGCCCGTGAGAGGAGAACTCATCAAGGGATGTTGGATTCTGAGGCACCTCTGGGTCAGGAGTGGTGGTGGGACAYCAGGASAGGGTCACTGTGCTGTCCTGCTCATCAGGACAGGGTCACTGTGCTGTCCTGCTCATCAGGACAGGGTCACTGTGCTGTCCCTGATCATCAGGACAGGGTCACTGTGCTGTCCCTGCTCTGACTCACAGCCTGATGTTGCTCTGGGAGGAGAGAAGGTGGTGGGCTGGACTTGGGGATTTGGCATTCAGAATCCATGGGAATGCTTGGAGACTCTGAGGTGCAATAAAATGGGAAGGGAAATTCAAGGCAATGGCCTCACAAATTGAAAAATGGAATATTGGAATCCCAGAATTCACAGAATTCACAGAGTGACTGGGTTGGAAGAGACCTTCAAGATCATTGAGTCCAACCCAGCCCCAACACCTCAACTAAACCATCCAAGGATGGTTTGGGCTGGAAGGGACCTTAAAGATGACCCAGTGCCACCCCWGCCATGGCAGGGCCACCTCCCACTGTGCCAGGTGCTTCCAAGCCCAATGCCAGCCTGGCCTTGGGCACTGCCAGGGACTCCAGGGGCAGCCACAGCTGCCTACTGGCAATTCCAGCCCAGCCCTGCCCACCCATGCAGGGAACAATTCCCAATTTGCAAGATCCCTCCAGCCTGCCATTCCTCTGGCACTGGGAGCCATTGCCTGGCTCCTGTCCCTCCATCCTTGTCCCCAGTCCCTCTGCAGCTCTCCTGGAGCCCCTTCAGGCCCTGCAAGGGCTCTGAGCTCTGCCTGGAGCCTTCTCCTCTCCAGGTTGYAGCAACGGGATCCTAAGCAGAGGCTATGATGCCACTGGATCCCCACACAGTGAGGACTTTCCAACCCTCAGGATGCTCTGATGGCTTCTCCATGAATCCATGGAARAGCAGAGRCCATGGCTCCACTGCCTGCAGGAAAACTTATTTCCAGCAAAATGGGAAAAACTGGTGAGGCYGGGGAGGCAGGAAGAGCAGGGGAGGGGGAAGAGCAGGGGAGGTGGAGGCTGTAGGGGGTGTTCAGGGAGGAAGGCACCAGGGTACCCCCACAACTCTGAGCCACCACTGGCTCCCACTTTGGTCCTTTCCCACCTCCTGCTGCCCCTCTGTCTGCTCTGGGGGTTGTGTTTTACCCAGGGATGGAGGAGCTGACACAAATTTGCGGTGATTTTTTGGAGCTGTGAGGATGTCCCAGCCCAGCAGCAGCCCTGGCCCAGGCTGGTGAGTTCAGGGGTCACAATCAGTGCCCTGGGCACTCCCAGGGTTTGGGGTGACTCTAGCAGCATCCTGAAGAATTCATTCTGAAGAATTCATCCTGAATTCTGGTTTTTTATCCTGAGTTCTGGTGTTTCCTTCTTTCCCTTGTGGTGGGTTTGGCTGCGAGGCTGGAGGTGCTGCTGTGCTTCCCCTCCCTGYCCCAGGGCTGCCAACAGGACATTCCCAGGGCATCCTTCCCTCATTGCCCATGGAATTCTGCTCTCCTGGGGGCTCCAGTGCCTCCAGGGCACCCAGGAATCTCTCATGCTGCACAATTTCCTCTGCCCATGGTGCCCCTCTGCACCCAGGAGGGATTTCAAGTGCAAGAAACCTCTTCAGATGTTTTGGGGTTGTTTTCTATTTTTTTTTTTTTTTTTTTTTAAGGTTTTCTTTATTCTGAAGTACTTAAACACCCCCCTTGTGAAATCCTTATTATCCTGACTCAGAGCCTCAGCTTTAAGAAGTGCTTTGAATTAAGGGTCTCAAAYATGCATTCAGTTTCAGCTTAAAAGGGGTAGTTAATGTATGGTACATAAATAGCTATTATTAAATACATTCACTGGAGATTAACAACTGCTGTGTGTAATGGATATGTGTCTAACTGCTATGATATATACTGAATTTCCCCATTATGGAGCTGCTGGATGTGTGTCTGCTAGAACACAGCACCAATTCCCTGTGAATAATTCAGGAGATGAATTTAGCCTCTCTTTCTGTCTGTGAAACTGCACAATGAATTCATCACTCTGCTCTGATGCCGCCCTGGCTCGCAGGAGGCTGCAGGTGGCTCCTGTGCCTGAGGATCCACTGCCCACATCCAGCTCCAGGGGTGCTGTGCCTGGGGCTGGGTGAGCAGCACGAGCCCTGCTCTGGGCTCAGCATCCCTGAACGCCCCTGAGCACCCTCAGTGTGTGGAAAATTGACATGCAAGACGTTTTCAATTACCATCTGCATGGCAGATTATCTTTGTCAAGTGGGCAGTTTGCCTTATCTCTCTCTTTGAGTGACCACAATCACACCTCCCTCAGGAGGGGACATTGCTGATAACAGCCATTGAATGTCCCTGCATGGCTGATAAGAACTACAGCATCCCACTGGGAGATGGGAGCCCAGAGGGAGGAGCCAAGCATTCCTACCCGGATAGAATCTGGAGATTCTGGAACACCAGCACGGCTCCTGCACTGGATTTCCCAGAGGAACAGCAGCTGCCTCTTCCCCTGGATCTCCAGAGGCAGAGACTGCACCTTTCTCCAGGATCCCTGCTCCAGCAGAGCCACCCCTGACACTGCAGGAGGGCTGAGCCACAATTCCAATGGGACTGCTGCCAGCACCCTGACCCACAGGGTGTCAGGCTGGGTTCTGACTCTGGCACTGTTGGTTTAGTTCACTGCATTGTTTATTTTATCTTTTATTTTCTTCCCTATTAAAGAACTGCTGTTTCCTGCTCCCATATTTTTGCCAGAGAGCCCCTTAATTTAAAGTTTATAGCAATTTGGAGGGGTGGGGAGGGTTTACATTTTCCATTTCAGGGGAGGCTCCTTCCTTCCTCAGCAGACACCTGGCTTTCCAAACCAAGACACTGTGCCAGGGGCGGGGGAAGCTGCTGCAGTCATTGAGTCATTAAGGTGGGAAAAGACCTCTCAGATTATCAAGGCCAAGCAAAAATAATTTGATTTATCTGATTAATGCTCGCAGACCTGGGCAGACAGAGGATGCTGGGCCTATCAGGGGCTCTTCTGGCTCCTAAAGAGAATTTCCTGGTGGTGCTGGGGTCTCTTTTTCTACTTCTGTGTCCAAAGATGCTTGGCAGGACATTTGCTCAGGCAGAGAGGAGCATCAGTGGAGGAAAACCAAGACTGTGGCTGTAAGCACAGGGACTGCTCCTCCAAAACCTGTCTGCATGGGGAAGCTGATGAATGGGATCTTACCTGAAATTTACTGGAGTGTTTAATAGAATCCCAGACTGATTTGGGCTGGGGGAGGACCTTAAATCTCATCTTGTTCCACCCCTGCCGTGAGCAGGGACACCTTCCACAGAGAAATCAGAGAAATCAGAGAAATTGGAGAAATCAGCAAAATTAGAGCAATCAGCTCCTTGCCTTGGCTCACATTATTGCTCCCTTCTTGATGCGTCCGTGGGCTTTTCCCTTCCCTTCCCTTCCCTTCCTTCCCTTCCTCCTTCCCTCCCTTCCCTTCCCCTTCCCTTCCTTCCCTTCCCTCGCCCTTCCCTTCCTTCCCTTCCCTTCCCTTCCCCTTCCCTTCCCTTCCCTTCCCTTTTCCCTTCCTCCTTCCCTTCGCCTTTCCTCCCTTCCTTCTTCCTTCCCTTCCCTTCCTTCCTTCCCTTCCTTTCCCTTCCCTTCCCTTACTCTCCCCCTTCCCTTCCCTTCCCTTCCCCTTCCCTTTCCCCCTTCCCAGCT
Organism: Sporophila hypoxantha; assembly: GCA_002167245.1. Classification (NCBI taxonomy): domain Eukaryota; kingdom Metazoa; phylum Chordata; class Aves; order Passeriformes; family Thraupidae; genus Sporophila; species Sporophila hypoxantha. Next base: position 153,615 of record NDFG01000042.1, read on the forward strand.
GGCTCAGCCTCCCCCAAAGCTCACCCCGGGGTGGCAGGGGGGACAGGAGGTTGGGAGCTGTCTGATGCTTTCCAAAACCTCTCCCAGAGATGCCACAGCTCCCTACTGAGAACATAATGTGCCCACCAGGCCTGTGCTGTCTCCTCCACGAGGCGTAGGGAAAACAAAGTCCCCTTCCCCAGCCCAGTTCCCAAAATAAAATGGGAACAACGACAACAACAAAAAAAGGATTTGGGATGAAAATAACTAGCTGAGGCATGTCCTCTGTGCTGAGAAGATCAAGTGCTAATGATGGCTCTGGCACGCTGGTGACAGTTTTGTCTGGTGCCTGTATATATATTTTAGCTGTGAGACCACATGGGAGGCTCTTTATGCAGCCCGAGTGCCTTTGACAGCCGCTGAGAACACATTGGCTCCTCTCTGCTGGCAAAAGCCTGATCCCATTAAAGGCTGTCGATAAAGGGAAGGCAAATGACAGGGGTGCTTGGGAGGAGATGGAGCTGCCACCGCCAATGTCATTACCYAGAGGGAGAAGGAGATTTTGCATGAATGCACCGTGTGTTTGCACCAGCGTGGGCAGCACGGGGGGCAGAGCAGAGCCGCGGGCACTGCCACGCAGCCCTGGGCCAAGGCGAGCATCCC
>NDFG01000042.1:160186-175362 GCA_002167245.1 Sporophila hypoxantha
GCTCTGTGAGAGCATCCCCAGCCCTGTATGAGCATCCCCGGCTCTGTGAGAGCATCCCCGGCCCCATGAGAGCATCCCCGGCCCCATGAGAGCATCCCCGGCCTTGTGAGAGCATCCCCGGCCCTATGCAAGCATCCCCAGTTCTGGGCGAACATCTCCTGCCCTGTGCAGGCACCCCGGCTCCGTGAGAGCATCCTCGGCTCTGTACGGGCATCCCCAGCCCCGTGTGAGATTCCTGGCCCTGTACAAACATCCCTGGCCCCGTGAGAGCATCCCCGGCTCTTCTCCGCCGCTGGCACCATCACACAGCCCCGGACCCAGAGGAGCATCCCCAGCTCTGTGAGATCATCTCTTGCCCTGGGCAAACATCCCCGGCCCTGTGAGGGCATCCCCAGCCCTGTGAGAGCATCCCCGGCCCTGTGAGAGCATCCCCTGCTCTGTGTGAGCATCCCCAGCTCCATGGGAGCATCCCTGGCCCTGTGTGAGCATCCCCAGCTCCATGGGAGCATCCCCGGCCCTGTGTGAGCATCCCCGGCCCTGTTTGAGCATCCCCTGCTCTGTGTGAGCATCCCCAGCCCTGTGTGAGCATCCCCGGCCCTGTGTGAGCCTCCCCGGCCCTGTGTGAGCATCCCTGGCTCTGTGAGAGCATCCCTGGCCCCATGAGAGCATCCCTGGCCCTGTGTGAGCATCCCCGGCCCTGTTTGAGCATCCCCTGCTCTGTGAGAGCATCCCCGGCCCTGTGTGAGCCTCCCCGGCCCTGTGTGAGCATCCCTGGCTCTGCGAGAGCATCCCTGGCCCTGTGTGAGCATCCCTGGCCCTGTTTGAGCATCCCCGGCCCTGTGAGAGCATCCCCAGCCCTGTGAGAGCATCCCCGGCCCTGTATGAGCATCCCCGGCTCTGTGTGAGCACCTCCAGCCCCATGAGAGCATCCCCGGCCCTATGCGAGCATCCCCAGTTCTGGGTGAACATCTCCTGCCCTGTGCAGGCACCCCGGCTCCGTGAGAGCATCCTCGGCTCTGTACAAACATCCCCGGCCCCGAGAGAGCATCCCCGGCTCTGCTCTGCCGCTGGCACCATCACACATCCCCGGACCCAGAGGAGCATCCCCAGCTCTGTGAGACCATCCCCGGCTTTGTGAGAGCATCCCTGGCCCTGTGTGAGCATCCCTGGCCCTGTGTGAGCATCCCCGGCCCTGTGAGAGCATCCCCAGCCCCGAGAGAGCATCCCCAGCTCTGTGAGACCATCCCCGACCTTGTGAGAGCATCCCCTGCTCTGTGAGGGCATCCCCAGCCCCGAGAGAGCATCCCCAGCCTTGTGAGAGCATCCCTGACCCTGTGAGAGCATCCCCGGCCCTGTGTGAGCATCCCCGGCCCTGTGAGAGCATCCCTGGCTCTGTGAGAGCATCCCTGGCCCTGTGCGAGCATCCCTGGCCCTGTGAGAGCATCCCCAGCTCTGTGGGAGCATCCCCAGCTCTGTGAGAGCATCCCCGGCCTTGTGAGAGCATCCCCGGCCCTGTGTGAGCATCCGTGGCCCCATGAGAGCATCCCCAGCCCTGTGAGAGCATCCCCGGCCCTGTGAGGAGCATCCCCTGCTCTGTGTGAGCATCCCCGGCTCTGTGTGAGCATCCCCTGCTCTGTGTGAGCATCCCCGGCCCTGTACGATGAATCCTCTGGCTCTGTGTGAGCATCCCTGGCCCTGTGAGAACATCCCAGCCCCGACAGAGCATCCCGCCTCTGTGAGAGCACCATCCCGGCCCCGAGCAGAGCATCCCTGGCCCTGTGTGAGCATCCCTGGCGCCTGTGCGAGCATCCCCAGCTCTGTGAAGCATCCCTGGCTCTGTGAGAGCATCCCGGGCCCTATGCAAGCATCCCCAGCTCTGGCAAACATCTCCTGCCCTGTGCAGGCACCCCGGCTCCATTGAGAGGATCCTTGCTCTGTACGGGCATCCCTGGCCCCGTGTGAGATTCCTGGCTCTGTACAAAACATCCCTGGTCCCGTGAGAGCATCCCCAGCTCTGCTCCGCCGCTGGCACTGCCACACAGCCCGGCCCTGTACGAGCATCTCTGGCCATGGGCAAACATCCCCTGCCCCGCTCTGCAAAGGGAGCCCGGGGGACACGGGACAGCAGCTGCAGAGCCTGGCAGCCGATGGGCTGCCCAGCCCGGGTGTCCCCGGGAGTGCAGAGGTGACAGGAATGTGTGCCCAGCCAGGACAGGGTGTCCCTGTGAGTGCAGGGTGTGTCCCCAGGATGTTCCTGGGAGTGCAGGGGTAACAGGAATGTGTGTCTCCAGCCCGGGTGTCCCTGTGAGTGCAGAAGTGTCACCAGGCTGTCCCTGTGAGCATGTGGGTGACAGTAGTGCGTGTCCCCAGGAGTGCAGGGGTGACAGGAATGTGTGTCCCCGGATCTCTCTGTGAGTGCAGGGTGACAGGAGTGGTGTGTCCCCCAGCCCATCCTTGTGAGTGCAGGTGTGAAGTAGTGCTGCAGTTCCCAGTCAGGACAGGTGTCCCTGTGAGTGTGTGTGTGACAGCAGTGCTGTGTCCCCAGAGTGTCCCTGGAGGGCAGAGGCGACAGGAATGTGTGCCCCCAGAGTGTCTCTGTGAGTGCAGGGCTAACAGGAATGTGTGTCCCCACAGTGTCCCCAGGGAGTGCAGGGTGACAGGAATGTGTGTCCCCAGCCTGAGTGTCCCTGTGAGTGCAGGGTTGACAGTAGTGCTGCTGCTCCCAGCCAGGCAGGGTGCCCCTGTGAGTGCAAGGACTGTCCCCAGGATGTCCCCCGGACTGCCAGGGTGAACAGGAATGTGTGTCCCCATTCTGTCCTTGTGAGTGCCGGTGTGAACAGTAGTGGCTGCTGTCCCCAGCCAGGACAGGGTGTCCCTGTGAGTGCAGAAGTGTCACCAGGGTGTCCCTGTGAGTGTGTGTGTGACAGCAGTGCTGTTGTCCCTGGAGTGCAGGTGACAAGAAGAGCTGTGTCCCCAGCCAGGACAGGGTGTCCCTGGGAGTGCAGGGGTGACAGGAATGTCTGTCCCCAGCTGGAGTGTTCCTGGGAGTGCAGGGTGACAGGAATATGTGTCCCCAGCCAGGACAGGGTGTCCCTGTGAGTGCAAGGCTGTCCCCAGGATGTCCCTGTGAGTGCAGGTGTGACAGGAATGTCTGTCCCCAGTTGGAGTGTTCCTGGGAGTGCAGGGGTGACAGGAGTGTGTGGTCCCCAGCCGGGTGACAGCAGTGGTGTATCCCCAGGGTGTCCATAGGGAGCAGAAATATTTATAAATATGAGATATCCTCGTGGCTTGTACTGCACTGAACATCATTGCAGGAACCCACAGGGCAGGAGAGTGACTTGTTTGCAGCACAAAGTGGGTCCAAGCAGGGCTGTGGGAAGAATTCCCTCAGCTGGACCTCTGGACACGTCCCTGAGACAGCTTCATCACGTCCTGAGGGCTTTGTCACCAGTCACTGATGGAAGGAGTCAACCATGAGATATTCCTCATGTCCACAGCCTGTTCTGCACTTCAGGGGATCCCTGCTCAGCTCCCTTCAGGCGCCTCTGGCGACCCAACGCGAGAGCCTGAAAACTCTGACCCACAGGGTAGGTAGCTAGCGGCTGTGGTCAATGCGCACTTGAGTCGTCCTCCGCTGATCACCCTGGTTTGGGGCTCACGTGCCCCACAAATCACATGGATTGAGAATGTATCTCTAGAATAATGGACCGTCCATTGATAGTGCAGACACAGTACACCGTTCCCCGGCATGTGTAGGGTCTAAGGGGCGACAACCCCTGATCCCACCACACGCTCCAAACTCACCCACTATAGCATCCCTTTCAAGGCAGCGTGCAGAATGAGAGTCATTGGCCCCGAGTTTTGAGGTGTCCCAGAGCCCCTCCAACGGGCACAAAGAAACACCCCAGAGCTCTCTGAGTGACTCCAAAAACCCCAGAGCCCTCTGAGGAACTCAAAAACCCCAGAGACTTCTGAGGAGCAAAAGGAAATACCCCAAAACTCATCAAGGAGCCAGTGTGGGGCAGGTGCTGCAAACACAGATCCCTCAAAGCCCATCGAGGAACAGAAAGACCCCAAAATCCATGGAAGAGCAGAAATCCCTCAAAGCCCATTGAGGGGCAGAAACACCCCAGAATCCATGGAAGAGCATCAATCCCTCAAAGTCTATGGAGGAGCAGAAACACCCCAAAAGCTGTGGAAGAGCATAAATCTCTCAAAACCCACTGAGGAACAGGAACATCCCAGAATCCATGGAAGAGCATAAATCTCTCAAAGCCCATTGAGGAGCAGAAACACCCCAAAACCTGTTGAAGAGCATAAGTCCCTCAAAGCCCATTGAGGAGGAGCAGCAAACCCCAAAGCCCATCCCTGATCCAGACTGGGGCTCATGCAGCTCTGCCCAGGGAGCAGAAATCCCCCAGTTTCCCTGGGCTTCCCTGCATTCTGCTGCCTGCGACCTTCCTGGAACTGAGACAATCACATTTTAGACTCATCATCTCTATTTTTATTTTATTTTGTTTTCATTTTCCTTGTGAAAAAAAAAAAACAAAAAAAACCAAAACAGAATCAACCCAATGCCCTTTGCCATCTCTTCCCGTCAGCAGTTTCCCCTCTGCACCCATGGCTCTCAGTTCCCCCTCCTGGAGGCAGAGGCAGGGAAATCTCCAGAAGCAGATTTCCCGGGAGCAGGGGAATTTACACCAATTTACACCAATATCTACCAATTTCCACCTCCTTAATTTCGGGGGTGCCTTGGAAACTGTGAGGTGCCTCCTCCAGAGCTGCCTGGCGGCCCCTCCTCCCCGGCTCAGCTGCGGCTCCTGACGCCAGCCAGCTGATTAGAGAAGGCAAATGAATTCTTTCATTAGCAGGAGCATTGTTATAATTAGGGGAGAAATTTGGCGCTGATGGCTTTGCTAAAAGGAGAAGATGGAAAACCCACCCTGCTTGATACTGCTTTAAGGCCTGCTTAATTAAAAAAAAAAAAAAACCAAAAAAACCCAGAAGTAATAGATGTATATTTGGGGAGTTTTTATATATTATATATAAAACACCACCAAATATACATATATTTATTTATATGTGTGTATATATATATATATATACACATTTATTTATTTATTTTTATAAATTTATTTTATATATAATTTTTATATTTGTTTTCTAAATTGATATATTTTATATATATAAAGATGTATATATATGCATATATATATACACACATATATGTATATACAATATATGTAATATATTTTTTGTATATATTATATTGTATCTTTTATATATTTATTATTATTATATTATTTATATAATATTATTTTTATATCTATTTTATATACATAAATATACATTATATATATTTATTTATATATAATCTATAAATATATACACCATTTATTGTACTGTGTATATTTTATATATTTGTATATTTATATATATATTTGTATACACATATTTATAGACAGTTGTATATATTTTCATATTTTATATTTTGTATATATTTGCAAATAAATATAAATATAAATATAAATATAAATATTTCCAAATAAATATAAATAAATAAATAAATATATATATATATACAAATTATATATATATTTGCTGGGCCCTTACTTTTTTTTTTTTGGCCCTGTTGAGTTAGGGCAGTTTTTTAATAAAAGTAAAAATCATCATTATCATAATTCACGGCAAAACAAAAAAATTCGAGAGGTCACAGAGATATTTTGGGAGATGCTGTTGAATCCAAACAAATTGSATTTCCAGCAGCTGGCATTTCCAGCTCCTGCTTGGTCCTGGGCAAGAGGGTGGAGGAAGAAATAAATGGAGAGGCAGAGAGATAAATCGGGAGCAGCAGATCGACGGGTTTATGTAGCATTTTCATGTCTCATTGTTGGGTGCCACGGTGTGAGTTATCTCTGTAATTACAGCCCCCTCCTGCTCCCACTGTGTGCTCCAGGAGCTGCAGGGATCCCTGCCTGGAGCTCAGCCCAGGAGCCACTGCGGTAGGGGCTGAAGAACACACAGGGACCTCAGGGCCAGTCGAGGAACATCCCAAAACCCATGGAAGAGCATTCAATCCCTCAGAGCCCTTCGAGGACAGCGAACACGCTCCAAAAGCGCATGGAAAAGCAGCCAGTCCCTCAAAAATAGCGCTTTCATTGAGGAGCAAGAAATTCACAAAGCTCATGGAAGAGAATTAAATCACTGCAAAAAACCCCGCATTGAGGAACAGAAACAAAACCCCAGAATCCAGGAAGAAACCATCATCCCGTCAAAAGCGCATTGAAGAGCAGAAAAACACTCCAAATCTGTGGAAGAGGCATGAATCCCTCAAAGCCACCAAGGAAACAGAAAATCACCAAAATCATGGAAAGAGCAGAAAATTCCCTTCCAAAGGTCCATCGAAGGAGGCCAGGAAACACCAGCGCAAAACCCATGGAAAACTAATCAATCCTTAAACTCATTGGGAAGAGAGCTGAGAACTCCCCAAAGCTCATGGAAGAGATTTAAAATTCACTCACAAACGCCATTGAGGTAACAGAAAACACCAGGGTCCATGGAAGACCATCAACAAAAAGTTACGCAAAATACCTCAAGGCGCATTGACAGAAGCAGAAACACCCCAATAAGACCCGTGAAGGGCATCAAAATTCCCCCCTCATAAAGTCTCATTGAGGAGCAGGAAACACCCCAAACCCATGGAAAGAGCAGAAATCGCTCAGAGGGCCAATTGCAGTGAGGGCAGGAACACCTCAAAAATCCATAAAGATGCAGAAATCCGTCAAAGTCCCATGGAAAGGCAATCAATCTCCCTCAGACGTAGCCCATATCGAGGAGCAGGACACTCCCAAAGCTCACCATGGAAGAGATTTAAAAGATCACTTTAAACCCAAATTGAGGAACAGAAATGGCCGGCAGAACAACCACCAGAAAGACACCCAAAATCTATGGAAGAGCCACAAATCGCTCAAAAACCCATTGATGGAAGAGAAACACCCAGAATCCCATGAAATACCATCGATCCGTCAAAGGCCCATTGAAGAAGAAACACCTGCCAAAACCTTAGGAAGAGGCATCAAAATCCTCAAAGCCCATCAAGGAGCAGAACACCGTAAAAGCCCATGGAAGAGATTAAAATCCCTCAAAGGCTCATTGGAGCAAACGAGAAACAGCCCAGAACCGTGTGGAAGAGATTAAGAATCCTCAAAGGCCTCATCGAGCAGTAGAAAAAACCCAGAAATCTGTGGAAGAGCATAAATCCCTCAAAGCTCATCAAGGAGCAGAAAACACCCAAACCTCTTGGAAGGGCATAAATCGTCTCAAAAGGCTCAGCAAGGAGCAGAAACACCCCAAATCTGTGGAAGGCATAAATCCTCAAAAGCCCACCAAGGAACAGAAAACACCCAAAACCCATGGAAGAGCATTAATCCGCTAAAAGAAGCCATCAAAGGAACAGAATATTTCAAATGCCCATTGAAGAACAGAAACAAACCCCCAAAACCTGTGAAGAGCATAAATCCCCCAAAGCCCATGGAAGAGCAGAAAACCCACAAATCCACAGAAGAGGCATGAAATTCCTCAAAACCGTCGCATTGAGAGCAGAACTCGCCCAGCAGAAACTCCCAAAAACCACATAACAAGCATAATCCTCAAATCCATGGAAGAGCTAGAAAACTCACCGCAAAGACCTGTGAAAGAGCATTAAATCCCTCAAAACCCATGAGAGAGAGAAAAACCCAAAATCTGTGAAAGAGATAAAATCCTTCAAAGCCCATTGTGGAACAGAAACACCCCAAAACCCATTGGAAGAGCACAACCCTCAAAGCCCACTGAGGAGCAGAAAAACCCCAAGCCCCATCCAGCCTGGGCTCGTGCAGGTCTGTGAGCCCAACTCCACTGCACGAGGGGACCCACAGAGTGCCAGGAGCTTCCCGGGGTCCCCTCTGGAACTTGAGGGGTACAGAGGGTTCCCAGCAGGCAGCACCCAGCACACCTGGGTGCTCTGACAGGCATTAAGTGGGTTGGGTGGGAAGGGACCATAAATCCCATCCAGTGCCACCTCCAGGGACACCTCCCACCATGCCAGGGTGGCCCTTGGCACTGCCCAGGGCTCCAGGGCAGCCAACAGCTGCTCTGGGAATTCCAGCCCCAGCCTCCCTCACCCTCACAGAGAGGGACTGGGGACGAGGCCTGGAGAGAACAGGACACAGGGAATGCTTCAAATTGCAAAAGGGGGATCTTTGGGGGGATATTGGGAAAGAATTGTTCCCTGGGATGGGCTGGGCTGGAATTGCCAGAAGCATCTGTGGCTGCCCCTGGAGCCCTGGCATGCCCAAGGCCAGGCTGGCATTGGGGCTGGAGCACCTGGCAGCAGTGGGAGTGGCCCCTGCCATGGAATGAGCTGGCATTGAAGATGCCTTCCCAGCCAAACACACTCTGGCATTCCCATTCCTGAATCAAGGATGGAAACGCAGCACCAAAACCCATTGCAGCAACTGGGAGAAAGGAAAGGAAAGAATGATTTCCTGCTGGTTGCAGGTGCCCCACGTGCCATTTGCCACAGGGGGTTGTAGCCTGGCAAGGCCTGGTTAGAGAGGTTTGGGCTGTGCCAGGGTGCCCAGAGCAGCTGTGGCTGCCCCTGGAGCCCTGGCAGTGCCCAAGGCCAGGCTGGAGCACCTGGCACAGTGAGAGGTGTCCCTGCCATGGCAGGAACAAGATGGGCTTTAAGGTGCCTTCCCACCAAAACCTTTGGGATTCCATGATAATATTTTGGCATTTTATCATATTCTATGATAATATTTTGGGATATATGATAATATTTTGGTATTTTGATCTTCGAATCACTTTTTTTTTGGTGTGTGTGATCTCCTGTGTTGAGGCTTCACCTCTCCAAATCCCTGCACTGTGAACCCCTGGTGGCTCTTTGGGTGTGGTGGGCAGGGGTCTCCTTCCCTCTGCCAAGGATGGGGAGGGCAGGATCCCTGAAAAGCCAATTTTTGGGAGCTCTGTGTGCCACATGYGCCATCAGAGCTGCTTGCCCGTGGCTGTGAGCTGGACTCAGCCTGGCACAAGCCCTGTGGTCCATCTGCTAGAAGCCGGAGGAGGAGAAGCTCTGTGGTGGCTCCAGCTGTGTCCCCGTGTGACACCTGAGCCCAGGTGAGGGGAATTGCTGATGCCTCAGCCTGCTCCAAGGATTCCACCACAGCCTGTCCTGGAAAATCAGCATCTTCAGCAGCCCAGCCTCCCTCCCAAGGCTTWTTTCAAAGTATTCATCTCTCTGAAATGTTTAATTATAATTACCTTAAATTTCAAAACAAGAGGTCATCTGAACTGGAAAATAGATTGTTTTTTTTTTTTCTTCTCCTTTGAGAATGTCAAAACACTTCATTTTGACAAATTCAGAACCCATTCCAAATTCTTTTCTGACTCAATAAATTAATCAAAACCGACCTCCTCTTAAAAGAAGTGTCAGTTTTGGAAAAATCAGCATTTTTCAGTGGAAAAAACCACAATTCATCCAGAAATTACTTTGACTTCTTGTCTCTGTGTGTCTCCTGTGCTGCGTTCCCAGTAACTGTGATCCTGCTGGATTAATTACTCTGGGCAAGGAGACAAAATCAGGAACAGCACCTGAGTGGGAAACTTTTCTTTTTCAGATTCWGAGATAAGTTTAGAACATTTCTCTTTTTGTTTACTTCTGCAAGTCTGAGGCTGATTAAACTCCATGGTGGGGTGGCCCTTGGGGGGTTTCTCTGCTGCAACCTGTGACCCTTGAAATTCCCACCCTCCCAGCCAGCCTGAGCTCTCTGCTCATTCCCATTTCTACTAAAAACAGGTGCCAGCTACCTGGCCTTTAAATATGGATTTATTGCTGGTGCAGTCCAGGAGCTGCCTTAAAAACATCCCKCACCTCACTGAGGGATCCAGCTGGGACCAGACCCTGCTCCAAGATCCACAAATGAGTCTGGAATAACTTCACCAACTCCATTCCCAGCAGGAATGTGATGGGGGAGTGAAAGTGGAGTTTATAGGAAAGCTCTGGTTTCAGAGAATCATGGAATCCCAGAATGGGCTGGGATGGAAGAGAACTTAAATCCCACCCAGCCCACCCCTGCCATGGCAGGGCCACCTCCCACTGTGCCAGGTGCTCCAGCCCCAATGCCCAGCCTGGCCTTGGGCACTGCCAGGGCTCCAGGGGCAGCCACAGCTGCTCTGGCAATTCCAGCCCAGCCCCTGCCCACCCTGCCAGGGAACAATTCCCAATTGCCAAGATCCCATCCAGCCCTGCCATTCCTCTGGCACTGGGAGCCATTGCCTGGCTCCTGTCCCTCCATCCTTGTCCCCAGTCCCTCTGCAGCTCTCCTGGAGCCCCTTCAGGCCCTGCAAGGGCTCTGAGCTCTGCCTGGAGCCTTCTCCTCTCCAGGGGAGCCCCCCCAGCTCTCCCAGCCTGGCTCCAGAGCCGAGGATTTGGGATCAAAGGCTCCCCAGAGCTGCGCTGGGGGAGGATTCCAGGAGAATTCCAGCTGGATCCAGGCAAAACCATGAGGGGGGAACCCCCAGTCTGACCTGGGTGCAGTGATGCCACCCTTGCTCTGTTTATGTCATTGGTGTAAATTATGGAGCTTCAGAGGTTTGTAGCAGCTGGACAGAGTTGCACTGTTTTTGGGTTGCCAAAAACAACTGGAATAGAAGAATGGCCCGGGAATAGAAGAATTATTCCTTCCCTGAGGAATCCAGCCCAGAGTGGGGTGGCAGTGATTTACTGGGGAAAYGCTGCTCTGCYCTCCCTGGGGCAGCACAAAGCAACCACAAACCCTGCAAGTGCTGGGGGTGCCCCAGGTGTGAGCAGAGCAGCAGGGCTGGGGTGGCAAAGGCTGAGCAGCACAGGGGCGTGGGCTGGACCCTGCTGCCAGCCCAGAGAACCTCCCCCAGCAGCCAGAAGGACAGCCTGGCTGTCAGGAGGGCCACGCTCTGTGCTGGGACTGCAGACATGTGGGAGTGACAGGGGTAGGACAGTGGGGATGGACGGAGACCAGAGATCTCTGCAGCCAGGTCAGGAACTTGTGGTTTATTGCAAAGGGCCTGGGTGCAGGGCCCTGCTGGGASCTGCCAGCCACAGCTCAGAGCAGGCCCTAAAGAGGAGCCCCAAAGAGACCCAAAGAGATGGGAAGTTCCCGTTACAATACAATAAATCTTCTGTGTTGAATATTCTGATTCTCACTAACCAATCTAGTCCAAGATACAAATCCTACAGCATTTCCATACAGCCTATAAGAATCATTACATTACCCCACTGGGTTACATTTTAAACCCTAAAAACTCCTCTTTGGGCCCCTTCTGCCAAGCCAGCAGGGTCTGCTCTSAGCCTTGGGCCTGTCTGCAAGCAGAGGSTGTTGTTTGATCCAAAGGGGATCACCTTCAGCTGGCCATGCCATTGTTTTCCAGTTGTTCAGTAACTGAGGGATCTCAGAGCTTGCTTTCATTTCAATCTYGCTTAGAGTTTCCATATTCTCAAAATCTTTTGCCAGGCAATCAYATTTATAAGGCTYTCCTRTTYYATCTTCCCCAGCACAGACYCCAGGTGACCCTGGGACAGCTCTGCCACAGCCTGGGGACCCTGGGTGTCCTGGCTCAGTGGGCAGGGTGTCCTGGAGCAAAGGGGACGTGTCTGCCCTGCACCCCTGCCCCTCTCAGAGTCCCACCTGCCTGCACTTGAAACGAGCCCCCCCAATTCCCACAGGACCCCCACCTCTGCCAGGCTGCTCCAATCAGCTCCCAGAACACAAATCCTGACAGGCACCGCAGGCACCTCTCAATGAAGTTGCCATAGTTACTGGTGCCTCACAGCAGCCACCGAGCTCATTAAAATGATTTGAATGGCTACCCCATCATCAAGGCACTGGGGGGGAGGTCTGGAGGGGAGGGAGCCCCGGGCTGGGATGGGCTCCAGCAGGAGGGTGGAGAGAGCTCCATCCAGAGCCTGCTGAGCTCCAGAGCCTGCTGAGCTCCATCCAGAGCCTGCTGAGCTCCATCCAGAGCCTGCTGAGCTCCAGAACCTGCCCAGCTCCATCCAGAGTCTGCCCAGCTCCATCCAGAGCCTGCTGAGCTCCAGAGCCTGCTGAGCTACAGAGCCTGCTGAGCTACAGAGCCTTCAGAGCTCCATCCAGAGCCTGCTGAGCTCCATCCAGAGCCTGCTGAGCTCCAGAACCTTCAGAGCTCCAGGACCTGCCCAGCTCCAGAACCTTCACAGCTCCATCCAGAGGTCGCGCCAGCTCCATCCAGAGTCTGCCCAGCTCCATCCAGAGTCTGCCCAGCTCCAGAGCCTGCCCAGCTCCAGAACTTTCACAGCTCAAAAACCTTCACAAATCCATCCAGAGCTTGTCCAGCTCCAAAAAATTCCCAGCTCTGGGACCTGCCTAGCTCCATAACCTTCATGGTTCTTCATTCAGAACCTTCACAGCTCCATCCAGAGCCTGTCCAACTGCAGAACCTGCCCAGCTCCAGAACCAGCCCAGCATCAGAGCCTGCCTGCCTCCATCCAAAGCCTGTCCAGCTCCAGAACCTTCCCAGCTCCATCCACAGCCTGCCCAACTCCAGAACGTGTCCATCTCCATCTAGAGCCTCTCCAGCTCCAGACCCTGCCCAGCTCCAGACCCTGCCCATCTCCAGAACCTGCCCAGCTCCAGACCCTGCCCATCTCCAGAACCTGCCCACCTCCAGACCCTGCCCAGCTCCAGGACCTGCCCATGTGCAGGCGCCAGCCCAGGACAGAGCTGTGGGGACAGAGCTGTGGGGTCAGAGCTGGCCCAGCTCAGGGCAGTGGCTCCCACCCTGTCCTGCAGGAAGGTGGGCATCTGGCTGCCCTGACGGGGTCTCCTCCCCAGCATCCCCCCGTGGCTGAGGTGTAATCTCACCCTGCCCTGGCCATGTCCTCACACCTCCTGCAAGGCTGGCTCCCACTGCCCCACGCTCTCCAGCAGCCCAGCAGCTGATGCTGGGGGCAGCAGAGATTCAGTTATGAGACATGATCTGGTTGCCTTCCTCCTCTTTCAACCCATATTGTACAAAATTGCAGTGTTAAAAAACAAAAAATAAAACAAAAACCCCACAAAAAACCAAACAAATAAATATCTTCTATCTAAAATATCTATCTATTATCTATCTATCTATCTATCTATTCTATCATATCTATCATCTATCTCTATATCCTATCTTATCTCTATATATTTCACTTATATCTTTATAATCTCTTCAATTGTCTATTATATATGTAATATCCTTGGGTCACTCAAAACACTTAATCCAAAATAATGTTTCATCTTCTTTTTTTTTTTTTTTTTAACAATGAGTTTTGGGGTTTAGCTTAAACCTCAAGCAGTTTCAAAAAAAAAAAAAAAAAGGTATATTAAATCTATCACTGAGAATACTACAGGAAGAGAACAAAAAAAAAAAAAAAAAAAGACCTGAAAACATCCTGCTAAAAGCCTCAGGGGTTTTCTGGGCACTTTTTCTTCCAGAAGGAAGGAACTGTTGCATCTGGTGAGGTGAGGGCGCTGCTGGCTGTGTGAGCGCTGCGGGAGGGAGGCACGATGCTCCCGGGGGGAGGAGGAGGCTCCGTTCCCAGGAGGGCTGCTCTGGGAGGATGAAGGATTCCCCCGTTCCCTCTGCGTCACCTGTGCCAGGAGCCCTTTCGCGGGAATCCGACCACTCCCCATCAATCCGGACAGACCAGCGACCCCTCCCCATCAATCCGGGACAACACCCTTCCCCAGCAAATCCCCGCCCCCAGAGCATGCCAGGGTGAATTCGCTTCCTTTCTTTCCCCCATCCCATCCATCCCATCCCATCCCATCCCATCCCATCCCATCCCTCCCATCCATCCCAATACCACATCCCACCCCAGCCATCCATCCCGGTGCCCAAGGCAGGGCCTGGAGGGATGCTCAGGCCGTGGGGAGAGGCAGAGCAGAGCCCTGAGCACACCCCAGTCCCAGCACAGTGCTGAAGGTGGCGTTGGGACCTTCCCAGCTGGACAGCACCGAGCTGGCTGCTCCAGGGACAGCAGCCACGCCATGGAGCTGGGCTGTGCCTTGTCCCTTGTCCCCAGAGGATGCTGCCATGGAGCTGGGCTGTCCCTTGTCCCCAGAGGATTCTGTGCTGTGCTGGGATCCCCTGGGCTTCTCTCAGAGCTCCACAGATCTGCTCTGGTGTTTCCCCACATCCTGGGAGCACTGGGGCAGCTGCCATGGAGCTGGGCTGTGCCTTGTCCCCAGAGGATGCTGAGCCATGGAGCTGGGATCTCTCAGAGCTCCACAGGGCTGCTCTGGTGTTTCCCCACAGCACAGGGAGCACCAGGGCTTGCCATGCCATGGATCTGGGCTGTGCCTTGTCCCCAGAGGATGCTGAGCTGTGCTGGGATCCCTCAGAGCTCCACAGATCTGCTCTGGTGTTTCTCCACAGTGCGGGGAGCACCAGGGGCTGCCACACCATGGAGCTGGGCTGTCCCTTGTCACTTGTCCCCATAGAATGCTGCCATGGAGCTGGGCTGTCCCTCATCCCCAGAGGATCCCAGAGCATGCTGTGCCATGCTGGGATCCCTCAGGGCTCCACAGGGCTGCTCTGGTGTTTCCCCACAGCACAGGGAGCACCAGAGGCTGCCATGCCATGGAGCTGGGCTGTCCCTCGTCCCCAGAGGATCCCAGAGGATGCTGTGCCATGCTGGGCTGTCCCTTGTCCCCAGAGGATGCTGATCCATGGAGCTGGGATCTCTCAGAGATCCACAGGGCTGCTCTGGTGTTTCCCTGCAGCGTGGGGAGCACCATGGGCTGCCATGCCACACCATGGAGCTGGGCTGTCCCTTGTCCCCAGAGCACGCTGTGCCATGGATCTGGGCTGTCCCTCATCCCTAGAGGATCCCAGAGGATGCTGCGCCATGCTGGGATCCCTCAGAGCTCCACAGAGCTGCTCTGGTGTTTCTCCACAGCGCAGGGAGCAACAGGGGCTGCCACACCATGGATCTGGGCTGTCCCTTGTCCCCAGAGGATGCTGAGCTGTGCTGGGATCCCTCAGAGCTCCACAAATCTGCTCTGGTGTTTCCCCACATCGTGGAAGCACTGGGGCAGCTCCCCACAGCCCCCGAGCTCCAGCCCCACGGGAGGCCCAGCCCCTGCCCCTCG
>NDFG01000042.1:199766-217410 GCA_002167245.1 Sporophila hypoxantha
TCACTTGGTGTTGTGTTCTCAGAGCAGGCACTGGGGTGGAGGAAAGGAAAGAGGCAGACTCTTGAGGTGCAGCTCAAGTCTGGTGCTTCTCCAAGGCCACTGTCACCTCATGAGAACAAACTAATCCCCTTCCTCCCTGTCGTGGGACACTCCCTCTTTGCTGCTAGGCTCAGGAAAAGCTCCCAGGTGGGTTTTACAGTCTCTTGGGGACACAGGGACATCTCACCGTGACTCTCCCAGATGCACCGAGGGTGCAAGGAAAGAAAGCTTCAGAAATGCTTGGAAAAGACCAAACCAAACACCACAGGGTTTGGTTTTTATTTTGATCCTCAGTCACTGAAGCTGCCCCAATTCTCCCAAAATTCTTGTGCAGTATATTATATATTGCAGAAGCACAGGGCGTGCTACAAGGACAAAGATTTTTTACACCTCTTGGCAAACGGGCTGATGTCCCTTGTCCCTGACTTCTCTGACAAGAAAACTCTGCCCATTTTGCCAAGGCCTAAGCCTCATTGGTTTTTATTAAGAAATGGTGGAAATTTTCTGAGATTTTGAATTGTGATGCATCTTTCCGGAAGAGAAAATATGGTGGTGCATGGGAGTATGGCTGTTTCTGGCTCTGGGAATTTAGGGATTTTTTCACTCACACACCTAAGAGAACCCCACCAACAGGAGGAATTGAGGCTCAGGAGGAAAACAGGGGAAGTGTTGGATGTCACGGTGAGCAATGCTGGAGCTGTTTCTGCTAAAATCAAAATCAGAACATCGTTGGCCTTTTCAGTGAATGGGGGAGAAGACACCTCAAGTGCGTGGTAAGAAGCTCCTGGACCAAGCCCCTGGGATGGATTCCCCATGAGATTATCCCTGATTCCCCATGGATACAAAAGGTAACCTGCCTGCTGAAACATTGGTTCCCATTTTCTCAGGGATTTTTTTGCCTTTTTTAGAGCCTGGTACGAGGCCTGACTCTCCTGGACCTTGTCCTGGTGCCTGGATTTTTAACCAAGCATCTGATCCTCTCCAAACGGGCTGTGCATGAGTCATTCCTGCCTTTCTGGGACCATCCATCCAGGTTATCTCCAGGTTAGTGACACATCTGCTGCCTGGAAAGTTGGGCTTCAGTGAAAACATCCTGTGAAACACCACGATTAGGGCTGGGGAATGTTTGGGAAGGCAGAATATCTCTCCTGGAAACTGCCTACACATCAAAGCAGAACTCTTTCTCCAGGGAATTGCTTTTGGCRAATTTCAGCATTGGATAAAAAGATGGAACCAAAATATCTGGGTGAGGTCAGAGGGCTCCACTCCAGAGCTGCTGGAATTTCCTTTCATGAGGAAGCCCAGAATTGCAGCAGCACCCAAACATCCAGATTATATCAAAATGGAGAATTTCATTTATCCTGATGGGGGACCTTTTCCTGTGTTTTTGTTTTCTTTTTAACTCAGACCCAAAGGGATCCCTGCCAGTGGAATGGGAAATCTGACTTCAAAGCAAATCCCGACCAGATCCACGAAGAATTGCCCAGGTTCACAGTTCATGGGGGTCCTCAGCGATGACAGGGAGGTCACCAGGGCAGAGCAGGGGAGCTGGAGGTTAACAAGCTCCAGAAGTGCATTCCAGGGTCTGGTGGGCTCCCTTCCCCAAGTCCAGGCTGTTTTCCAGGGAGAATAGAACCCCTGCTCTGTGCACTGAGGGAAATCTGCACTGTGCAAACAATAAAGATAACAGGGGAAGATAACTGTGCAGGCTGTTGTTTTTACATGTTGGTAGGAATATAAATAAACCCGAAGAGTTTCCTTAGAGATGGGAGAAGCCTGAGGATGGGACTGGGAACTAATGTGGCAGGCAGTGGGGCCCCACTCTGCTCCCTCTACACAGGCAGGAATCCATCCATCCATCCATCCATCCATCCATCCATCCATCCATCCATCCATCCATCCATCTATCCATCATCCATCCATCCATCCATCCATCCATCCATCCATCCATCCATCCATAGCCCATCCATCCATCCATCCATCCCCCCAATCCAATCCATCCCTCCATCCATCCATCCATCAGTTCCAATCCATCCATCCATTCATCCATCCAATCCATCCCCCCATCATCCCCCATCATCCATCATTCATTCCCAATCGATGATTCATCCAATTCCATCCATTCCATCCATCCATCCATCCATCCATCCATCCATCCATCCATCCCCCTTTCCATCCATCCATCCCCCCTCAATCCATCCCCATCATCCATCCTATCCAATCCATCCATCCAATTCCATCCATCCACTCCATCATCCCATCCTCCATCCTCATCCTCCATCCATCCAATCATCCATCATCCATCCATCCATCAATCATTCCATATCCTGTCCATTACCATCCAATTATGATTCAACATCCATCCATACATCCATCCATCCTCATCCATCCATCTCCTCCATCCAATCCATCCATCCTTCCATCCATCCATCATCCATCCATCCTCATCCATCCATCAATCTCCATCCATCATCCATCCATCCATTCATCCATCCATCCATCATCCATCCATCCATCCATACCATCATCATCATTGCATCATCATCTCCATTCCATCCCCTCATCATCCATCCATCCATCCATCCATCCTCCACTCATCCACCATCCATCATCCATCCATCCATCATCATCCATCATCATCCATCCGATCTCCATGCATCCATCATCCATCATACCATCCATATCCATCCATCATCAGCCTCTCCATCCATCCTTTCATCACCCATCCAGTCAATCCATCTCCATCCATCATCCTCATCCATCCATCCATCACCATCCATCCATCCCATCATTCCCCATCCATCCCATCTTCATCCATCGAATTTCATACCATCCATCCATCACCATTCCATTTCCATCCATCCATCCATCCATCATCCATCCATCATCCATCCCCATCCATCCTCCATACCATCCATCCATTTCAATCCATCCATCCATCCATCCGCCACCCCCCCCACATCCTCTCCATCCATCATCCATCCATCCATCCATCCATCCATCATCATCTCCATCCTGTCCATCATCCATCCATCCATCTATCCATCCATCCATCCATCCATGATCCATCCATCCCTGGAGCTCTGTTTCCCTCTGGAGCTCTCCCTGTGAGGGCTGGACAGGAGCCCCTCTGTGATGTGACAGTCTGGTCAGAGAGAGAGAGAGACGCCAGATAAGTTTAGGGAGGAAGAGAGAACGCGAAATGATAAACAATGGGTTAAACTGTCTGTTTTCAACAAGTTGCTTTTTTCATAAGATGTTTACTCCAAAGGGTGTCTTCTTAATTAGCCAATCATGTGAAATGTGTTGATTAAATGACCAATCAGGTCTACCTCYATCAGAASAGTGTATAAAAGAAGGGATTCCAATAAMCTGGGCAYTTCTAGCCTCTTAGCCTTCTGACCTAGAGTCTGTGTCACCTGCCTGTTCCTGACTCAAGGGTGGCACCCCTCAGCTGTGGGACTGCACTGCCAGGCTGTGATTTATGAGCCYGATCCTTCCCAGAGCTGTGCAAATATCCTGACATTCCCCCTGTCTCTGGTGCTGCTGCTGCAGACAGGCTTCTCCTGCTTGCTGTGTTCTGCCTGCAGCACAGGGACCCTGGGGACTGGCAGGGCTCAGCTGCCTGGGGCATGCAGCTGTGCCCAGGACTCCTGTGAGCTCCTGTGAGCTCCTGTGAGCTCCCTGTCCCCTCTCCCAGCTGTGCCCAGGGCTCCTGTGAGCTCCTGTGAGCTCCCTGTCCCCTCTTCCAGCCCTGCCAGGACTTCTGTGAGCTCCCTGTCCTTGCTCCCACCTGTGCCCAGGGCTCCTGTGAGCTCCCTGTCCCTGCTCCCAGGGCTCCTGTGAGCTCCCTGTCTCTCAGGTTTCTCTAGTTAAGATGACCCCCAAGGTGTTAGAAAGTCTTTTTTTCCAGCCCTTGCGACCAGAGAAGCGACCAGATTCATCAGTTCTGCTTTTTAAGGTTGTTTATTTTTTCTTATTTATTATATTCTTTCTCTGACCCACTGAGATCTGTCCAGCAGGTCGGGTTGTGGCACAGTCCCTGCCCTTGGGGTGCTGTTAACTTTTTATACTAAAAACCACGTGTACTTTATTTACAATAATTTTCCAATACCTATCACCTATGTTAGACAGTCTGTCTCTATTCTAAATCAATCCAAAAGTGCCACCATCCCAGCAAGAAGAAGAAGAAGAAGAAGAAGAAGAAGAAGAAGAAGAAGAAGAAGAAGAAGATGAAGATGAT
This sequence comes from Sporophila hypoxantha, assembly GCA_002167245.1. Lineage (NCBI taxonomy): Eukaryota > Metazoa > Chordata > Aves > Passeriformes > Thraupidae > Sporophila > Sporophila hypoxantha. Next base: position 204,049 of record NDFG01000042.1, read on the forward strand.
GATGAAGATGAAGAAGATGAAGAAGATGAAGAAGAAGATGAAGATGATGATGAAGATGAAGATGAAGAAGATGAAGAAGATGAAGAAGATGAAGAAGAAGATGAAGATGATGAAGATGATGAAGATGATGAAGATGAAGATGAAGATGAAGATGAAGATGAAGATGAAGATGAAGATGAAGAAGAAGAAGGAGGAGGAGGAGGAGGAGGAGGCCCAGATTCCTCCATCTTGCCTCCTGAACCCCCATTCTAAAACCCAAATTCTACTTTTTCACCCTGTGACAAATTCACTATCGTTCTACTCAAATTCTTGTGGCTTGTAACTCTTCACACAAAGTTGATAATTGTTTCCAAGGGCTAAAATCAAAGGCACAGGTGTTTTTGACTCTGTGCCAAGGTCTCTGAGCCCCTGCCAGGGTCTGGAGTCAGAGGAATGTCCTGGGTTCTGACACCTGTCCCCTCTCCCATCACCTCCAGGGTGGCTGTGGCACACACCAGGACACAAAATCCTGTTCCTGCTCTGGTGGAACTTTGTCCCTCATGGGTTTGTCTCTGTTGGTAATGGCTGAGATCTTCTCCAGGAGCTCMACWCYCMTAAGRTTGTGCTTTCCAAGAAATGCATGGAAACCAGCTCTCATCGAGTTTAACTCTTACAGGGGAACAGCAGAGGGAGGTTTTGTTCYAYTTGTCAGCTCTGCCACCCCTCCCTGTCCTGWGGTGCTGCTGCTGTGCCCAGAGCAGCCACTGGTGCCAAGGCCAGTTTATTTTATTTTATTCCTGCTGCAGAGGGGCAGCTGTAGGAGCGTCAGGGGTTGGATGGTGGGGATGGACAGAGAGCAGAGATCTCTGCAGCCAGGGCTGGGAACTTGTGGTTTATTGCAAAGGGCCTGGGTGCAGGGCCCTGCTGGGAGCTGCCAGCCACAGCTCAGAGCAGGCTGAGAGAAGAGAGGGGCAGAGAGGATGAGAGAGAGAGAGTAAGAGAGCAAAAGCATAAGAGAGCAAAGTTCCCATTACAATACCATAAATCTTCTTCTGTGTTGAATATTCTGATTCTCACTAACCAATGTAGTACAAGATACAAATCCTACAGCATTTCCATACAGCCTATAAGAATCATTACCACACTGGGTTACATTTTAAACCCTAAAAACTCCTCTTTGGGTCCCTTCTGCCAAGCCAGCAGGGTCTGCTCTGAGCCTTGGGCCTGTCTGCAAGCAGAGGGTGTTGTTTGATCCAAAGGGGATCACCTTCAGCTGGCCATGCCATTGTTTTCCAGTTGTTCAGTAACTGAGGGATCTCAGAGCTTGCTTTCATTTCAGTCTCGCTTAGAGTTTCCATATTCTCAGAATCTTTTGCCAGGCAATCACATTTATAAGGCTTTCCTGTCTCATCTTCCCCAACAGGCAGCTCCCTGTACCACTGTCCCTGTGTCACTGTCCCTGTGCCCTCTGCCACTGCCTCTTCCAGAGCAGAATTCTTCCATTCCAAAGGATCTGAGRCTTTCCTTGCTGTTTGCTCACAGGGTGCCTCTGGGGCCGGCAGAAAGAGTGGGAGCAGCAGAGAGGAGGGAATAGGAATGGGATGTGTCCTGTGCTGGCTCCAGGCCTCCCTGTGAGGATGCTGGGGGTGCTGGGAACATGGCAGGGGCAGGACAGGGCCCTGGGAACCTCCTGGGTGGCAGAGGGGGGACTGCTGAGCCCTGGGGTGTGTGGGCAGGGGTGATGGAGAGCTCCAGACATGCAGGAGAAGGGAGTCCCCTCACCATAGCACAGGTTTGAGGGGTTGGAGCATGTCCAGGGAATGGGGCTGGATACCCAGGAGAGGCTGAGGGAGCTGGAAAGGGTCTGTAGCCCCAGGAGGGGCTGAGGGAGCTGGGAAGGGGCTCAGCCTGGAGCAAAGGAGGCTCAGGGGGCCCTTGTGGCTCTGCACAGCTCCTGCCAGGAGGGCACAGCCGGGGGGGTCGGGCTGTGCTCCAGGAACAGGGACAGGAGCAGAGGGAACGGCCTCAGGCTGGGCCAGGGCAGGCTCAGGGTGGAGATTTTGGGAAATTTCTTCACTGAAATAACGGGAAGCCCTGGCACAGCTGCCCAGGGCAGTGGTGCAGTCACCGTCTGTGATGGTGTTCTCAGGGGTCTCATGTTGAGGGAAGAGACGAGGATCTGGCTCCATGTTTCAGAAGGCTTGATTTATTATTTTATGATATATATTATATTAAAACTATTAACTGAAAGAATAGAAGAAAGGATTTCATCAGAAGGCTAGGCTAAGAAATAGAAAAAAGAAGGAATGATAAACAAAGGTCTGTTTTTGGACTCTCTCGTCCGAGCCAGCTGACTGTGATGGCCATTAATTAACAACAACCACAATGAGGCCAATCACAGTGCACCTGTTGCATTCCAACCAGCAGCAGATAACAATGTTTACATTTGTTCCTGAGGCCTCTCAGCTTCTCAGGAGGAAAAATCCTAAGGAAAGGATTTTCATAAAAAATGTCTGTGATGACCGTCCCTGGGAGTGACCAAAAATCCAGCGGATGTGCCTTGGGGACAGGTTTAATGGGCAGGGGGTGTTTGGCCCAAGGTCGGCTGGAGGTCTGGAGTGTTTCCAATGTTTTTGATTGCTCCTGGCTCCATGAGAGGCCCTGGGGGAGGTCGTGGGCTCTGGGGGATTCAGGGGGGCTGTCCTTGGGCCAGTGGGGAGCTCTGGCAGGGCCTGGGACTGTCCCAGCCAGGACACAGCACAGAGCAGGGGTTTCTCCCTGTCTTGGAGAGGGGGGAGATCTGAGAGGAAGGAGGGCAGAAAGAAAAGACCCTGCGAGCATTCAGCTGGCAGGGAAGGAGTGTTTGCTCCAGGATTATTTGGAAATAGCATCTTATATATAAATATTTTATGTCCCTTTTAATGATTGTATTTAAGATGTTTTGATTTCTTTAGTCCTAGAATATTCCCTTTTTGTTGGAAGACCTGACTCCTGACGTGGATGATGGGATGCTATATGAATTTTTTGTTAAAGTTTATCCATCGTGTAGAGGTGGAAAAGTTGTTTTGGACCACAGGAGTATCCAAGCAAGTTGTTTTTATTCACTTTTTTTTTTTTTTTTTTTAATTAATTCAACAGGAAAAATAGAATACAGCAAGGGAAAAAAAAATATTTTAGCTTAGATTTTAGTAAAAAGTATTCAAAATATGTAAACCCAAAGTTCATCACTGCCAGTCTTTAGTAGAAGGAAGAGAGCTTAGACTGCCAGTTTTGTGTTTTGCCCTGGATTTATTGCTCAGCTCTTGGTGTCGCAGACATCTTTTTCATTAAAAATCCTTTCTTAGGATTTTTCCTGCTGAAGCTGAGAAGTTTCAGCAGCACGATGTAAACTATGGTTATCTGCTGCTGTGGAATGCAACAGGTCCATCTAGATTGGGCCATCTTAGATGTTTATAGTTAATGGCCAATCAAGGACTCTGCCCGAGACAGCTGCCTTGTTATCCTTCCTTCTTATTCTATTCTTAGCTTAGCTCAGCTTCTGAAGAATCTTTCCTTCTTTTTCTTTTTACTATAGTTATAATATATATATTATATCATAAAATAATAAATCAAGCCTTCAATATAGAGTCAGATCTATTGTCTCTCCCTTCATCCTGAAAAACCCCAGTGACCACTGTCACACTCTGGCTGTGATCCTGCCCTGCTGAGACCACCAAACCCCCACTGCTGCCATCCCTCCTGTACCAGCAGATGCTGCTGGGGGGCCCCCCCCCCCCCCACCCCCGCCCCCCCCCCCCCCCCCCCCCCCCCCCCCCCCCCCCCCCCCCCCCCCCCCCCCCCCCCCCCCCCCACCCCCCCCCCCCCCCCCCCCCCCCCCCCCCCCCCCCCCCCCCCCCCCCCCCCCCCCCCCCCCCCCCCCCCCCCCCCCCCCCCCCCCCCCCCCCCCCCCCCCCCCCCCCCCCCCCCCCACCCACCCCCCCCCCCCCCCCCCCCCCCCCCCCCCCCCCCCCCCCCCCCCCCCCCCCCCCCCCCGCCCCCCCCCCCCCCCCCCCCCCCCCCCACCCCCCCCCCCCCCCCCCCCCCCCCCCCCCCCCCCCCCCCCCCCCCCCCCCCCCCCCTCCCCCCCCCCCCCCCCCCCCCCCCCCCCCCCCCCCCCCCCCCCCGCCCCCCCCCCCCCCCCCCGCCCCCCCCTCCACCCCCCCCCCCCCCCCCCCCCCCCCCCCCCCCCTCCCCCCCCCCCCCCCCCCCCCCCCCCACCCCCCCCCCCCCCCCCCCCCCCCCCCACCCCCCCCCCCCCCCAGGCTCCTTCTCCCTGCAGCTGAATGGGGGTTTTTGCTGCTCCCTTGGCTGCAGCCAGAGCTGGGGGGAGCCTCAGCACCTCTCGGAGAGCTCAAGCACCCCCTCGGGGCTGGGGCTGCCCTGGGGCGTTGTCACTAGGAGCCTCCCGAGCTGAGGAGCAGCCTCACCCCGGGCTGTGCCCTCCAGGTGTGCTCCTGCCCTTGGAAGAGCAGCCAGAGAGGAGGCATCAATTTACTTAAATTGCTCCAGCGGCTGCCAGGAAAGTCTAACAAAGAGACGGAAGAGAACAACAAGTGGGTTTGTTTGGGACTTGCACATCACTCTGGATGGAGGAGTATCCCGAGGACCACGCTTGGGAGCCGAGACCCCTCGGGGGGCTTGGAGACCTTGGCATGATGCCCGGCAACATTGGTGGTTTGACTTTGTCCTGCAATGTGAATTGCCAGGTTTGGTATGAAAGGCTGCGAGGTCACACGGTTTAAAGGGGTTTTTGTTATAAGGTGTACCACAGGTGAAAAGTAGATTTTGGGATTTTTTAGTATTAGGGTAATGGGGACAAGATGGAGGGAACAGGGCGTGTCTCGTCCTTCTTCTTTCTTCTTCTTGTTCTCCATCTTCTGCTGTGATGTTGGCACCTGGGGATTGGTTTGGGATAGAGGTGCACTGTCTAACATGGGTGATGGGTATTGGAAAGTAAAGGTAAATATGATATACGTAATCTGTAGTACAAAAGACGACGCAGCCTCGTGGGAGGGCGGAGAGTGTTGTGGCTGCCGTGCTGGACAGACCTCTGTCTGGCAGGGAGAAAATTTTGTAGATAAGATAAAATAAACAACCTGAAGACCAAACACCAGAGAGTCCAGTCTCGTTCTTCAGAACCTGGGGCCGTTCCCTGGACCACCCAGCTCACCTCGGGGGCAGAGAACAAACAGCCAACCCCGAGAGTTTGGCTGTTGGCCTGTGGAGGGGGAGTGTGGGGGAGCTGGGAGGCTCTGGCTGCCCTCGGGATCCCCCATGGGGGTAGAATGAGGGGGAGCACCTTTGGAAGCCTTGGGCAGCACTGTGGGACTCTCAGAGACCTGGGCAAGGTCCTGTCAGGTCCTGTCAGGTCCTCCTGACCCTGTCTCAGCCTGAGCCCTGGTCTGGGCCAAGCTTGGAGCTCCTCCAAGCTTCCTTGGAGAAGAAGGAGCAGCCACTGCTGGCTGTGTGAAGGGGCTGAGCCRAGGGAAAATGGCAAACCAGAGCTTTTCACACCCAGCCTCTCCTTGCTTTCCTCTGGAGGATTTGCTCAGGCCTCCTCCTGCCTTTATTCAGATCCCACCCCTGCCTTCATCAGCTGATCCAGCAATAAAACCAAACCTTTGCCCCGTGCCTCACCCCCAATTCCACCCCTCTCTAAATCCCTCTGTGGTTTCCCTGAGTCCCCTGAGCTCTGGGGATTTATCTRGCAGTGCTACCAGCCCCTGCTTGGAGATTTTTGCTCCTGTCCCTCCCAGGGGARTGTGATCACTGAAACATCCAGGGAGAAAGGGAAAATTACAGCTCAGGAAAGCAGGAGAAGATCCCTGCAAGGTCCTTTATCCCTTTATCAGCACTGAGTCCTCCACACCAGCCTGGTGGGACACCAGAGCTYAGCACTGAGCTGAAATCATCACAAAGGCTCCAGCAACGCCAGGAAAAATGGGATTTTCTTGATAAGGAGTGAAAATAAATAAGGACAGCGGGGATGATGTGGGAATGAAGCTGTTTTAGATGCACTGAGATGGGATTTCATCACTCCAACACAGAAAGGGGRAAAAGGCAAAGACTGGGAAGCAGAGCTGGGGGAAATCTGAAAGAGCCTGGGAGCTGGAGGGGAAAAGAGAGGAGATAACCCCCTACTGAAACACTGCCAATGAACACCTGAACCCCCAACAGGTGACCCTGAAAACCCTCTCCGTCCCCCTATCAGCTCCTCAGGAACCATGGACTTCAGGTCTGTCACCTGGGAGGGACGCCATGGGCTGGAGAGGTGACAAGCGCCCCGAACCGCAAGAATTCCTGAGGCCAATCCATTCCACCATCCTGTGGTTCTGCAGCTGCAGTTGGCGGTGTGAGAAATGATGCTCACTATCAAAAATTGTAAGAGTTTATTAAAATCTTATCAAAACAGAACAGAGACTGAATAGAGAAAACATTACAGGGCAGCCAGGAGCAGAGGATGTTCCCCACCATGTGCTCACACCACAACCATGCAGGTTTCACCTTTAACCCTTTGGCCGCCCAAGTTCTGTCATCGACTCCTCTGCTTCCCTGCCCAGGGGTGCAGATCACTGCCTGACACCTTTGATTGGGGGCAGCTGTGCCATGGTAACGAGTGACTCCCCCCAATGTCCAAACCCCAGGGCACCCCTGAGAACAACCAAGGGGGGTAAAAACAACTATAAATCTGTAACACTTCAATATCTACAGGATACTTTGCTTTTGATATGTGAGCAGTCAGCCATGGCTTGCCTCCAATCTGTCAGAGGGGGAAAGGAAGGAGCCAGACCGCTGCATCAGCAGAGGCCACGAGATCATCTCTGCTCCCTGTGTGGGTGGGAAAAGGCCCAGGACAGGGCTCTGTGCTTCAGGGAGTGTCCAATGTCAGAGCAGGGTCATCCACTCTCAGTCACAGCAGCCCCAGGAGGTGAAAGAGGGAAATGATTTTTTTAGAGCCCTGATAACCTGTGAGGAGAAGTCCAAGCCATGCACCACGGGAATGGGTCTCAAGCACAAAGATGAAGCAGCCCCTGAGGCAGGAGGTGTTGGAAATCAGCCCCTGCACAGGTGCCAGGCACGCCACAGAACAGCCAGGGCAAGCAGGGAAGGGTCCCAGGGTCAGAGCAGGTGGTCCCAGGTGGGAAGGTGAAGGTCTCCTGGGACTGAGGGGGTCCCTCCCAAGGGTGAGTCCCAGGTCAGGCAGGGCAGGGGGCACAGAGAGGCTGCAGGAGTCACACCTTGGTTCCCTCCACCACCACCCTCAGCAGCAAAACCAGAGGCACAGAACTGTGGAACGTCCTGAGTGAAGGGACCCCAAGGAGGATCCAGCCAAACCCTGTCCCTAACCAGACCCCCCAACAGCCCCACCCTGGCCATCCCTGCAGCGCTGCCCAAATTTCTCCCCCATCCTTCATCTCCCCATCCCTCACTCTCACCAATCATGAATGTGCTGAGCTGGAAGGGACCCACAGGGGATGATCAATCCAAGCCAAAACCTGCCCAGAGCCCCAGCAAGCCCAGCCTGGGCATCCCTGGAGCTCTGCAGCCTCGGGGCCGTGGCCATTGCCTGGGCAGCCTGGGCAGTTGCAGGCACCCTCTGGGGAAGAACCTGCCCTGATCTCCAGCTGAGCTGCCTGATGGGATTCTCTTCACCACTTCAACTTTCAACAAAATCCTGAGCACGCGCCTCCCAGCTCCAGGCTCTTTCGATTTCCCAGCTCTGCTTCCAGTATTTGCCGTTTTCCCCTTTCTGTGTTGGAGTGATGAAATTCCATCTCAGTGCATCTAAACGTTCATTCCACAATCTCCCTGATGTCCTTATTTTTTTCATCACTCTATCAAGAACATCCATTGTTTTCCTGGCGTTGCTGGAGCTACGTTCTCCATCAACATGAAGTCTCATAAATGTCACTTAAGAAATTGACCTCACAGGGAATATTTGGTCACTTTTTGTACACGCAATAACCTCTGTGAATAAGAAGAGAAAAAGATCATAAGCAAACTTAGTGAGTGTGGTTCGTGAGAAGGTATACTTTTTGTGAGGAATGTAGGTTAAGAGAGGTAAGATGCTAGAGATGAGAGAAAGGTGTAGCGCGCAAGAGCATACAGCCCATATATAAGAATAATATCCTATAATCTAGAGTGAAGTAACTCTTCTGGCGCACGAGTTTTATCACTATGTAGACATGTATGACAGCATCTCCACTGTGTACACACTCTAAGCTTTTAATTTTGAAACGAATGGATTGAACGGATCTCAGCATTATAGACAGATAGGTGTTTTGAGCACAGCTTTTTGAGTTATGATTGTATAGTGCTGAATAAAGGCGGCACTACTTAGTCGACCTACTCGTCCAACAGTCTGAATTCAAGAGATCAACGCATATAGCATTGAGGCTCTCTACAGCGAATCACCAATAACAAAGGATAGACTCGGGATAAAAGATCTGCGATCTGGAAGGATTGGTAACGCCACTTGTCATTTCTATATGCGGCACAGCAGCGCTTGATGTTCTCCTGCAGTCGTGTCATCAGGCTTGTTTAGACTGTAGGAGATCAGCTGTCTGCCTCGAAGGCATTGACCTGGAGCCTTCATAAGTCTCTATGCCGCTCCTATCAGTTACATGCAGCAAAGTGAGACTAACTCACTGTCTCTCGTCCCTACTCTTGTAAAGCACAGAGACATATCTACAGTCACAAACAGATTAACAACTTTAAAGCCTAAGACTTTTGTTTTCAGGGATGTTTCTGTTTTTTTGTTTCCAGTATTCAAATAAGAATCTTGAGAAAAACAAAGCCAACATCAATCACTCTTGAAAAGCTGGAAGCGACACCGATAGGCGAGCAGTTTTTTGAATGTAATGGCAATTCAAAACCTCTGTTGAACAGAACAAAGCTCTCTTGTTGCCTGCTTATCACCCTTCAGTATTAGGGAACTCTGAGCAAGTGCTGTCAAGAAATGTGCATAAACTAACCCATAAATGCATATGAAATTCTCAACAGGGGGAATTTATTATGTATGCTTTCTTTTCTGCTTTTCCTGCAGTCTTTTGATTATGCCTTGTTAGACACCTCAAAAATTGTAGAATCAACCAATATATGGGTGAGGTGGCGCAGCCTCTCCACTGAATCCTGGGGTAGTGTTGATTTTTTATTATTGTGCATGAAGAGTCAGACCTAATGGAGGGAAGAGATCTCAACTCGATACATGCCAGACTCTGCTTATTCAGTCTTGTCTTTTTCTAAATCGCTATAACGATACAGAGAAGACCAACTTGGCATGTACATGCATGTGACTCCAACATGGTTGTCAAAAAAGGTACTTCCTTTCTCAGCAGTGTGAGAGCTGATGATGGGGCTAGTCCTCGAGCGTCGCGGTTGACTATTCTGCTCCACTTAATAAATGCTATGGAGCTATGTAATGGTTATTTTCTCTAAAGATCATATCATAGGTTTTAGTGTGAGAGACAAGGAACAATTGATGAATGAATTTTTTTACTGTTTTAAGAAATATTCAGTAGGAACATATCAATAATGAAAATGAGGAAAGCCTGGAGAATGTGTCGTTTAGCTGTTTATGGCTCGCTGGTGCTTGAGTGAGAGCTACGCCTGATAATGTGTCCTTGGTGCATATGAATAAGACAATCTCGTTAGCACGTCATGTGAAGAGCTTGGGTCTTTCTTAAAACAGGCTGATTTTCCAGCGATTTTACTGAGACGCTCGTGGAGTTTTGACTATAGCATTTGCTTCCAGTGAATCTACCAAGAATTTCATATAAGCAAATATCTTGTAAAAAACAATATGCTCATTAACTTGTTTACAAATTCAGATTAAAGCACGAGAAGAATACACAGTGAGAGAGACATGCACGAATTTTACAGACCTAGCCATATTTTAGAATATATAAGTCTTTCAAAACAAGGAATATGGTATTTGTCGAAAGTCAATAAGAGCTCTGTACTTCCATGTTATTCTTTCCCAAGAAAGTAGTTAAAGGTGTTTTTTCAACAGGCAAGAGATCATATAATTCGAATAAATGGTTTGCCAATGCAAGTTTGTTGGGAGGAAATGATTTCAATATTGTTGGTTCCAGACTTATATTTTTTATACTGAAATACTTGGTCTAAAATGCTTCCGTATATTGGCACATATGTTCTCCTACGGAGGAACCGAAGATAGACATCCAGTCACATTCAGGATAAATTGATCCTCAACTGTCACAAAAGAGCTCAATTATCATTTAATTCAGTCGTGCTGTACAAACATCTAATTTATATATATTAACAAATCGAAATGTCTAATTGGAGTGAGTCACATTAGATACCTTTGCTTGAACTTTACCCTTTCTTGTGTAAGAATGGAGAGTACGGCTTGATGACTTCTAAGAAATTATTTGAGTTGCAGGTTAAAAATATGCTGGGTTGCCTCTGGTATATACTAATAGTAGAATCTCTCCTAAATCTGTGTAATTCTCTATCGTAGAGTGTCTAGATAAAGTTGTTAACACTTAGTTTTAGAGAAGTGTCAATTCTCTCAAACTATACTTGTGTAATATCTCAGACTGAGGAACTGTTCAAAGCATAGATGGAGCTACGAGTTATTATTGAGAGAGAGTATCAGAGATATATTAGATGTAAGAGCAAGACTGTCTGCTCTCTTCTCACTCCTCAACAGGCACGAAATTATAGATCATGAGCGTCCTCACTTACAACGATGCCAGCCAACGCAGCAACTCAATGGAAGACAGATAAACACTCTGTGCACTATTTAACGAGGTCTTTGTGTTCTACAATTTACTGTAATCAGTTATCATTATACATCGAATAATTATAAAAACTTCGCATTCCAGCTCGCCGCCAAATCCTAACAAGCTCAACGTTTAAGAAAAAGATCTGTCGCATAATACCTAGACTCAATATATGAGGTAATCAGATGTGACACCACCAGAGGTCCCCAACACAATGGTGAGAACAAGAACACGCTCACTTTTGTGTGGACATTCGAGAGGTCGTAGCATAGACTCTGCCAGAGAGTGTATCATACCATTTTCGACACAACCACCCACGATGCTGTTTCGGTCACACGGGAGTCTATTGGAGCTAGACATGGATTGACATATGAGATGCATCATCGAGCAGTCTGAAGGAAGGATAGAGGCGCTGCTCAGATTGCTGTGCACTGAGAGTGGTGCTCGGGCCTGGGGACTGAGAGACTAAGAAACTGCAAAAAAAAATTCCTGCCAGCTCGAACTTAGGCAGCCTTGTTTGGAGGGTCTGCCGGCCGCCTTGCTCCCTCTACACAAGAAGAAAAAGTATAATATCAGACACGATCTAATGGCTTTGAGGTGGAGAGTGGTTTCGCATTCTTAATGAACTAAGCTCAATTTTTCAATTATCCGAAATCCTTTAATGCTGATCTCCATGGAGATAGAGACATAAACTAGAATCATATTCATTGAGAGACAAATGTTCACCCTCTAGCCTCTGAATTTTTTCCAGTATGCTCATATTTTGAGGTATTACAGTGTTCTAGTGTCATAAGCACCCAACCTTTTTCACTTTGGACCTCATATTGCAGGTACATTTCCTTCATATGCTATCACACACTTTAAAAGGTGGAAGGAGAGAGATGGGGACACTGGCAAGCACTGATTATCTGAAGGAGAGAGGAGCGTTCATTTTGTTGAAGGTACACATGTATGTTGCGGAATGACTGCACGAAGGGATTTTCGCATGCTACTCTATTCATGAACTCAATACATACTTGAGCCTACCTTCATACTTGTGTCCATAAGCACAACTACTTATACATCAACGAACTCGAACATGCTTATTAGAGTTGGCCTTTTTTTCTCTTTTTCCATTATTCTCTCAAGATCTCTAGTTGTGCAATATTACCGTAGGCAATATCTAAAACTGAAACATTGAAGGATTAGGTCAATCCTTCTTCTGTTGGTCTTCTGAAAAAGAAACAATCTAAAGGCTGTAAAAGAGTGTATAATATCCAGAGAGTAAAGGTGAATAGGCGTAGATTGTCTCTCGCTTTTTTTACTATAATGTATTGTATCACTAATCAAGAGAGTTGATGTACAACTAGTTATTGTTCTGCACTAGGAGAGGAGAAGAGAGAAATAACATAGACGTGCAAAGTCATCCATGAGAGAAGTGTCGTGAGAAGGATACAGCCTTGAGTACCCAAGCGCGGACTAGGGTGAGACTATGGTGAAAGAATGCGACGAGTGACGTAATAGGGCTCAAAGACTCTCTAGAATGTATATATGGTGAAGTGAGAGAGTGCAGGATCACATTAGACCGTAGCGCTACGCAGTCAGTGTAGCTAGGCTAACTCTGGATGAGTTTCTGATAAGCTTGCAAGCATATGTAGTTCTAAAGACTATGTGACGATGGTGAGAGAGGGAGAGAGACAACAGAATTTATATATGCTTCAGAGTTGGGTCATATGTAACGTTGAACTATTCTTCACATTCATATACAGCACTGACAACCTACGCTAGAGAGCTTCAGACTATCTCCATAAAATTTATTGGAGTAGTTTTTTTGGTACTTCTTGTGATATTAGTCTTGTTATCTACAGGACTTGTGTTTATCCTGTTTACTCTAACGCTGATCCAGCTGAGCTGTAGTGTATGGAGTTCATTAGTATAGAGATCTACAAGTTGGCTGATATTTTTAGTGTTATGTACTCTTAAAACTAAACAGAGTAACATGTAAAAATAGTAACTCAAACGCATGAGTCTCTACCTTCGTGATGGTCTAATTATTTGCTAAGTGCACCACTCTCCTATGCGTATGCTTACTCTATCTACTTATCAACACCTGTCTCTTAGTTTGAGTTTTTTCAGTCGCCCTTCTCGCTAACCTTGTTGCAATAAGCACTTAAGTATCGTATAAGAGATAGGACGGTGGATATCGCATCTCTACGAAGGTACTCGCTATCTGTTTCTCTCGCTGTTAACTCTCGGAATAATTCCAAGATTTTATCATAGACATAGTATATGAAGCATCTCTTCTCTCTGAGAGAAAGTATACAACAACAGTCCAGGGACAACAAGAGCTCATCAGTTATTTGGTGGAAGGACAACTGGAATACAAATTCTATGAACCTGCATGTAAATGAAATATTTCGAGTATCGTGATGTGAGATGACTGGTAGCAGTAAGATGTGAGTAGTGGTGGCACAGTACCTCTCTGCTATATTTTCTATTGTATCAAGTGCAAAAACGGACAGACATCTAAAGCATACGAAAATGAAATCTCTCTCTAGAACGCAATCAGAATCGCTAAGAGAAGCTCTTCTTCAATCACAGTTGTCGATTCATGTGA
>NDFG01000042.1:217435-233128 GCA_002167245.1 Sporophila hypoxantha
GGTGAACACCCTAACTCCCTGACCACCCCTTCGAGCTGAACACCTTGAACCCCTCAGCGTGAACACCCTGAACCACCCCAAGTGAAGGCCTGACCCCCTTCGCTGAACACTGAACACCCCCAGTGAACACCCTGAACCCTCGCTAAACCCCCCAGGTGAACCACCCTAACCCCTCTCCTGTCCCCCTGCCTCAGCCTCCTCAGGAAGCCATGGCACCTTCAGGTCTGGTCACACCATGGGCTGAGGGGAGGGGAGGTGACAACGCGCCCCGAACACGCAGAATTCCTGAGAGCATCCATTCACCACCATCCCTGTGGTTCTTGCAGCTGCAGTCTGGGGTGTGAGAAATGATGCTCACTATCAAAAATGTTAAGGTTTATTAAAATCTTATCAAAACAGAAAGCACAGACTGAATAGAGAAAACATTACAGCGCAGGAGCAGAGGATGTTCCCCACCATGTGCTCACCACACCATGCAGGTTTCACCTTTTAACCCTTTTGGCCGCCCCAGAGTTCTGTCCATGACTGCCTACTCCCTTCGTGTCCCTCTCCTCCCCACCCGCCACCACCCCCCTCTCCCCTCCGCTTCCTATCGCTCTCTTCTCTCCCTCCTTGCTCCTTACCATGTGTAGTCTCACCCTGCCAGCCCTCCCCCTTCCCTTTTCTCTGCCTGCTTTTTGTGTTTTTTTTTCTCTTTTTTTCTTCTTCTTTCACACTCACCCCAATTCTAATTTTCTCTACTCTGCCTTTCACCCTTTCCCCTTTTCCTTCTCTTTTTTGTTGGTTTGCGTTCTCTAATTTTGCTTGCATAGTCTCTGCTTGTCTTTTCGCAGAGCTTCTTCTCCGTAGCCTCCTTTTCCTTGTTCTTATTCTTTCCTCTGTTTTTTCTTTGTGTGGTTGCCCAGGTGTATGCAGATCACTGCCTGAACCTTGATTGGGGCAGGCTGCTTGCCATGGGTAACGATGTGGACCCTCCCAAAATGTCCCAACCCAGGGCACCCCTGAGAACGGACACAGGGGGAAAAGCACAAACTATAAATCTGTAAAATTCACATAATCGTACAGGATTTTGCCTTCCTTTGTTTGTGAGAGTCAGCCATGGCATTGCTGCTCTTACAGAGGGGGGGAAAGGACAGAGCCAGACCCTGCATCAGCAGAGGCACGACGATCATCTGCTGCTCCCTGTGTGCGTGGTCGGTAAAGGCCCATGCCAGGGCTCTGTGCTCAGGAGTGTTCCACATGGTCAGAGCAGGGTCACTCCACTCTGCAGTCACAGCAGCCCAGGAGGTGAAAGAGGGAACATGTATTATTTAGACCCTTGATACCTGTGAGGCGAAGTCCAGCCATGCCCCATGACAAGGGTCTCAGCACAAAGGAGGTGCAGCACCACCCTGAGGCAGGACGGTGTGTTGGGAAAATTCAGCCGCTGCAGCGAGGTGCCGAGGGCACGCCCACCTAGAACTGTAGCCAGGTGGCACCCAAGGCAGGGAATGGCCCCAATGCCCGGTCAGAGGGGCAGAGACACATGCGGTCCCGAGTGGGAGAAGTGAACAGGTCACGCGTGATTGCGACTAGTCGAGGGGTCCCTCCTCAGGGGAGCACTCGTGAAGGCCTCTGGAAGCCGATCCCAGAGTGCGCGCCACAGAGCGGGCAGGGGGGCACAGAGAGGCTGCAGGAGTCACACCTGGTTCCATCCAGCCAGCACGCCTCCTGCGAGCCCAGTCGAGCATGCCGCCACTTGTACAGACACCAGTGGACGAGGCACAGAACTGTGGACCGTACCCATGATGGTTCGTAATGGGACAGCCCAAGGACGGGACTCCAGCCAAGAACAGTCCCCCTTGCTCGCCAGGGATCATGCCCAACCGGCGCTCGCAGCCCTGCCGCCTCTCCTGCAGCCGCTGGCCATTCCTCCCCCAATCCTTCGATCTCCCATCCCTCTGCGAACACCTCCTACCAGACAATCATGGATGTGCTGGCGGCCTCCCAGGAGGTGACGCCACGAAGGGAACTCGATCACAATCCGCAGCAACCAAAGACGCGTGGCTGCTCCCCACAGAGCACCTCCCACTGCAATGAAGGAACAGTTTGACATACGGTCTCTGCCTGGGTCGGGCACTTTCCCTGTGGAGGGCACTGCTGACAAGCGACTCGGGCCGTGCCCATGTCGCCATGGTGGACACTGTGGACGACCGAGCAGGAGCACTGGAGCATTGCTGCACTGCCAAGACAGGAACACCCAAAGGCGGAATCCACTTGCTTGCATGTGAGCGAGGCTAGAGCCCCTTGCCAGCATTGCCCGATAGACTTCGAACGACGTCTTGAATTGCGTATCAGCGTGACACCTGTAGGTACTCACCTTACAACCACCTGATCAAGGACTACATTGTGTCCACCACTAGAGTCGACTGGGAGAGCCCCTGCCATCGCACATCCGATTCGGATCCAAGTGATTCTTGTCAGAAGTTTTCCTCCTCCAGCCTCTGGCCTCATCGGACTCCCGTTCCTTTACTGTGGCCCTTTTGCTGGGTGATTGGAGGTGATAACATGCATGATCCCCAGTGACGCACAGTGCAGGTGAGCGTCTCAGTGACCAGCGGGCCTCTTTCCACACAGGCTGGCGCAATCCACCCGCCCGCCAACATTCGTACACACTTATTTAGTGTTTTTGGTACGAGGCTCCTTGTTAATCAAAGCAAGAATAAGCGTCCCTCTTTTCCTGGCGTTGCTGGCATTTTGATGATGATTTCAGCTCAGTGCTGCAAGCTCTGGTGTCCCACCAGGCTGGTGTGGGGTGTCGACTCTCACTTTTAGTGCTACAAAACAAAGGCGACCTCAAATGGCTACGCATGTCGACTAACAGGGGACTCTTTCTGCGGACGACGTTAGTCGCCTGGAGGCGAGAGCAGGGCGAAGAGCCCAACAGGGACCCCTGCCTTGGTTTTGCGTGGATGGGGCATTCTACGCGTCTCGATGAGCCAGCCGCTTTCTCCTGGATGTTTCAGTGATCACAATTCCCCTGGGGGGACAGAGAGCAAATCTCAGAGCAGGGCTGTAGCACTGTCCAGTAGAATCCCCCAGAGGCTCAGGGGTACGTTTCCCAAGGGGAAACCACAGGGGGATTGTAAGAGAGGGGTGCTGGGAAGGTGGGGCAAAGAGTGCAATACTGCGTCCAGGCAGAAGTTGTGGGTTATTATTCAGGAATCTGCTATGGGGGGGTTCAGGGTGTTCAGCTGAGGGAGTTCAAGGTGTTCAGGTGAGGAGGTTCAGGGTGTTCAGCAGGGTATTTACTTGGGGGGGTTCAGGGTCTTCAGCTGGGGGGGTTCAGGGTGTTCACCTGGGGAGTTCAGGGTGTTCATTGGGGGTGTTCAGGTGAGGGGGTTCAGGGTGCTCATCGGGGGGGTTCAGGGTGTTCACCTGAGAGGTTCAGGGTGTTCACTTGCGGGGGTTCAGGGTGTTCAGCTGAGGGGTTCAGCTGGGGGGGTTCAGGGTGCTCATCTGGGGGTTCAGGGTGTTCAGCTGAGAGGTTCAGGGTGTTCATCTGAAGGGGTTCAAGGTGTTCAGCTGAGGGTGTTCAGCTGAGGGTGTTCAATGTGTTGAGTTGAGGGTGTTCACAGAAGGGGGTTCAGGGTGTTCACCTGGAGGAGTTCAGGGGGTTCATGTGGGGGGTTCAGGGTGTTCACCTGGGGGGGTTCAGATGGGGGGTTCAGGGTGTTGAGCTGAGGGGGTTCAGGGTGGTCACCTGGGTGGTTTAGGGTGTTCATTGGGGGAGTTCAGGGTGTTCAGGTGGGGGGGTTCAGGGTGTTCAGCTGAGAGGTTTTGGGGTGTTCACCTGGCGGGGTTCAGAGTTTTCAGCTGAGTGGTTCACCTGGGGGGGTTCAATGTGTTCACCTGGGAGGTTCAGGGTGCTCATCTGGAGGGTTCAGGGTGTTCAGCTGGGGGGGTTCAGGGTGTTCAGCTGGGGGGTTCAGGGTGCTCATCTGGGGGGTTCAGGGTGTTCAGCTGAAGGGTTCAGGGTCTGCAGGGGGAAAGCCCATCAATAAAAGGGCAGAACCCACCAGCAAAGCACATCCACTCCTGCCCCATGCCYGAGCTGCCAGACAGAGCCCGTGGCTCCAGACACCCCTGTCACCCTCAGAAACACTGGTGATAAAGGCAGGCAATAAAAGCCGTGGATGGAGGAATAATTATCCAGGGGCGGGAAGGGGATGAAAAGGGAAAGAGCYCTGGTGTAACACAAACATCATAAAAGGCCATAAAAGCAAAGCAAAGGGAAGTGTGAAGGAGGCTGAAGGTTGGCAGCAAATGTACATAAACACAAGGAGCTGGGCTGGAGCTGGGCTGGAATGGGCTGGGAATGAGGAAGGTTGGGGGGTGACAGGGAGGAAGATGAAGTTGGGATGAAGATAAGCAAGGGAATGGATTGATGGAGTAGATAACTGGGAAGGAACAAGTGAAAGACATAAGAGTGGAGAACAACTCTGATTGGGTTAATGAACTTTTTGGACAATGGGGATTAACTGGATGGGTTTCTTTTTTGGTTAAGGGTATTTTATGGATTTTTATTGTGATTCTGTTGTATTTTTGACAAGGTTTTAATAAAMCTTTTACATTTTTGGAAGTGAGGATCATTGCTCACACCAGGCTGTGCTGGGGGCTGCCTGCACAAGCAGGGGAGGCTGAGCCAGCACCAGCTCCCTCCCTCCACACTGGAGCCTGTTCTGCTGTCCCCAGGGCCAGAACAGAAGGCAGGTGGCAAAGCAGAGAACAAGAGGAGCCTCCAGGCACTGGTGACATCAGCCTGGAGCCCTGGAGGTGCTGCTGGAGCCAAGCATTKCTCATGGTGCGCTCCTGTTAACACCTCCTCACGCACCAGAGCTGTGAGCAAGGTGYTCCTGAGCTCTGCTAATTATTAACACGCTCCTGTGAAGGTTAACCAGACGTGCCTGTGGGCTGCTGGCAGGAGGAGAGGAGAGGCAGAGCCCTGCAARCAGCCAGGCTGGCTCAGGGGAGCCCCGAGCCTGCTGCCTTCAGGTGTCGTTGTCTACCTGGAGTTGGGGCTGGASCTGCTCCGAGCTGGGAGCAGGGCCCAGGCAGGGGCTGTGCTGCACAGGGAGGTGGTTTTGGGCTCTCCTGGCCACACTGGGATGGTCCATCAGGAGCTGGGCTGCCCTGGGGGGTCACCTGCCTGTCACAGAGGCTCCTGAGAGTGTGGGGGAAAGGAGGAAATGCCCAGAATAAAACCCAGCCCCAGTCAGAGCAGTCAGYTCCCCCAAATCCCACTGTAATGTAATCCCAAATCCCTGCTGCTCACTGTCCAAGAGTGTGGGGCAGAACCAACTCATTTTTTTTAAAAATAAAATAGAGGGAATCAGGCCCTATGTAACCTATTATATCTGGGATTTATTTATTTGAAGGCTTCTGCTTCTTCTYCAGAGGTTGGGTCAGGTTGAAGGAGCTCAGGGAAGGGGCATTTAKGTGGGTACCAAACAATCCTCACTCTCAGCCCCACTCAGAGCACTCAGGCTGCTCCTTTCTCTCCCTTCCTTGGGTGCTAGTCGCTGGAGTGCAAATTCTCTGCTCTCTGGCTGTTTTACAGTTCTGAATTTGTGGTGATTGAGGGAAGGATGGGAGGGCCTATTGCCTCAGTTCAGAGGGAAAACCCCTGTGCACACAGATCACCCAAAACCCCGTGGCAGTATGTACATAAAACCCTGTGCACACAGATCACCAAAACCCGTGTGCACAGAGATCACATAAAACCCTGAGTGCATAGATCACACAGAAAAACCCTGTGAAACCATGGATCACCCAAAACCCTGTGTACACGATAAAAACCTGTGCACATGGATCACCCAAAAAACCCTGAGTACAGGGATCACCCAAAACCCTGCGCACACAGAGTACACGACAAAACCCTGTGTGCATGGATCACAGTAAACCCTTCGATGCAGCATGGATCACACAGAAACCCTGTGCATCATGGATCACAAAAAAACCGCTGTGTGGCGATAGATCACACAGAACCCTCTGTACAGGGATCACACAAAACCCTGTGTGCATAGATCACATAAAACCCTGAGTGCATAGATCACCCAAAACCCTGAGTGCGCATAGATCACACAAAAACCCTGTGTACAGGGATCACACAAAAACTCCTGTGTACACAGATCACACAAAAACCCCTGTGTACACAGATCACACAAAAACCCCTGTGTACACAGATCACCCAAACCCCTGTGCACATAGATCACTCAAAACCCTGTGTACATAGATCACACGAAAACCCTGTGCACATGGATCACACAAAAACCCTGGGTACAGAGATCACATAAAACCCTCTGTACAGGGATCACACAAAACCCTGTGCACATAGATCACTCAAAACCCTGTGTGCATAGATCACACAAAACCCCTGTGCACACAGATCACATAAAATCCCTGTGTACATGGATCACACAAAAACCCTGTGCACATGGATCACACAAAATCTCTGTGCACATGGATCACACAAAAACCCTGTGCACATGGATCACACAAAACCCCTGTGCACACAGATCACACAAAAACCCTGTGCACACAGATCACACAAAAACCCTGTGCACACAGATCACACAAAACCCCTGTGCACACAGATCACCCAAAACCCCTGTGCACAGAGATCACACAAAACCCTTGTGCACACAGATCACACAAACCCCTGTGCACATAGATCACACAAAAACCCTGTGTACAGGGATCACACAAAAAACCCTGTGCACACAGATCACTCAAAACCCCTGTGCACACAGGTCACCCAAAAACCCTGGGTACACAGATCACATAAAACCCTCTGTACAGGGATCACACAAAACCCTGTGCACAGAGATCACACAAAACCCCTGTGCACATAGATCACCCAAAACCCTGTGTGCACAGATCACCCAAAACCCTGAGTGCATAGATCACACAGAACCCTGAGTACAGGGATCACCCAAAACCCTGTGCACACAGATCACACAAAAACCCTGTGTGCATGGATCACATAAAACCCTGTGCACATGGATCACCCAAAACCCCTGTGTGCATAGATCACACAAAAACCCCGGTGTGCATAGATCACACAAAACCCTGTGTGCACATGGATCACACAAAACGCCTGTGCACATAGATCACCCAAAACCCTGTGTACATAGATCACCCAAAACCCTGTGTGCACACAGATCACATAAAAACCCTGTGTGCAGAGATCACATAAGAACCCTGAGTACACAGATCAGCCAATTGAAATCTGTGAAAATATCAAAAGCTTCAACTCCTGGACCATAATTTCTGCAGTGAGATGTGCTGCAAAAAACATCCTGATAGGTTATTTTGGGAACACTCTAGGAACACAGGGATTGGGAAATCTGGGAACACAGGGATTGGGGAACACTATGGGAACACAGAGATTGGGAAATCTGGGAACACAGGGATTGGGGAACACTATGGGAACACAGAGACTGGGAAATCTGGGAACACAGGGATTAGGAACTCAGGGATTGGGAACACAGGGATTGGGGAACACCCTGGGAACACAGGGATTAGGGAACACTGTGGGAACACAGGGATTGGGAACTCTGGGATTGGGAACACAGGGATTGGGGAACACTCTGGGAACACAGGGATTGAGAACACTGGAACACAGGGACGGGGAACACAGGGATTAGGGAACACTGTGGGAACATAGAGACTGGGAAATCTGGAAACAGAGGGATTGGGGAACACTGGGAACACAGAGATTGGGAACACTGAGAACACAGGGATTGGAAAATCTGGGAACACAGGGATTGGGAAATCTGGAAACACAGGGATTAGGAACACTCTGGGAACACAGGGGTTGGGGAACACTCTGGGAACACAGGGGTTGGGAACACTGTGGAAACAGGGATTAGGAGCACTGGGCACACAGGGACTGGGAACACTTTGGGAACACAGGGATTGAGGAACTCTGGGAATACAGGGTTTGGAGGAACTCTGGAACACAGGGATTGGTGAACTCTGGGAACACTCAGGATTTAGGGAACACTCTCTGCATGGAATGCAAACTTCTTTTCCCTCTGAAACCCCTGAATTTTTACCCCTTTCCCTGCAGCTGGAGGAGCAGCCAATAGGGCTTTAACCCCTGGTTTGCTGGAGACCAAGCTCCAAATCCCACCAGGGATGCTCTGGATGCTTTGTGAGTCCCTCTGGGAGTGCATGGCAGAGGTTTGGGGGAGGAGGGGAAGTGGCCCCAATAASCCCAGGGTTGTGTCTCTGCTCCCAGCCCTGTGCAGGTGGCTGGCAGCCAAAACACTGCCCAGACTGGCAGAGCAGGGCTTTTATTTTAAGGTTACCCTGAGCAGTGGCACACAATAAACTCCACTCCCGAGATAAGGAATGTTCATAATCCTCCCCTTTCTGCCAAGAATAGAGTCCCTATCTCCAATCCCCTCCGCTCCAGTCCAGAGAAACAAAGCCCAGTGGGTGAAAACAACAAAACCAGGAGCTGGGGAAGTATTTGGGTTCAGGAAAGACTAAATATTTAACTTGTGAGGCCAATGCATCCTGGAACGTATGGGGCACTCCAGGAACAGCTCCCCATTGTCCAGGGCCATGGGGGAAAGTCCTCCTGACCAGTCCTTGTCCTGCAGGGCCACCAGGCTGCCCCAGTGTTGCTGGGAGGCCAGCAGGTCCTTGCAGGGTRAAGGTGAGGCTGTTTTCCATGCAGGAGTCAGTTCAGGGTGGTGCTGCTTTCCTGTGATATCTGCACAAAAAAGGCACAAAATTCTGCCTGGGCTGTGCTGGGGATTGCATCCTTTGCTGGTTGCCACCACAAACATCCCACAGTTATCAGCACCTGGAGGAATATTTCCAGCTCATGAAGCATMTCCAGGTTGTCTCTTCCACAGGGAACAGCAGAAGATGCCATGGGGGGCCCTGCTGTGTGCTCGGGGTGGAGCAGCTCAGCTGAGTGCAGTGGGAAGCTCCAGGGGCAGCTCTGCATTCCCAGAACCATCCGTGTCTGTCACTGACATCTTTTATGGAAAATCCTTTCCTTAGGATTTTTCCTCCTGAGAAGCTGAGAGGCCTCAGGAACAAAATGTAAACAATGATTATCTGCTGCTGTGGAATGCAACAGGTGCATCTGTGATTGGTCTCATGTGGTTGTTTCTAATTAATGGCCAATCACAGTCCAGCTGGCTCAGACAGAGAACTGAGCCACAAACCTTTGTTATCATTCCTTCCTTTTCTATTCTTAGCCAGCCTTCTGATGAAATGCTTTCTTCTCTTCTTTTAGTATAGTTTTAATGTAATATATGTCATAAAATAATAAATCAGCCTTCTGAAACATGGAGTCAGATCCTCATCTCTTCCCTCATCCTGGGACCCCTGTGAACATGGTCACACATGTCTGCAGAAACCTCCTGCTGGGCCAGCCTGGCCCTTTGGTGGCATCACCAGCCTGGTCTCTCTTGCTCTGAGGTCTTTGGTCACCCTCCAGCCCCAGGCAGAGGTTTTGCTGCTGAGACCAATGTCCCAGGTCCTCAGAGCCTGGCCTGGCCACTGCTRCTGTSRGRACCCAGGACATCCCTCTGGCTGTCCAGGATGGCCAGGACCCCTGCCAGGGGGCTCAGAGACCCTGGCACAGRGCCCAAAACACCTGTGGGTTTGATTATGACCCGTGGAGCAAGTTACCAACCTTAGATGAAGATCTGCAAGCCATGACAAATTAAGTAGAATGACAGTGAAGTTATCACGGGGTGAAAAAGTAGATTTTGGGATTTCTGGCCCAGCACAGACCTGGCTGCAACCCAAATCCATGTGGAGGGGTGAAATGCAGACTGTTGTGCAAGAGCATTTCCAGCCCAACAATCAGCGAAAAGGGAGGGAAGTGGGAAGAAATCTGTTTTCATTCAGATCCCTGGAAGATGCCTTCAAGAGAGAAGCAGGAGCATTTCCTTTGGGCCAGTGGTGCCATACTCCAGCCAGCTTTGGTGTCCCCAATTCCTGACCCACGGGCCAATCTCTGCAATGGCGATAAGTAACTGTTGGTAGAACAAACACAAATGCAATCGAGTGTCCTGGATATTATATAATATAAATATATATGATAATCATATGCATATGAATAATAGATAATGATAGATATGATATTATCACTTAGTATATTCGCATAAACCCAGAAATGAGCGTGGGATCAGGTGCAGGGGTTACCCCAGTGGGTGCCAAGGGAACCCTGGTGTGCACAGGGAAGAAGGCTATGGGCCTGGTGCCAGGTGTCGTGCTGGCCTGAACCTGGGGAGTCACAAGCCCAAGGGAACTTCATCCACAACAACCAAACAAAAGAGTGCAAAATTCACACCGGCCCCCCATCCCCAGCAGCGGGAGAGAAACACCAGGTGGAAGAACAGCAAAACACTAAGACACTTGTTTTCCCATTTCCCCCCATTGGATAGTAAATATCGCTGTTTAAGTAGGTTGGGTTTCGTACGAGAGGCAAAGCAGATCTCCATCTTGGGAGCTATGAGAGTTGGGATTAGTTTGCCTGACCTGTAGCAGAACGATAATCACAACCGCCAAGAATTGTTGCACACCCCACGCAAATCTCTTCAGACCCTGGTCCAACACAGAACCAGGACTTTAAAAAACATTCTCATATAACCCAACCATTGTCCATGACTTTTGAATGTTTTCAGGCGTGCTCACTCTCTCCCCACTGTTTTGACAGTTTATACTCCTCATCGCTCGTGTAGACAATTATTATGTTTCTTCGCAGCTATTCTCTGCAAAGGGTAGGTGGGCCGGGATTAGCCAGGTGCCGTGTCCTACCCATCGGATATTACGGGCTATTAAAATTGTAGCAGGCTCAGCCCAAATGCTCTCTCGCGATTAATGTCAGGGTGGGTGTAAGGAAGGCAGAACCTGGGAAATGTAATCTCGAGGTGTGTTTGATCCTATTGAACTTGCCCGCTGGTAACGGGAACCCGCCTTCAATTGCGGCAGGCACCGACCTCGAGCAGGCGCTCGCCAGTTATGTCATTGGCAAATGTTGCATGGAGCACTATGCCGCTGTAAGGCAGCTCAGCTCCAAAGGATCAGTCCCTGGATTGGTTTAAAGTATGGGGATATTAAGAGGAAGCCTGTAGGTAAAACTATGGAATCGTGCCACAAATTGGCAAATGAATAAAGATTTTGAGAAGTGATTCGGAAACTCTACAGTACACGAGATTATATATGAAAAAGAGGCAGAGCTCCTGAGTCCCGGCGCTCAAGATCTACTATTTATTAAGTATATACAACAGAGAAAGAACCATGGCCATGGCCTCCAAGCAATGCAAGGTGAGGATCAACTACCGCATGGGTTCTTGAACCTCTAAAGGGGAACAGGACGATGATGTTTCAAGTTACAAATTTGCTCGCCTACTACTTTGCAGACACGCGGCCCGGGCAATGGCTCCAGAGCACAGATACGACGCGGTAAGCCTGGCCTTGGCGTGCAAGGCGAAGCACCAAAGAGGAGTTTTTAGGGTTTAAACCCAAAATCACGTTAGTGCTACCGCCAGATCTAGCCTGAGTAACTGGGTAATGATTCTATAGGCTGTAATGGAAATGCTTGTAGAATTTGTATCTTGTACTATGATTTGGTTTAGTGAGAATTAGAATATTCAGCACAGGAGAAGATTTATGGGTACTGTAAATGGGAAACCTTCTGACCACTCTCATCCTCTTTATCCACACCTTGCTTCTCTCTCTTTATCTTCTTTTGTGGTCCTGCCTCTGACTGTGGCTGGCAAGCCCCAAGCAGGGCCCTTCACCCAGGCCCCTTTGCTAAAACACAAGTTCCCTGAGCCTGGCTGCAAGAGATTCTCGCTCTCTGTCACCACCGCCAGTGCTACCCACCGAGTGCCTCTACACGCCCACTCTCCCAAGATCCCAACCATCGCGGTCATCCTGCAGGTCAACTGAAGGAGCTCAGTTCCAGAGGATCATCCCCTCCCATCACCAGGAATTCTCCAGGAATCCCACCCATGGCTCTCCCTGTTGCAGGTCACCTTCTCCCTTAGGCATTGCCATGAGAAAGAAGTGCTGAAGCACTTGTGCTGGAAATTGGTTTGTAGATGAAACCTTCAGGAATCTGGCCAGGCCAGGCCCGTGCTGGATAACTCGCCATTCCCTGGCATGATCCCTGCTCCTGAAGTGACACCTGGACAGTGCAGAAGGTGGTCCGGGGGTTCCTGTCACTGATCTTCCCTGACTTCTGGGCCCTCCCAGGGGCTCCTGGTTGGGGGAGACCCCCTCCGGAGTGGTTTTGTGTCCAGAAAAGAGAGACACAACTGGTTCTTTCGGATCTTTGGGTTCTTGTTGATTGTGTACCTATCTAAGAGGTTTGCACGCTGTCCCACACACAAGGCCTAGGAACCTGGAAAAGCCACAACAAATGGCCAAACAATCTCTTGTTACAAGATCTTTTTAAAAGCTAAACCTAATCCAATTAAGAACTGACACCTGGGATTGATTTCCCTTTTTAAGCCCAATAATGATCCCCAACAGAGCCCACAATGAGGACCTTTTCACCCAATTACAAGAATGCCACCCAAAGCCCTGTAAGAAGGAAGGAAGAAGGAAGCCCAATGGACAGCAACCTGTGACCCTCTCATCTTGGCTTCCATCCACAGCATACTAAAAATCCCAAACCTAAAACTGGGAGGGCTTGAGTCGGGCTGGGGAACTATTGGTTTCTCTTGGGTCTGGGATTGGAAGGGGCCACTTCTTGAGGGACAGTAGTTTCAATTTTAGGACTCAAGGTGTTTTATATTTCTAATCAGTAAAGATCCTTACTCGAATGAGTTCAGGCAAGCTTTATCAGTTAGAAGGCACAGAAATGGCCAACAGTCTCTTGGTTACAAGGTCTTTTAAGACTAAGGCTATCATAAAGAACTGAGCACCAGAGATTATTTACCCTTTAAATAACCCCAAAACTTGATCCAAAAGAGCCGCCAATGCAGACTTTCCCTGCCCAATTTACAAAAATGCACCCAAACCATGAAAGAAGGAAGAAGAAGCATAAGAAGAAACCTCAGGAGACAAACCCTGTGCCCTCCATCTTGCCTGCCATCCCACACCTCAACCTGAAAAATCTCCAAAAGCTCAATTTTCACCATAGTGATACACCTACACACACTCACTCTATAATCTATTTCACACTTTTGGTGGATTCCAGTCTTATTCTGGAGTTTAGGAAACTTCTCCAATGAAATGAGGTGGTCAAAGTCCTGATCGCCTGGGGGGTCAGGGCACCCCGGCAGACAGAAAATATTCCACGTGCTACTGGGTTTGCAACAGAAGGCACACCAAGGACACAGAAGGAAGTGGGAATCCTCTTGGAGAGCTTCTCTCCTCAGAGAGACAGCCCTTCCCACCGAGCCAAGGCAGGCTCTCTTCCTGTACACAGCCCTGGCAGAACGAATGCAGTCCTGCTAGACCAGGCTTTGGGCGACTTGTGGGGGAAAGGAGGAAAATTCCCAGAAATAAAACCCAGCCCCATCAGAACAGTCAGTTTTTGTCCATCCCAACATCCCCGCTCCTCAACTGTCCAATGAGTGTTGGGAATGAGGCAGAACCCAGCCTCCATCCTTTCAAAGTAAAACCCACGGGAAATCAGCCTCTGTGTAACCTATTTTATCTGTGGAATTTATTTACATTTAATTTTTTTTCCCAAAACTTCTAACACTGTAATTTTTTAAAAAGGCAACACAAGACTGGGGCTAACCCTGAATTACAGGCGAGATTGGGACAGAATGGGAATGGTTTGGTGGTTGGAAAGGACTCAAATCCCTCATGCCCCACCCCTGCCATGGCAAGGGAACCATCCCACTTTGGTCCAAATGTCCAGCCTGGCCATTTTTTTTTTTTTTGGGCACGCCAGGGCTCCCAAGGGGCAGCCAACGCTGCTCTGGGCACCCCTGGCCACAAGCCCAAACCTCTCTAACCATGGCCTTGGCCAGGTATACAAACCCCTGTAGGCAAATGGCACTGGGGGGCAACCTGCAACCAGCCAGGAAAATCAATATCTTTCCTTTCCTTTCTCCAGTTGCTTGCCAATGGGTTTTGGTGCTGGTTTTCCATCCTTGTATTCAGGAATGGAATGCCAGAGTGGGGTTATTGGCTGGGAAGAGGATGTCTTCAATGCCAGCTCATTCCATGCAGGGCCACCTCCACTGTGCCAGGTGCTCCAGCCCCAAGCCCAGCCTGGCCTTTGGGCACTCGCACCAGGGCCTCCAGGGGCAGCCACAGCTGCTCTGCAATTCAGCCCCGGCCCCTGCCCACCTGACAAGGGAAGGATTTCTCCCCTGTTCCATAACCACAAATTTCCCCTCTTCCAGTTGAAACACTGGCATCTTAAAAACCTCAATTCAACCTTAAACATTCCAGAGGCTGAAGGTGCAATCCATGCAGGAAAACTCCACCCTTGCTGCTTCCTTTCTTTACTAAATAAAGAGAACAAAAAAGACTAATACGGCTTGAAAATATTCCTGGAACAACACAAAACTATATGAAGTAAAAACTCAAAAAAGGACTGACAAGCTGGACCTGTCCTTTTTGGAATTTCTCTAAGTGGGTCAACTCTGAACTAAGCATGCCCATGTCTCATATGTGAGGACGAGCCCAGAGTGGACCATGCGAGCAAATCCCCACACTCAGGGCTGGAACTTTCCCAAAAATTCCTTTTAGGAATTTTTCTTCTAAATTCTGTCATTCTGAACTAAGCACTGCCTACATTTCTCAACACGTGAAGAGAAGCCGACAGGTGGACAGGGCACATCCACGCTTTCAGGGACTGAATTGCCCAAAAAATTTCTTTTAGCGGGATTTTCCTTCTAGAATTGCTGTTACTCTGAAGTAAGCACTTGCTACAATTTTCTCCAAAATGGCCAAGCAAGTGGACAGAGCAAAATCTCCACACCAGGGCTTGTTTCTGTCCTGACACTGGCTCGAAGGGAGGCACAGCTTCTGTCCCCCTCTGTCGTTTCAATTGCACAAAGCCTCTCAAATCACCAGCAAAGCACCCCATACACAGAGCTCGGCCAAGGGCAGCTCTTCCACCCTCCAGGTGATTTTGGGACAGCGCACCCAGGTGTGGGGTGGTATTTTTCTGGGAACCTTACCGCCATCAAAGGGAGAAAAGCTGATGAACATCTGACTCCCAATGTTCTAGAAGCTAATGTATTATTTTATGATCATGTTATATTAACAAATAACTATACAAACTATACTAAAGACTACAAACAAAAAGGTTAGAAAAATACTAATAAAACTCGTGATCCGTCCTTTCTCCAGAGTCCAACGAACAAGCTTGGGCCCCTGATGGCGCAAATAATCAGAAAGGAATTCACACATGAAAAACCAATGAAACAACCACCTGTTGGAATAAACAATGTCCAAACACATTCCAGGGCAACAAAAAACACAGGAAAACAAATGAAATAATATGTTTTCCTTTTTCTCTGGGGCTTTTTCAGCCTTTCCCCCCAAAAAGGAAATCCTGGCAAAAGATGTTTCAGAAAATGATGAACAGTAAAAAGTGTGGGGTGTCCCCCTCCACCAGGGATGAGGACTCGTCC
This sequence comes from Sporophila hypoxantha, assembly GCA_002167245.1. Classification (NCBI taxonomy): domain Eukaryota; kingdom Metazoa; phylum Chordata; class Aves; order Passeriformes; family Thraupidae; genus Sporophila; species Sporophila hypoxantha. The sequence continues at coordinate 233,059 of NDFG01000042.1, forward strand.
GCTGTGAACACCCCCTCGCCATGGGGACCAGAGGACCCCCCATGGCAGGGGCGGCGGTTGCAGAAGTGAC
>NDFG01000042.1:243380-256872 GCA_002167245.1 Sporophila hypoxantha
AATATCTTTTCCCTCTGGAGAAACCCCTGAATTTTTAACCCCTTTCCCTGCAGCTGGAAGGGGAGCACCAATAGGGCTTTAACCCCTGGTTTGCGGAGACGCAAGCTCCAGTCCCCACCAGGGATGCATTGGATGCTTTGTGAGTCCCTCTGGGAGTGCCATGGCAATGAAGAGGTTTGGGGGAGGAGGGGAAGTGCCCCAAATAAGCCACAAGGTTGTGTCTTGCTTCCCAGCCCTAGGCAGCGATGGCTGGCAAGCCAAAACACTAACCGACTGAGCAGAGCAGGGCTTTTATTTTAAGGTTACCGAGCTAGTGGCAACACAATAAATCCCACTCCGAGATACTAGAGATGTTGCATAATCCATCCCCTTTTGCCTCAAGATAGAGTCCTAATCTCCCATCCCCTCCGCATCCAGTCCAGCAGAAACAACGCGCAGTGGGTGAAAACAACAAAACCAGGACTGGGGAAGTATTTGGGTTCAGGAAAGACTAAAATATTTAACTTGTGAGGCCAATGCATCCATGGAAATGTATGGGGCATCCAGGAACAGGGGGAACAAGTTCCTCCTGACCAGTCTTTCCGCAAGGGCCCACCCAGGCTGCCCCAGTGATGCTTGAGGCAGGCCAGCAGGTCCCCTTGCAGGGTAAGGTGAGGCTGGTTTTTCCATGCGGGAGTCCATTTCAGGGTGGTGCTGTTTTTTCCTGTGATATCTGCAACAACAAGGCACAAAATTCGCCTGGGGCTGTGCCTGGAGGTTGCATCCTTGCTGGTTGCACCACAAACATCCCACAAGTTTATCAAGCCACCCGTGGGACGGAATATTTTTCCAGCGTCAATGAATGCAATCAGGTGTGTTCGTCTTCCACAGGAGGAACAGGCAGAAGATGCCAATGGGGGCACCTGGGCTGTGTGCTCGAGGTGGAAGTCAGCCCTTATTGAGGTCGCAAGTGGGCAATCCCAGGGAGCAGCTCTGCATTCCCAGAACATCGCCTCTCGTGTCACCTTGACGAAACTTTATAATGGAAAATCACTTTCGTTAAGGATTGTTCCCATGAGAGAAGCTGAGAGGCCTCAGGAAACAGAGAATGTCAAAATTGATGAGACTGCTGCTGTGGAATGCAACAGGGTTTTGCATCTGTGACTTGCGTCTCAGTGTGGTTTGTTTGCTAATCTAATGCCAATCACAGTCCAGCTGGGCCTCAGACAGAGTGAGCCACAACCTTATGTTAATATTCCTTCCTATTCTAATTCTTAGCCAGCCTCTGATGAAATGCTTTCTTCTCTTCATTTTAGTATAGTTTTAATGTAATATATGTCATAACACTCAAAAAGTTCGCCTCATGAAACAAATGAGTCAGATTCTCAATCCTTCCGGAGTGGCGAGCTACTGGAGGCCTGGGGGCTGGGCTACAAATTTGGGCCTTGTATATATCCATCCAGTGACATTGATCCTCGCTGGCAAGAAAACCTCCTGGGCTGAGCGTTGACTGGAGCCAGCCTGGCCGCCTGTGTTGGATCGGCAAGTACAGAAAGCCTTCATGGTCTCGTTTGCTCGTGAAGGTCTTTGGTCACACCTCCAGCCCCACGGCAGAGGATTTTGCTGCTGAGAACCGATGTCACAGGTCCTCAGAGCCTGGCCTGGCACTAGCTATTGATGGGAACCCAGAACTCTCTGCTGTCCAGGATGGCCCAGGACCCCCTGCCAGGGGGCTCAGAGACCCTGGCGACATGGGCCCAAAACACCTGTGGGTTTGATTATGACCCGTGGAGCAATTACCATAAACCCTTAAGATGGAGAAGATCCTCAAGCCATGACAAATTAAGTAGAATGACAAGCGTGAAGCTTATCACGGGGTGAAAAAGTAGATTTTAGGGATTTCTGGCCCACGCACAGACCTGAGACATGCAACCCAAAATCCATGTGGAGGTAGGTTGAAATGCAGACTGTTGTGCAAGAGCATTTCCAGCCCAACAATCAGCGAAAAGGGAGGGAAGTGGGAAGAAATCTGTTTTCATTCAGATCCCTGGAAGATGCCTTCAAGAGAGAAGCAGGAGCATTTCCTTTGGGCCAGTGGTGCCATACTCCAGCCAGCTTTGGTGTCCCCAATTCCTGACCCACGGGCCAATCTCTGCAATGGCGATAAGTAACTGTTGGTAGAACAAACACAAATGCAATCGAGTGTCCTGGATATTATATAATATAAATATATATGATAATCATATGCATATGAATAATAGATAATGATAGATATGATATTATCACTTAGTATATTCGCATAAACCCAGAAATGAGCGTGGGATCAGGTGCAGGGGTTACCCCAGTGGGTGCCAAGGGAACCCTGGTGTGCACAGGGAAGAAGGCTATGGGCCTGGTGCCAGGTGTCGTGCTGGCCTGAACCTGGGGAGTCACAAGCCCAAGGGAACTTCATCCACAACAACCAAACAAAAGAGTGCAAAATTCACACCGGCCCCCCATCCCCAGCAGCGGGAGAGAAACACCAGGTGGAAGAACAGCAAAACACTAAGACACTTGTTTTCCCATTTCCCCCCATTGGATAGTAAATATCGCTGTTTAAGTAGGTTGGGTTTCGTACGAGAGGCAAAGCAGATCTCCATCTTGGGAGCTATGAGAGTTGGGATTAGTTTGCCTGACCTGTAGCAGAACGATAATCACAACCGCCAAGAATTGTTGCACACCCCACGCAAATCTCTTCAGACCCTGGTCCAACACAGAACCAGGACTTTAAAAAACATTCTCATATAACCCAACCATTGTCCATGACTTTTGAATGTTTTCAGGCGTGCTCACTCTCTCCCCACTGTTTTGACAGTTTATACTCCTCATCGCTCGTGTAGACAATTATTATGTTTCTTCGCAGCTATTCTCTGCAAAGGGTAGGTGGGCCGGGATTAGCCAGGTGCCGTGTCCTACCCATCGGATATTACGGGCTATTAAAATTGTAGCAGGCTCAGCCCAAATGCTCTCTCGCGATTAATGTCAGGGTGGGTGTAAGGAAGGCAGAACCTGGGAAATGTAATCTCGAGGTGTGTTTGATCCTATTGAACTTGCCCGCTGGTAACGGGAACCCGCCTTCAATTGCGGCAGGCACCGACCTCGAGCAGGCGCTCGCCAGTTATGTCATTGGCAAATGTTGCATGGAGCACTATGCCGCTGTAAGGCAGCTCAGCTCCAAAGGATCAGTCCCTGGATTGGTTTAAAGTATGGGGATATTAAGAGGAAGCCTGTAGGTAAAACTATGGAATCGTGCCACAAATTGGCAAATGAATAAAGATTTTGAGAAGTGATTCGGAAACTCTACAGTACACGAGATTATATATGAAAAAGAGGCAGAGCTCCTGAGTCCCGGCGCTCAAGATCTACTATTTATTAAGTATATACAACAGAGAAAGAACCATGGCCATGGCCTCCAAGCAATGCAAGGTGAGGATCAACTACCGCATGGGTTCTTGAACCTCTAAAGGGGAACAGGACGATGATGTTTCAAGTTACAAATTTGCTCGCCTACTACTTTGCAGACACGCGGCCCGGGCAATGGCTCCAGAGCACAGATACGACGCGGTAAGCCTGGCCTTGGCGTGCAAGGCGAAGCACCAAAGAGGAGTTTTTAGGGTTTAAACCCAAAATCACGTTAGTGCTACCGCCAGATCTAGCCTGAGTAACTGGGTAATGATTCTATAGGCTGTAATGGAAATGCTTGTAGAATTTGTATCTTGTACTAGATTGGTTTTAGTGAGAATTAGAATATTCAGCACAGGAGAAAGATTTATGGGTAATTGTAACAGGAAACCATATCGACACTCTTTCCTCTTTATACCACACCTTGCTTCTCTCTCTTTATTTCTTTTGTTGAGTCCTGCCCTCTGACTGTGGCTGGCAAGCCCTCCCAGCGGGCCCTCAACCTCAGAGCCCTTTGGCTGAAAAACACAAGTTCCCCTGACGCTGGCTGCAAGAGATCTCTGCTCTCTGTCATACTGACCATCTACCCCCTGAGCTGCCTTACACCCTCACCTCTCCAAGATCCCACCATCGCGGCTCTCCTGCAAGGTCAACTGGAAGGAGCTCAGTTCCAGAGGATCTCCCTCCTCATCACCAGGAATTCTCCAGGAATCCACCCAGGGCTCCTCTGTTCAGGTCACCTTCTCCCTTAGGCATTGCCATCGAGAAATGCTGAGCACTTGTTGCTGGAATTGTTGGATGAAAACCTTCAGGATTTGGCCAGGCCAGGCCCGTGCTGGATCAACTGCATTCTGGCATGATCCCTTGCTACACTGAAGTGACACCGACAGGCAGAAGGTGTCGGGGTTCCTGTCACTGATCTTCCCTGACTTCTGGGCCCTCCAGGGGCCCCTGGTTGGGGGAGACCCTCCGGAGTGGTTTTGTGTCAGAAAGAGAGAACACAGACTGGTTCTTTTCGGAGTCTTTGGGTTCTTGTTGATTGTTTCTTTATCTAGAGGTTGCACGTGTTCCCACACACAAGGCCAGAACTGGAGAAAGCCAGCACAAATGGCCAACAAATCCTTGTTACAAGATCTTTTAAAGCTAAACTTAAATCCAAGTTAAGACTCGACAGCCTGGATTCGACTTTCCCTTTTTAACCCAATAACTGTCCCAACAGAGCCCACAATGAGGAACTTTTCTTACCCAATTATCAAGAATGCCACCCAAACCCATGGTAGAAGGAAGGCAAGAAAGAAGCCCAGGATGACTCCCTGTGACCCATCCATCTTGCTGCCATCCACAGCATACTAAAATCCCAAAACCTAAACTGGGAGGGCTGAGTCGGGCTGGGGAACTATTGGTTTCTCTGAGGTCTGGGATTGGAGGCACTTCAGACAGTAGTTCATGTTTAGGACTCAGGTGTTTAATTTCTGGAAATCAGTCCAACAGTCCTACTCGCAATGATTCAGCAAGCTTTATCAGTAGAAGGCCACAGAAATGGCCAAACAATCTCTGGGCTTACAAAGGTCTTTTAAGACTAAGGGCTATCAATAAAGTATGAGACCAAGAATTATTTCCCTTTAAAAACCCAAAACTTGATTCCAAAAGAGCCCCATGCAAGGACTTTTCTGCCCAATTTACAAAATGCACCCAAACCATGGAAAGAAGGAAGAAGAAGCTGAAGAAGAAACCCAGGATGACAAAACCCTGTGCCCTCCATTCTTGCCCTGCCATCCCAACACCCAACTGAAAAATCTCAAAAGCTCAATTTTCACCAAGTGATACACCTACACTAACTCTCTATAATCTATTCACACTTTTGGTGGATTCCAGTCTGTATTCTGGAGTTTTAGGAAATTCCCAATGAAATGAGGGGGTCAAAGTCCAGTGCTCCGCCTGGGGGTCAGGGCACCCCCGGCAGACAGAAATATCCCACGTGCTACTGGGTTTTGCAACAGAAGGCCACACCAAGGACCAGAAGGAAGTGGGAATCCTCTTGGAGAGCTTCTTCCTCAGAGAAGCAGCCCTTCCCAAACCAGCCAAGGCAGGCTTCTCTTCCTGACACAGCCTGGCAGAAACGAAGCAGTCCTGCTAGACAGGCTCGGGCGCTGTGGGGAAAAGGAGGAAAATCCCAGAATAAAACCCAGCCCAGTCAGAACAGTCTGTTTTTGTCATCCCAACATCCCCGCTCCTCACTGTCCAAGAGTGTTGGAATGAAAGGCAGAACCAGCTCATCTTTTCAAAGTAAAACACGGGAAATCAGCCTCTGTGGTATACCTATTTTATCTGGGATTTATTTAATTTAATTTTTTTCCCCACTTCTAACACTGTAATTTTTTAAAACAGCAAACACAAGACTGGGCTAACCCTGAATTACATGGCTGAGATTCGGGACAGAATGGAATTGGTTTGGGGTTGGAAAGGACTCAAAATCCCCATCCCCACCTGCCATGGCAAGGGAACCATCCCACTTTGGTCCAAATGTCCAGCCTGGCCATTTTTTTTTTTTTTGGGCACGCCAGGGCTCCCAAGGGGCAGCCAACGCTGCTCTGGGCACCCCTGGCCACAAGCCCAAACCTCTCTAACCATGGCCTTGGCCAGGTATACAAACCCCTGTAGGCAAATGGCACTGGGGGGCAACCTGCAACCAGCCAGGAAAATCAATATCTTTCCTTTCCTTTCTCCAGTTGCTTGCCAATGGGTTTTGGTGCTGGTTTTCCATCCTTGTATTCAGGAATGGAATGCCAGAGTGGGGTTATTGGCTGGGAAGAGGATGAAGGGATCTTCAATGCCAGCTCATTCCATGGCAGGGCCACCTCCCACTGTGCCAGGTGCTCCAGCCCCAATGCCCAGCCTGGCCTTGGGCACTGCCAGGGCTCCAGGGGCAGCCACAGCTGCTCTGGCAATTCCAGCCCAGCCCCTGCCCACCCTGCCAGGGAAGGATTTCTCCCCTGTTCATAACCCAAATTTCCCCTCTTCCAGTTGAAACACTGCATTTAAAAACCTCAAYAAACTTAAAGCATTCCAGAGGCTGAAGGTGCAATCCATGCAGGAAAACTCACCCTTGGCTGCTTCCTTTCTTTACTAAATAAGAGAACAAACAGACTAAAAGGCTTGAAAATATTCCTGGAACACACAAACTTATGCAGTAAAATCAAAAGSACTGACCAAGCTGGACTGTCCTTTTTGGAATTTTCTCTAAGTGGGTCACTCTGAACTAAGCACTGCCCAAATGTCTCATATGTGAGGAGAGCCAGAAGTGGACAGGGCACATCCCCACACTCAGGGCTGGAATTCCCAAAATTCCTTTTAGGAATTTTCTCTAAATTTGTCATTCTGAACTAAGCACTGCCTACATTTCTCACACGTGAGGAGAGCCAGAGGTGGACAGGGCACATCCCCACGCTCAGGGATGGAATTCCCAAAATTTCTTTTAGGGATTTTCTCTAAATTGCTTTACTCTGAAGTAAGCACTGCCTACATTTCTCAAATGTCCAGAAGTGGACAGAGCACATCCCCACACTCAGGGCTGTTGTCTGTCCCTGACACTGGCTCAGAGAGTGGCACAGCTCTGTCCCCTCTGTGTTTTTATTGCACAAAACTCTCAATACCAGCAGCACCCAGCTCCACAGAGCTCGGCCAAGGGCAGCTCTTCCACCCTCCAGGTGATTTTGGGGACAGCAGCACCCAGGTGTGGGGTGGTATTTTCTGGGACCCYCATCAAAGGGAGAAATGATGAATCTGACTCCATGTTCTCAGAAGGCTAATTTATTATTTTATGATCTATGTTATATTAAAAAATACTATACTAAACTATACTAAAGAATACAAACAAAAAGTTAGAAAAATACTAATAAAAACTCGTGACTCTTTCTCCAGAGTCCAACACAGCTTGGCCCCTGATTGGCCAATAAATCAAAAGAATTCACATGAAACCAATGAAACAACCACCTGTTGGATAAACAATGTCCAAACACATTCCAGGGCAACAAAACACAGGAAAAACAAATGAAATAATATTGTTTTCCTTTTTCTCTGGGGCTTTTCAGCTTCCCAAAAGAGAAATCCTGGCAAAAAGATTTTTCCAGAAAATGTGACAGTAACAGTGTGGGGTGTCCCACCCTCCACCAGGGACGAGGCTCTGTCCCTGTGACCCCCCCTCGCCATGGGGACACAGCAGGACCCCCCCATGGCAGACACCAGGGGGTTCCAAGCTCCCAGCAGGGCTCTCACTGCTCTGTCCCATTTTGGTGGTGCTCAAAGGGGTGGCACAGCCTGCACAGTGACAGCCACACACCCAACGCAGAAAATTCAATTATTTAATTTATTTCTCCAGGCAGGAATTAAATTATTTAAAYGCAGGTTTTCGTCTCCAACTTAACTCTTCACCGTGGAGTCATTAAAAAAAAAGGAAAAAAAAACCTGAAAAAAAAAAGAGAAGAAATGTGGTGGTTGTGTTAATTGGGACAAAACAGAGCAGGCCTTCAGGGCCTTCCCTTAATTCACTCCCTGAACAATGTTCACTGATCAGGACTAGAGATTCAATTAGGTACCTTGGGGTGSTAATTCACAAAGACAAAATAAGGAGTTTGCAGATAATTTGTCTTTCCTTCTCTCCCAGAACGCCCCTGCTGAGCGACACGGGGCTCTGCCTATAATTGGCAACATTAATACAATTAAGATGGTAATTTTGCCCCGTTTTGCTTCCATATTACAAAGTGTSTCCCTTCACATCCCTCAGCACGTTTGACTCTGGTAAATTCCATCATTATTTCCTCCCTTTGGGCTAAGAGGGGAGCCACAGCCAGGGCAGCCTCCTCCAAGAGCTGAGGGGCTTGTGCTGCTCCTGCCTGAGGAGTTTTCAAGGATGAAAAGGTGTCAGGGTCCAGGGAGGGGCAGGAGGACATGATGGTTTATTTGGATTAAAGCACAGAGTCAATGAATCTCTCACGAAAGCACCGGGCACGTGGCGGTAATTAGGAGGAAAACAGAAAAATAATTAAAATATGAAACTATCGCCATGGCCTGCTCCCGCCGCCAGAGCCTCCTGCCTCAGCCTCTCATGAGCAAAACCTGGAGATCCTGCTCATCTGCTCACTTCCGAGCCTGGAGATCCTGGCTCTTCCCACCTAGAGATCTGACTCTGCACCTGGAGATCCTGGCTCTTCACCCAGACCTCTGGGAGAGAGTCCTGCTCACTTGCTCTATCCCCACCCATATGGAGGATCCCTGCTCAACATCGCTCTTCAACCCTGGAGATCCTGCTCTTCCCACCCTGGAGATCCTGTTCTTTCCATCCCTGAGATCCTGCTCACTGCTCTTCCAACGCTGGATGATTTGCGGCTCTTCCCCTCTGGAGATCCTGCTTCTTTCCACAACCCTTGGAGATCCTGCTTTAACTGCACCTCCTAACCCTGTGAGATCCTCGCCCACTGCTTGCTTCCAACCCTGCAGAATCTGCTCATATGCCTTCCAATCCCCTGGAGATCCTGCTCTTCCCACCTGGACGCATCCCTGACTCAATGACCTGTTGATGTCCAACCCTGGAGATCTGCTCTTACAACCTGTGAGATCCTGCTCACTGGCATCTTCTAATCCTAGAAGATCCTGCTCTTTCCAGACAACTGGGAGGTCCTCGCATCGTTGGCCCGTGTGCACTCAAACCTCTGGAGATCCTAGCTCTTTCCCCAACCCTCTTGGAGATTCCTGACTCATGCCGTTCCAAACCTGGAGATACTCTTGCTCTTCCAGACCCTTCGGAGATCCTGCTTTCACCTGGACACTTGCTCTCCAAACCCAATTGTGAGATCCTGCTCAATGCCGTCTTTCCACACCTAGAGATCCACTTGCTCCATGCTACCATTTCCAACCCTGATGATCTGATCACTGCTCTTTCAGCCCTTGGAGATCTGCGCTTCAGCCTGGAATTGCTCACTCACTTCAAGCCTGCAAGTTCCCTCCCTCACCACTGACGCCATGCCTCCTTTCATCGTATGAGGGCACGAAGGGCTAGGTGGGGCACTAGAAGGGCTTAAAGGATGTCTCCTGAGGAAGGGTGTGGGCAATGAGAGAGAGCACTGGAGTCAGTGAGACTAGGAGAAATGAGATGAAGGTTGGGAGACAGACATATGACTGGAAACCCTGGGAGCAACAGGGAAGGACTTTTCTTTTTCGCTTCCCCTTTTTTCCCTATTTCTTTTTCTTTCCTTCCCTTTTTTCCCATTCTTCCTTTTTTGTTCCTTTTCCTTTCCTCCTTTTTCTTTTTCCTTCTTCTTTTTTCTCTTCCTTCCTTTTTGTTTCCCTTTAATCCTTTCTTTCCTTCCCTTTTCCTCTTTTCCTTCCTTCCTCCTTTCCTTCTTCCTTTCCTTTCCTTTCCTTTCCTTTCCCTTTCCCTTTCCTTTCCTTTCCTTCCCTTCCTTTCCTTTCCTTCCTTTCCTTTCCTTTCTCTTTCTCCTTTCCTTTCCTTTCCTTTTCCTTTCCTTTCCTTTTCCTTTCCTTTCCTTTCCTTTCTTCTTTCCTTTCTTTCTTTCCTTTCCTTCCTTCCTTCCTTTCCTTCCTTTTTTGTTTCCTTTTTTTTCGTTTCTCTTTTTCCTTTCTCTTTCTCCTTTTGCTTTCTTCCTTTCCTCTCATTCCTTTCCTTGTTTCTTTCCTTCCTTTCCTCCTTTCCTTTCCTTCCTTTCTTCTTTTCCTCTTCCTTTCTCTATTTCCTTTCTCTTTTCTCTCTTCCTTCCTTTCCTTTTTCTTCTTTTCCTTTTTGCCTTTCCTCTTTCCTATTCTCCTTCCTTTCCTTTCCTTTCCTTTCCTCCTTTCCTTTCTTTCCTTTCCTTTTCCTTTTCCTTTCCTTTTTCCTTTTTCCTTTTTTTCCTTTCCTTTTTTCCTTTTCTCTTTTTTTTTTTCCTCTTTTCTTCTTTTCCTTTTTTTTCTTTTTTTTCTTTTTTTTTCCTTTTTCTCCTTTCCTTTTTCTTTTTTTTTCTTTCCTCCCTTTCTTCTCTTTCTTTCCTCTCCTTCTTCCTTTTTCTTTCCTGGAAACTTTCCTTCCTTCCCCTCCCCAGCACCTCCAGAGCCTTCTCCTGTCTGTGTTTCCCAGGTCAGCCTTTGCAGACAGGTCCCTGGGAGGTGTCACCCCCAGCTCACAGAGGTTGTGCCCCCACTGGGGTACCTGTGCTCAGCCCAGGTCAGCCAGGGGACAGCTCTGGGCGTGCCACCTGTCCTGGGCTACCCCAGCCATGCCCAGGCACAGTCTGGGAGAGCCCTGCTGGCTCCAGGGTGAAGTGGCCACACAGCTCCTGTCTCTTATACACATCTAGATGTGTATAAGAGACAGCCAGGCACAGTCTGGGAGAGCCCTGCTGGCTCCAGGGTGAAGTGGCCACACAGCTCTGGGTATTAATCACCCCAATAAACGAGGTACCAGCAATCAGGAGGCATCCCAGGCTCTCCTGATTCCCACCCCGAGGGGGCTGGTGAGGATGGGAACTGCTGGAGTGACCTTTGGGGGTTGCTTAGAGCCACTCAGAAGAACCAACAAAGAAATTATCCTCCTAAAAACCCCACAAGCTTCCATTGCTCCTGCCCATGGCCAAGGCAGCCCCTCCTGGGCGTGACTCCCCTCTCCCACCCCACAGAACATTCTGGATGCAGCACAGGTGGGTTTGAGCTCTTGCCTCTCCTGTGGCTCGTGGTGTGAGCAAAACAGCCCAGAGCTGCCTTGCCCTGGGCTTTGCCTCCTCCAAACTCCTCCTTTGTGAGAGGAAGCCGCTGAATTTGCTTTTCCTCCTGCCTGGTTAGAGCAGGGATTTTCTGGAAGCCAAACAAAGGCAATGGAGATTGTCTGGGGAGATAAAGAGGGAACAGTCTGAACAAGCAGGAAGCTGAGGGGGAACGAGGCTTAAATGTGGTGAGAAAACAAAGTGATYTCTGTTCCATGCCTTGCAGAGGAGGAGGAAGAACCCGAGGGGCCGTGGAGCTCCTTGTTCATGGACAGTGCTTTGGGAAATGTGGAGGCTCTCCACAAGAYCTGGCAGAAGAAATTTGCATCCAAAGCCTCCAGATTTGGCTCCTCCACCCAGGCAGTGCCTGCTGAAATCCAGGAAACCTTTCAGAGGAGCAGGACACACAGAGGCTTTGCCCCAGGTCCCAAACTCCTCGTGGTCCCAAACCTTGGCCAGCTGTGTCCTCCCCTGGGAGCTGCCCCTGCAAGCAGCAGCTGGGCTGGGGAAGGGTCATGAATTAATCTCTGCCTACTTTGGAGCTCCCTCATTGATAGAACAGCTGAGAGGGCTGAGAGCAGCCCATGGGCTGAGTCTTGGCATCAGAAGAGACAAACAAGAGTTCCTGGGGCGAGGAGAGCAGCAGGGCTGGGAGCCACCACCCCAACAAGGGCCTGTCATTAACTGGGAGCTGTGCTGGAAATGGGGCTGTGCTGCCCCACGCTCAGGGAAATGCTTCCAGGGGTGTTGGGCATGAGCTCCTGAAGCTGCCAGCTCAGAAAAGGGCTGGACAGGGAGCTGGGGCACTGCAGGCTCTGCTGAGGCTGCCTCCCTCCCTCTCTCACACCCCAAATCTGAGCGGCTCAGTGTGTCCCAGGAAAGTGACATGAACTGCCCTGGGAATCCAGAGTCCCAGCAGGGCTGGAAAAAGAAAATATCTGCATTTTTGWGTCCCCAGGACCTGCAGGTACTGCCCTGAATGTGCTCTCCTCCTCCAGGTGAGCTCAGGATGAAGATTTAGGGCATCATTTCTGAACTTCTGCCCYGCAGTCCTTCCTGCTCCCTGAGCAATGTCTGAGCTTAAATCAAAGTGCTTTTCCAAAATTCTAGGTCCATAATTGTTTTAGCTAAAGTCATGAAGTTCCTCTCTCCATATAAAGCTGTGCCTTGTGCCTGCTCCAGCTTGGTCCCATTCCCAGTTCCACCCACTCTGGGTCCTGTTTCTCTCCTGCCTGATGGAGTGAAGGGTGTTTGAAAGCAAATCCTTGTTAGGTCCACAAACACTGACCTGGTATTAGATGATGATTCCAAGTGAAATTTCTCTCTTCTCTATGGTTGGGTCCCCTCAGGAGGCGTGCCTTGAGAAGCAGGCTGGAGAGGAGGAACGCTCACTCTGCCTGTGCATCAGCTCCAATGGGCTCTGTGATTTCTGGCCACCGCTAAGCCTCATCTCACCTTTCCTTAGGAGAGATTTCACTGGAAACGTGTGGAAGGGGTTTTTTCAAAAAAAAAGGAAAGCAAGGAGAGCACCAGGAGCTGCCAAGTGGGCGGCACAGGAGATGCTTGAAGGCCACCAATTCCCAGCCCTGCTGGGGTGAAGGGAGCCCCAGGGTTTGTGCTCAGACACCACAGCTCACGGGATGTTTTCACTGAGGTTTGATTGATTTTTTAAGGCTCATCATTGGTAGACAGTAGGAGCCTGAATGAGGGATGTGGGATCCAGGCAGCTCTCCAAATGCAGTTTATTTGTATCCAAAATGCTACAGCAGTCCAGGGTTCGGGGTACAAGAGCTGTCCTACAGGCTGGTCCAAAGCTCCAGCTGCAGGCAGGCCTGAGACCCTTTTGGTTTTGGTTTACAGATGAGTATACTATCTTTTTTTTTTTTGTTACAATTAATTATATACTTTTGCTTTTGCGGTTACAATTGCATTATAATATTTGTTCTTTTTGGTTATAATGCGATTATATACTGGGTGTAACGTGCATTATTTACTTTGGTTACAGCTGCATTATATTTGGTTAAAGCTTAATATACTTTTGTAAACTTTTTTGGTTAATGCTCATTATTCTTGTTAAGTTGCATTTTTTTTAATGCTATGTATCTATTGGTTACAGTGCATTATATACTTTTTGGTTAGAATGCCATTTATTACTTTGGTTACAATGCATTGATATACTTTCTTTTGGTTAGGAATACTTTCTTGTCATTGCATATATTAGTTTTCTTTTGGTTACAGTTGCATTATATACTTTCCTTGTTCACAGTGCATATATACTTTTTGCTGAGCAATCTCATACAGAAGAACGACGTGGCATCCCA
>NDFG01000042.1:270584-292254 GCA_002167245.1 Sporophila hypoxantha
CCCGGCAGTGGCCAAAGGCAGGACTGGGCATTGGGCTGAGCACCTGGCACAGTGGGAGGTTGGCCCTTGCCATAGGAATGAGCTGCATTGAAGATCCCTTTCCCAGCCAAACCACTCTGGCACTCCCATTCCTGAATCAAGGATGGAACCAGCACCAAAAAACCCATCTGCAGAAACTGGAAAGGAAAGGCAAAGAATGATTTCCTGGACTTGTTGCAGGCTGCCCAGTGCCATTTGCCACGCACAGGGGGTTTGTCAGCCTGGCAAGGCCTGTTAGAAGTTTGCTGTGCCAGGGTGCCAGAGCAGCTGTGCTGCCCCTGGAGCCCTGGCAGTGCCCAAGGGCCAGGGCCTGGCATTGGGGCTGGGAGCACACTGGCTGGAGGTCGTCCTCTGCCATGGGCAGGGCGGTGGCACTGGATGGGATTTAAGGGCCCTTTACAAACCCAAACCATTCAGGATTCTGTATCCAAGGAGATTTGGGAGGGCAGTGGTTGAAGCACCTCACACGAGTATCTGCTGGTGAAAATACGCGGCTTCCAGGCCAAGTCAGCAGAAGATCTTCACTGGATGGGTGGTCGGGCACGGGGTCTTGCCCAGGCAGTGCTGGAGTCACCAGCCCTGGGAGGTTCACAAACCAAGCCAGAGGTCGGCTCCCACGCCATGGCTCAGTGGGCATTGAGAAGATTCAATCCAATGGTCCTGACTTCGTGCTCATGGGACTCATTTCCGACCTCCAGTGGTTCTTGGATCCTGCTGTGATATGATTGAGATAATGCAATGAATTGCACTCTCACAATAATGGACAAATATACTGTATATTAGTTAAGAAAAGTTTTACAGGTTACTAGTCCTGTTGTACCCCCTTGTGTGGTTATCAAGGATAGCCTGCGTTGTGGAACCTGGCAGGGCTGGCTTGTCACTGTGGAACACATGAGCTCAGTCAGATTTGAGGGAAAGATCTCCACCACTGCGGCAAGCGAAGAAGGGTTGATGGCACAGAACTCTGGGAGGGTTAAAGACGTTAAAAAGGAAAAACCTCCTGTGAGGGCTGAGCACCTATGGCGCGGCGAAAATCTTTTGCTCGCAGCGCGATTAACCTTTTTTCTTTATTCAGTCTTTCTGTTGTATTTTTAGATAGGTTTAATTAAACCTTCCTAAACATGAAAAGTGAGTAGCTATTTCTCACATCTTTGTTAGGTTGTGGAGCCACTCCAAGCCTGGAATCCACCACCTTCCTCTGGGTTGACTGTGCTACAGAGCATCACTGGGCCAGCGGTCAGTTCAGAGAACTGGCTTAAGGGATCCCCGTTGTGATAGATGAGTCATGTGATGATTGACTCTCACAATTAATGGACAAATATTCATGTATATAAGTTAAAGAAAAGTTTTAAGCATTTATAGTTTCTGTTGTACCCCTTGTTTGGTTATCAAGGAGACAGCACGGTTGGGACACTGCAGGGTGGCTTTGTCACTGTGTGGAAACACCTGAGCGCCGTCAGGAATCTTTGAGAGAGAGATCTCCACCACGCTGGGCAGCAAAGAAGGGTTGATGCGACAGAACTTTGGGATGGGTTAAAGGTTAAAAAGAAAAAACCCTCCATTGGTGGGGGAGCACATGGCAGGGGGAAATCTTTTGCTCCCAGCGCTGTAACCTTTTTTCTTTATTCAGTCTTCTGCTTGTATTTTGATAAGGTTAATAAAACCTTCCCAAAACTATGAAAGGTGCAGTACTTCACGTGCTGAAACCAGCAATACTTGATTGACGGGGGAGTGTAGAGAGGCTTGAGGGCTTATTTCAGACCAGCACAGGCTGCACTAGAGGCCCTTGGACAGGAGCTGTGGGCTATTCTCTGGTGTGGGGAGCTGGCAGCAGTCCTCTGGTGGATTGATGCGGCTCCACCAAAGCACCCACAAAGAAAGATTCTGGCTCTCTCAAGTGCAGGTGAATAAATGGGGATGTCACTGGCAGGTTCAGAGCAGCGAGGAATCGTTTGGATTTGGCCAGAGTCAAGGCAGATGACACAATCCATGTAATGTCCTCGAGCTCAACTCTGCACTGCTCTTTAGTCCACACTTCAGGCATCCTTTATTTCCCGGAGGCTCCCCCAGGCAGCGACCTTGCTCTTAATTACCAGCCAATGTCATGCAAACACTGCCCAGGCAGAAATCTGGGGCGTGTCGGCGCGGGTTACCTGGTAATTATCTCCCCAATTACCGAGTAATTCCAGATGAATTACCGGGTAAATGGATAGCAATGACAGCACTGGGCTGGATACACGGCCGTTTTGTCTCCCAGGCAGGTTCTCCATGAGCCTCACACAGCAAAGGGAGGCTCAGCTGACCAAAGCCGAAGCCCTGCTCAGGGACCAAACAGGTCATTCCTCACTGGGAGTTCCTACCCCATGACTTGGCTGGTGCATTCCTAGAAATATGATAAAAAATAGGATAAAATAATATAATAATAATAATAATAATAATGAATAATACTAATAATATAATAATAATAATAATAATAATAATTGGCAGCCAGTGACTCATGACCTCAGGAGCCTCACTGAGGGTCTCACTCTGAGAAAATTACTCTTGGTGATAGTAGAGCAATTCCATGTCTGATTCTGATCAATTAAAAGGCAAATATAATGGATATATGAGAGGAGAATTTATAGATTATAGTTGTTTTACAGACAGCACTGGCTTGGAGACAGCGCTGTCTTGTCTCCCAGCAGTCTCTCCATGAGCTCACACAGCAAAAGAAGCTCAGCTGACAAAGCAAGCTTGCTTCAGGGACCACAGGCTCATTCCTCACTGGGAGCTCCACCCACGCACTGGCTGGGCTTCCTAGAAGTGATCAAATGAATAATGATGATAAATAATAATAATTAATAATAATAATGGCAACATGGCAAGCAGTGACTCATGTGCTTGCAGGGCCTCACTGAGGGCTCCACTCCTGCAGAAAATTCCTCTGTGGACATAGAGAGCCAATGCCATGATTGACTCTCAAAATTAAAAGCAAATATCTGTATCTATGCAGGAGCAGTTTTAATAGAATTATTAGTTGTGTTTTTACCCCCTTGTGTTGTTCTTCAGAGTGCCCTGGGTTTGGACATTTGCGGAGGATCCCTCGTTACCATGCAAAACAGCTGCCCCAATCAAGGTGTCAGGCAGTGATCTGCCCCCTCGCAGGAAGAGGGAGTCGATGGACAGACACTTGGGGGTGCAAAGGGTAAGGTGAAAACTGCATGTGTGCGGTGAAAGCACATGGTGGGGATAACATCCTCTGCTTCCTGCTGCCTGTAATGTTTTCTCTTATCCAGTTGCTGTTGGTTTTTAATAAGCGTTTTAATAAACCTTGTACATTTTGAAATGGGATAATTTCTCACACCACACTCAGTGGGAGAGGGTTTGGCTGGAGCCCAGCCCTGGGACGGGTGAAAGTTCTTTCTTTAGAGAAAAGCTGCTTTTGATTTATTTGGAGTCACAGATTCAGCAGGACTTCAATCCAGCTCACACTCAGATTCTCCTTAGCTCCTCCATCCGCACAAACCACCAAGGAGCGTCCTGACACACCAGCTCTATCCCTGATGCAGGCAGAGGCACCTCCAGACCTCCTGGCGCTCTTCCTGGGCAGTAGCTCGCTCTCAGCACAACAATTATGGGAGTAGGAAATAACAGTTCTTTAATAGGGAAGGAAAATAAAAAGGATAAAATAAACAATTGCGATGAACTAAACCAACAGTGCCAGAGTCCAGAACCCAGCCTGACACCCTGTGGGTCAGCGGTAGCTGCAGCAGTGCCATTGGAATTGTGGCTCAGCCCTCTGCAGTGTCCAGGGGTGGCTCTGCTTGGAAGCAGGGAATCCTGGAGAAAGTGCAGTCTCTGCCTCTGAAGATCCAGGGCTAAGAGCCAGCTGCATTTCCTCTGGAAATCCAGTGCAGAAGCCTGCTGTGCTGTTCCAGAATCTCCAGATTCTACCGGGTAGGAATGCTTGGCTCCCTCCTCTGGGCTCCCATCTCCCAGGGCATGCTGTAGTTCTTATCAGCCATGCAGTGACTTCACATGGCTGTATCAGCAGTGTCTCCCTGGAGGGAGCTGTGAATGTGGTCACTTCAGAGAGAGACGATAAGGCAAATCCACGCCCCACTTGACAAAGCTAATCTGCCAAATACAGAGGTAATGGAACACATCTTGCCTTGCAATCTGGAACACGTTTTTTTTAGGTTTCCAGTCTGCGGCCTTCAGCTCTGGGAGATTCACCAGCAATATTTGGATGTGGTTCTTGACCAAGAACCTCCAGCGGAAGAGTGTGGAGTTGCAAGAGGATTGAGTGTCACTCCGATCAGCAATTCTTGTTCTGCTGGGATTCCAATTGCGATGTTCACTGCCACTCCAGGGCTGTGCAGAGCTGCTGTCAGCAGCTCAGAAAAGAATAGATTTATTGATTAGATTTAGTTCCTGGCTGCAAGTCCCTGACACATATCTTAAAGGGACAGCGGCAGGGATGTCTTCGGAGGTCCTGCTCGGCAGAAAGGGCTGGGAGGGGATTGGGCAAGCAGGAAGCAGCTCTGTGCTCTCCTGACGATAGCGCACCACTGCTGCTGCAGAGGACAGAGCCCTGGGCAGCTGGGCCAAGCAGGCTGACCCATTTCCCTCAGCATCTGTACACATTAAATAACTCGCACTGAAGAAACCATGCAGTTTGCGAACTCAAAACTCCAATGAGTTGCGTTAAATCTCTCTCTAACTCCTGTCCCTGTGGGGAGGAGGGAGTAGCAGAATCAGGATGTAAGTGGAATTCAGAACTTCTGTTTTCTGCATTTCAGTTCTCACCTGTGGGGTTTTGTTGAATCAGTCCTGTTCAGTGGGCAGGAAAAAGAGAGAAATCTCTTTCAAGGAATTTCTGTTCTTCTGCATTTCAGCAGAGAACAGTTTGGGTGTCTGACACAAAACCCTAGGTCCCCTCAGGACATTTGCGGTAAAAAGGAATGCAGGATTTTTTCGTCTTCCTTTTGTCTCAATAGTAATTCACACACTTGGCGGGGCTTCCTCCTTCCATCCTGGAGGAGTTTATCCACACTTCTGCAGGCACTGAGACCTTTAGCGAAACGCTGAATATTCAGTCCCATCCCATCCCTCCAGGCCCTGGCTGCAGTTCCTCGAGTGCTTTAAAACCAGCAGGTTCAATAAATAGAGCATCTTGCCCAGATGTGAGGCTCATTTCCCCTGCCCAAGGGCTCACTTTGAAGAATCAGCCATCCCTTGGGCTGTTTGCATGTGCTCCTATAGCCAGGCGCTGACAACTCTGCTCCACAGGATTGCTCCCAACATTCTCCAAGGGAGCTCTTCATGGCTGGCTTGTGTTGGCCCTGGGGCTATCACAGCATGGTTTTTAATGTCCTGTCTCTACAACAGAAGCTTCAGAACAGGAGTACCTCAGGGAAAGAGTTTTTTGATCAGTCCTGTGCGGAAGGACGCACACAAAAATGTTTTAGGACAGCTTTGAAATGCGTTTTTAGACCAGACTCCCTTGCCGCAGCAGGACTGAGGCTGTGAAAGAAAGTTTTGTCAGGTGGGTCTCAATAGGACCTCCAGCATTATCAGACACCCTTTTATCAACGGCCCCTTATCTGGGCACATGCAAATGCCATATGCATGATCCCTTGGCAGCAACATCCCCATCTGGGCAGTTTCTTGCCATCAGCCACAGACCCTGGGGCCTGATGGACCTCACTCCAACATGGTAAAAGCCTTAAATAGAAGTTGGTTGAAAGAGTTCCTGAATTCCCGAATGAACTGTCTGTGTCACCCTTCCTCAATTCCCTTTTTTCCCATTATCCTCATCTGACATCCCCATCGTTGAGTTGGTTGATATTTTTAGATTTTTTTGAGTTTCCTTGCTAGTGATATTTCCTTCCTTTTCCGTCCTTCCTTAACATAAAACAAGGAAAATGTCTACTCTTCTATTTCTCCTTTCTATTTCCTTCCTCGTTCTTCATTCTTTCTTTTTGTAAACCAAATCTTCCCTTTGTCCTATTGTTCTGTTAAGCTTTTACCTATCGTTTTCCTTCCGTCCTTGCTGATTTCTCTTCCGTCCTTCCGTGCCACCCCTCCTTCTTTTTATTTTCCTCCTCTGACCTACCCCTTTCCTAGTCTACTTTCATGCCTTCCTTCTAAACTTTCGCCCTTCCTTTCCTTCCCTTCCTCTATCCTATCCCTTTCCTTCCTCTTTCCCCTTCCTATCCTTCTCTTCCTTCCCTTCCCTTCCCTTGCCTTTTCCCCCTTCCTTCCTTCCCCTTCCTTCCTATCCTGTCCTCCTTCCTTCCTTCCTTCCTTTCCTTCCTTCTTCTTCCTTCGTCTCTCCTTCCTCGTCCTTTACCTTTCCTTCCTTCCTCCTTCCTTCCTCTTCCTTCCTTCCTTCCTTCTTCCTCTTCCTCCTTCCTTCCTTCCTTCCCTTCCTTCCGCCACTTCCTTCCTTCCGCCACTTCCTTCCTGTCGCCACTCCTTCTCGCCTTTTCCCTCGCACTCCTTCCTTCCGCCATTCCTTCTTCCTTCCTTCGCCTCTCGCACTTCCTTCTTCCTTCCTTCTTCCTTCTTGCCTTCACCTTCCTTCCTCCTTCACCCTTCCTTCCTATCTCCTTCTTCCTCCTTCCTCTTCCTCCTCTCCTTCCCTCTCTCCCCTCTTCCTCTCCCTCTCCTTCCTTCCTTTTCCTTCGCCTTCCTTCCTTGCCTTCTGCCTTCCCCTTCCTTCTTCGCTCCTTCCCTTCCTTTTCCTTCCTTTCCTTTTCCTTCCTTCCTTCCTCTTCCTTTCTTCCTTCTCCTTTCCTTCCTTCCTGCCTTCTTCCTTCCTTCCTTCCTTCCTTCCTTCCTTCCTTTCCTTCCTTCCTTCCTTCCTTCCTTCCTTTCCTTTCCTCTTCCTTTCTTCCTTCCTCTCCTCCTTCCCTTCTCTTCCTTCCTTCCTCTTCCTTCCTTCCTTTCCTTCCTTCTTCTTCCTTCCTTCCTTCTCCTTTTCCTTCCTTCTTCTTCCTTCCTTCCTTCCTTCCTTCCTTCTTCCTTCCTTCCTGCTTTCCTCCTCTTCCCTTCCTTCCTTCTTTCCTTCCTTCCTGTCCTTTCCTTCCCGCCACTTCCTTCCTTCCTTCCTTCCTCCTTCCGCCACGTCCTTCCTTCCTTCTCTTCCGCCACTTCCTTCCTTCCGCCATTCCTTCCTTCCGCCACTTCCTTCCTTCCGCCACTTCCTTCCTTCCCACTTCCTTCCTTCGCCACTTCCTTCCTTCCGCACTCCTTCCTTCCTTCCTTCCTTCCGCCACTTCCTCCCTCCCTCCCTTCCTCCCTCCCATTTAAACATTTTAAAGGTAAAAATTGAACAATACAGTTTCTGCTTTCTTTATCTTTTGGTTGGAAATCTCCCTTCCCAAAGGACACCTTGTGCCTGCTGTCCACTCTTAAGAAAGGCAGAACTGGTTTTCCTCAACATGAATTTCACCTGAATTTCCTTCTCCACAGTAGACCTTTCCATAACTCCTGTCATGCTGAAATTCTTCCCCCATCTAGGAGAGAGCAGAGCTCTGAGTGAATTCTCTGTCATTCCCTGTTTGGATGAAGATCTGAAAAGGCTCCTCCTTTTGCCCTGTGCTTTTCTCTGCCTATTGAAGTTTCATCTTGGATAAGGAACCAGCAAAATGCCCAAGAATGGTTAAAAAGGCAAGAAATGGGTGCTTGTCAGAGACACTGGCTGGTTTATCTCACCCACATAAGCAGGAATATCCAATTTAGAGCTCAGTTCCTGCAGGAGTGTGCATGTGCCTCAGACACTTCCAATCACAAATCGAGGTAAGAGGTGGTTTTCCTTTGGAGAGCTGTGAGCACCCCAGATCCCTCAGCAGCTGCGTAAATGAAGCCCTGGAAGGGGATTGGAATCCCCTGGGCTCTGGCTGGCTTCTCCACCCTCCTGTGATGGGCAATAAAGATAATAAAGCTGTTCACCATCGCCGAGTCCCTGCTGAGGGGAGCACTCCCGTGACAGTGAGCTGAAAACCAGAATTCCCAGCGTCACACTTGGTATTTGCAGGGGTCTCCAGGATCAGTGAATCTGACTCCATGTTCTTAGAAGGCTAATTTTTATTTTATGTACTTATACTAAAACTATACTATAAGAATAGAGAAAGGAGACGTACAGAAGGCTTAACAAGAATGATAATGAAAAAACTGTGACTTCCAGAGCCTCGACACACTGGCTGTTGATTGGTCATTAAGTTTAAAACAATTCAAATTGAAACAGTCAAAACAATTGCACGAGTGGCAGAACAAACCCCTCAGTGTTCCATGATGGGCCCCCAGAGCTGCTGTACCTGTGACAGGATGAGTAATAGGTTCCTCCCTGGTGCAGAGCTGCTCGTGCACAGCAAGCTCCTGTTCACTCTCTTTATTTATTYTGTCTTATCTTCCTCACATTTCATCACTTTCTTGTTATGTTTGCTCAGTTAAGTCATTAAGACCACTTTGTTTTTTCTCTTTCCGTGTTTAGCCCTAGGAAAGCAGCTAAGCCTGTGTAATTGATTTAGCATTTAATTTCCCTAAAAACCCCTTTTTCCTGCCATCAGGYTGGGGCCCTGAGACATTCCCACTCCTGCCTGGATTGGGTGCTGTGAGAAATTGTCACAGAGAAAAGCAAGGCACAATTCTTCCCAAGGATATTTCAGGGTTTCACATTCTCTGAACCTCAGAGAAAGGAAAACCAATTCTTATCATTTGCTGTGCCAGTGTTTGTGCCAAAGCAGAATGCAACATGGAGATTGTTCACCCACAGTGATTGTTCCACACAGTGATGGTGTTTTGGTTCCTTGGCCTGTCAGGGCCAGGTGTGTAGTCCCACATTTCCTTCACAGAGAAAAGCAAGGCACAATTCTTCCCAATAATATTCTTATCTCATTTGCAGTGCTGTGTTTGTGCCAAAGTAGAATGCAATATGGAGATTTTTTACCCACAGTGATGGTGTTTTGTTTCCTTGGCCTGTCAGGGCCAGGTGTGTGTGAGTGTATCAGGACTGTTGGGTGGCAGTCACGAGATTCTGTGCAGTTGGAGTGCTTGGCAGATTCAGTTTAGATGTAATGTAATATAGTGTAATATAATATAGAAAATATATAGTATAATAAATAGAAATAATAGAAATAGAAATATAGAAATAATATAGTAAAATAAAGTAATTAATTTAGCCTTCTGATAAGATGGAGTCCTCATCATTCTCTCCCCTCGCCAGGGGTGAAAATATCCATGATAAGAAGGAAATCTCTGAGCCAGCTCACGGCTCTGAGAGGCTCTGGGGAGGTTTCTCCACCTCCATGCAGGTGCTCTGCTACCTGTAGGGGTGTTCTGGGTTAAATCCCCATTTCAGTGGGTAGGAAAAGGGATAAATAACTTGTGAGGAACTTCTGCATTTCTGTTCTCAGCTGTGGTGGGGTTGCTGAATTAAATCCCTTTTTCAGTGGGCAGGAAAAGAGAGAAATCTTTTGCAAGGAATTGCAAGGAATTTCTGTTCTTCTGCATTTCAGTTTGCACCCATGGTTGTTTTGCTTATTTAAATCCCTGTTTCAGTGGGCAGGAAAAGAGAGAAACCTTTTGCAGGGAATTTCTGTTCTTCTGCATTTCAGTTCTCACATGTGGGGGTGTGCAGAGCTGAGCTCTGCTTGTTTCATGTTATAAATCTGCATGGTGGGGACCTAAAAAGACAAGAATGGCAAGCAGGGATATCCAAATCCGAATAATTTGGCTTTCATAAAATTGCAGGGACATTAAGATTGGAAAAGAACTCCAAGATCCAATGTTTGACTGAATCCCAGCTGAACCAGACCACCAMGTGCCACCTCCACGAGGTTTTTTGAACACTTCCAGGGCTGGTGGGCCCAGCATTGCCCTGGCAGCCTGTGCCAGTCCTGACCCTTTCAGTGCCCCATTTCTCACCACCTTGGTTTGCACAGAGACACCACCACAGCTTCACCACAGCAAATCACCACTCCACGTGGACATTGTCCCCTCTCCYGTGAGGTCCCCAGGCTCCAGGACCTGCTCAGCCCTTCTGGGTCCTTTCCTTCCAGGATGCTTTGCAGGAACCAGTGGAGCTCTGGCTCAGGTGGGTCCCTGACCTCCTGCCCCACCTCTTCACCACCTTGGAATTTCCATTGTGCTCATCTTGCATCACTGCAGCCCTCAAGTTTAATCACTTTGCAAACCTCCCTGATCTTCCACCCCCTGGTTTATTTACACAACATTTGGGTCTTTGTTCTGCTGAATGAGTCAAGATTTTGGGTTCCCCTTCTGGACACAACAATCCCAGAATCCTAAAAAAGACCTTTAGGATCGTCCAGTCCGACCGTTCCCCCAGCACTGACAAGGCCAGCACTGACACAAGTGCCACCAGTGATACATGTGCCCAAGTGCCACCACTGACCCAGGCCCCCAGGTGCCACCACTGACCCACGTCCCCAGGTGCCACCACTGACCCACGTCCCCAGGTGCCACCACTGACCTTACATTACTAAAACAATTAATTAAGCACCAAGGTCCCCAAGTGCCACCACTGCCCCATGTCCCCAGGTGCCACCACTGCCCCATGTCCCCAGGTGCCACCACTGATACATGTCCTCAAGTGTCATCACTGACCCACTTCCAAAGTGCCACCACTGAACCACATCCCCAGGGTGCCACCACTGACCCATGTCCCCAGGTGCCATCATTGATACATGTCCTGAAGGGCCATCAGTGACCCACATCCTGAAGTGCCACCACTGACCCATGTGCCCAAGTGCTACCACTGACCCATGTCCCCAGGTGCCACCACTGACCTGTGTCCCCAAGTGCCACCACTGATCCAGGTCCCCAGGTGCCACTACTGATACATGTCCTGAAGTGCCATCAGTGACCTGTATCCCCAAGTGCCACCACTGACCCATGTCCCCAGGTGCCACCCCTGACCCACATCCTGAAGTGCCATCACTGACCTGTATCCCCAAGTGCCACCACTGACTCATGTCCCCAGGTGCCACCATTGACCCATGTCCCCAGGTGCCATCACTGACCCACGTCCCAAAGTGCCACCATTGACCCACATTCCCAAGTGCCACCACTGACCCCTGTCCCCAAGTGCCACCACTCAACCACCTCCCCAGGTGCCACCACTGCCCCATATCCTGAAGTGCCACCACTGACCCGTGTCCCCAGGTGCCACCACTGCCCCATGTCCCCAGGTGCCACCTCCACCTGATTTTTAAGCCCCTCCAGGGCTGTTCCAGCGCTTGACAGCCCTTTCATGAAGAAACGAGATTGCAGCTCTGAGGGCCCCTGGGCAGCTCCCAGGCTGGCACAGCTGGTCTGTGCCACCCAAACCAGGCTGACCCAAGCCAGGTCCCCTCCACCTGCTGGAGATGAGCCCAGCACGGTCCCAAACCCAACCTGCCTGGGAATTCCTGTCACCCCTGAGACCTCCCCTGGCTCCAGGGCCTGAGCAGAGCCCTGCCCWGTCCCCCAGCAGCTCCTCAGACACAGGGGCTTTGTTGGAAATGGATTTAAATGGATTTWAAAGAGGATGATATTTGAAAAAAAGAGCCCAGACAAACAAAGCAGTCCCAGCTGAGCCTATTACACATGATGGAATTAAATAATGGGGATTTTACACTCTAATTGGGGTTTAAATCCTGGTTCTGAGCAGCTGCTGAGCTCTAGGAAGAGGCAGGAGGAGGCGCTGAGCCCCCCAGCCCTGAATGGGCACATTCACAGCCCAGAGTTTCTATCTGAACAAGGAATTTGCTGACTGCTAATCTCTGCTGATTAATGATGTTTTCTCAAAGCCACCACAGAAGGTTTGCTGGTCTTGTCTAGAGAACCAGACTTTGGCCAAGCAAAGCCCTTTATCCAAAAATGTATTTGTCTAGAAAGCGACATTATTATTCTTAGGAATGCCAGGTATGGATGCCCGTGTTTCTTGTTCTTGTTAAATGCAAGTTGTTCTACAGATAAGGAGGCRAAAGAGTACAAGATAGGCGAGGTTTGTCAGGACAGATAAAATCTTCAATTAGACCAAAAGCAGCAGGAGAAAATTCAGACAAACTTTCAGACACGGAAGCAGACGTGAAAAAGCCTGGGTGTCCAAGAGCTGACAAGTTTTTTTCTGCCCATTTATCACAGGAAAGATATCACCCCCTCCCCAAAAATAAAAAAAAAATATCTTGCTTTTTTTGGTTTAATTCCCATTAAAAGGGGATTAAGGCAGGGAGGAACAAGGCAGACTTGTTCCACATCCACAGTGTGGGTTCCTTGCTGCTTTCTGAGTCAGATAACTCTGCTTAACAGCAACCTTTAGCTTTTATCAATGTCAAAGCCAAATCTCTGGTGCTAAAATTATTCCAGCTTTCATCTGGGTGTTTGACTGCTGCAGAGCAGAGCTCTGGAGTGATCCAGTTACTGGACAAGGGTCCCTCTGAACACGTGGGTAAGAAGATCTGCCTCTCGCACCTTGGAGTGGAACAGGATTCCTGACAGTTTGACATCCAAATCCCAGCAGGAAGGAGAACATTTGTGGCAGTGTTGAAATCTGGCGCCTTTCTCCAGAGAACATCATCTCACTCCCAATAATCATCAAGTCGTTATGAATAACAAGTGATTTCCTAGAAATCAAGACAGAGGGGTGAGTGCCAGTCAATATTGCAGCAGGGTGAATTATTTGGCTGCAGAGCTCAGGAGGAACAGCCAGGCCAGTTCCCAATAACCACGAGTGATGATCAAAGAGCTCTGCTCCCGCAGATGCAGATGGAACAGATTGTTCCCTCCAACTGCTGCTCTGCCAGCAGCTCCAGCCCCGGGCTGAGCTCTGCAAGGATCAGCCTGGAGCAAAGGAGGCTCAGGGGGCCTTGTGGCTCTGCACAGCTCCTGCCAGGAGGGCACAGCCGGGGGGGCCGGGTGTGCTCCAGGAACAGGGACAGGAGCAGAGGGAACGGCCTCAGGCTGGGCCAGGGCAGGCTCAGGGTGGGCACAGCAGGAATTTCCCCATGGAAAGGGGCTCAGGCCTTGGCAGGGGCTGCCCAGGCAGGTTTGCAGTGCCCATCCCTGCAGGTGCCCCAGGAATTCCTGGAGGTGCACTCAAGGCTCTGGCTGGGGACAAGGTGGGGATCAGCTGGGACTCGATGGCCTTGGAGCTCTTTTCCCACCTCATCTCTGGGATCCTGAGCGCCAGAATCCCAAAGGCTTTTCCCACAAGGGAATATCCATCCAATGCAAGCCCCAGCAGCAGAGGTGTCCCTGCCCCAGCCCCTTCTGGCAGGGAACATTTCCTGTTCCCCCACAGCTCCAAACCCCACAGCTCCAAACTCCTCACACCAACAACAGAAAAGGAGCCCTGGACATCCTTAAAATCCCATTTTTGCATATTGGAGGAAAATTTCTGCATGGACAGGGTGGTCAGGCCCTGGCAGGGGCTGCCCAGGCAGGTTTGCAGTGCCCATCCCTGGAGGTGTCCCAGGAATTCCTGGATGTGGCACTCAGAGCTCTGGGCTGGCTGAAGAATTGTTGTTTAGTCACAGATTGAGGAAATGCAGTGCCATGGGAGGCTCAGTTTGGATATTATGAACAATTCCTTCATGGAAAAGGGCTGTAAAACATTGGGATGGGCTTTCCAGGGAAGTGTGGAGTCACCATCCCTGGGAGTGTTCAAAAAACCTGTGTGTGTGGCACTTGGGGACACRGTGACCACGGTRCTGGTGGTTGGACTTGGTGACCTTTAACGTCTTTTCCAACCTTAACATTTCTGGGGTTGATGTTTCTGCTCCCCTGCAGTTGCAGTAGATGCATCCTTCACTTTCAGGTTCTCAGGGTTGTCTCTGAGTGCCAAAGGAACCAACAAACTCTGAGGGAAGCAAAAGAACCCAGCAAATCCTCAGTGGGAGTGGGGACAGCTCTGTGTTGGGTTTATAAATGGAGAAACAGCAAAATCCAGTCCTAAA
Source organism: Sporophila hypoxantha (assembly GCA_002167245.1). Taxonomy (NCBI): domain Eukaryota; kingdom Metazoa; phylum Chordata; class Aves; order Passeriformes; family Thraupidae; genus Sporophila; species Sporophila hypoxantha. The sequence continues at coordinate 284,570 of NDFG01000042.1, forward strand.
GAGCCRAAAAAACTCTTTCCTGTCTTCAAATTTTATTGGGGGACACTGCCAAAGTGCCCCTTGTAAATCATATTTCATGTGCCCCCTGTCCTAAGCAAAGATAACGGGTACCCAAGGAAAACACAGACAGGATTTTGGAAATGCCTGACAAAATTTGCTCCTCGTGGGTTTTGGCCCTGCTTTCTCAGTCACTTYAGTTTCATCTGTCACAGGAAGATCCATCTGTAAACCTCATTAGATTCAAAATAACATGAGACAGATGAGGCCAGAAAAACTGTTTTTCTGCCTCCTCAGAATATTTTTTAGTCTTTAAATGAGGTGTGGGTTTTTTAAAGCAAATTTGCTTAATTGACAACAAAAGAGGATGGAGGAGGAGATGCCAGGGCTGTTTATGGGTTGGGATGGGCTGATCCTGTCCTGGCTGAGCCCAGCACTGCCAGAATGCCCARAAGGGACCTGAGAGGTCACTCATGSCCACCTGGGGCTGGGCTGGGCTGAGCCCTCAGGTGGGGTAGCCAAAAGTGACCCATGAGGGTCCCCATGGCCACACAGGGCTGGGCTGACCTGGGTGTGGGTGGCCAAAAGTTGTTGGACCCCTGGATACAGGGAATGTGGGACTTTCTGTGCTGCAGGCACTGACCCCCGAGAGAAACTCGACAGACCTGAGGACCGTGGAGGAAGCTCCAGAATGGAATGACAGAACTGGGATTGTGGTGTGGATTTTGGATAGAAGTGTGTGAGATCACAGGGTGGGAAACTCAGAGTTTTAAGGGTTTAGAATATAGTAATAGATATGGAGCAAGCTGGAGGTTTTGGGGTGGAGCTTGGCCTCTTTACCTTCTCTTGTTCCTTCTCCTTGTCCTTCTCCTTCTCCTTGTCTTCTCCTTGTTCTTCTCCTTGTTCTTTTCCTTGTTCTTCTCCCTCTCCTTCTCCTTCTCTCCTTCTCCTCTCCTTCTCCTTCTCCTTCTCCTTCTCCTTCTCCTTCTCCTTCTCCTTCTACCTTCTCCTTTCTCCTTCTCCTTCTCCTTCTCCTTCTCCTTCTCCTTCTCCTTCTCCTTCTCCTCCATGGGTTTGGGTGGTTTTGTGTAATTTGGATAAAAAGTCCCCATTGTGGGCCACGGGTGGTTGGTTTGGGCTGGGAAGGATCAATGCCAGCTCATTCCATGGCAGGCCACCTCCCACTGTGCCAGGTGCTCCAGCCCCAATGCCCAGCCTGGCCTTGGGCACTGCCAGGGCTCCAGGGGCAGCCACAGCTGCTCTGGGTGGAATTTTGCCCATTTGCCCATTTTTTGTCAGTGATATATTTTGAGGTTTCATTTTAGAATGACTTTTTTCCTCTAGGGATGTTCCATAATCTGACAGTGTGGGTCAGTTCATCAAACCACGGCACAGAATAAAGTGACCTCCAGCCCCAAATTTTTTGCAGAATATTGCTCCTACAGCTCAATTTGCTCACTTAAAATCAATCCAGTACTCCAGGCACTCAGAGCCCGTGGATGGAGACACAAGTCCTCAAGAGATAATCAACATGGGATCATTCTTGGTTCCTGTTCTGGGGTCAAGAGCAAACTGAGCAGCACTTTGAGGTACCACACAAAGCCTTTGAACTTTGCAGTGAGAGAAAAGATTTTCAACTCCTTCCCTCATTTGAAATCCTATTTATCAGGTCAGCAGAGATTACTTATCTGAGAGCTCCGTGGAAACAAAGGAGGCTCACCACAGCTCCCATGCCCAGGTCATGGCCAGTAGGGAAGGGTCTGTTCCCATCAGCTCCAGCCAGCCTTGGAAAGCCATGGAAAGTTCTGATACAGGATGTGGTTTAATGGCAATGAGAGCTTTCCTTGGGATCACAGAATCCAAGGCTGGTTTGGGTTGGAAGGGATCTCAAAATCCCACCCAGTGCCACCCCTGCCATGGCGGGGCCACCTCCCACTGTGCCAGGTGCTCCAGCCCCAATGCCAGCCTGGCCTTGGGCACTGCCAGGCTCCAGGGGCAGCCACAGCTGCTCTGGGCACCCTGGCACAGCCCAAACCTCTCTAACCAGGCCTTGCCAGGCTACAAACCCCTGTGGCAAATGGCACTGGGGGCACCTACAACCAGCCAGGAAATCATTCTTTCCTTTCTTTCTCCAGTTGCTGCAATGGGTTTTGGTGCTGGTTTCCATCCTTGATTCAGGAATGGGAATGCCAGAGTGGTTTTGCGCTGGGAAGGAGATCTTCAATGCCAGCTCATTCCATGGCAGGCCACCTCCCACCGTGCCAGGTGCTCCAGCCCCAATGCCCAGCCTGGCCTGGGCACTGCCAGGGCTCCAGGGGCCATCCTCACATCCACAAGAGTGGACTGCTGCCAGCTCACTGGTGTTTCACAGAACCTCTGAGGAGAAACCAGAGCACATTTGGGGCACTGTCAGGCTGTGGGTTCCTTTGCAGGATAATTTCAAATGTTGGAGATGAGCCACTGGCTCTTGCACCAAATCCACAAACTGGGAGACCTCAGTGGCACCAAACACAGCGACCTCCAAGGTGTTTTCAGATATCCCTGGCCCTAAAGCCTCATGGAATTCTGCCTTCAGTTTGGTTCTAAGATGCTCTGAAGGTTTCAAAAATGTGCCTTGTCCATCAGTGCTGGGATATTTCTCTCCAGGAAGGTGGAAGACCTTGGGTCTGCAGGGAACAGAGCAGGGGACACAAGAGCACGCTGTGGCGCCCCTGGAAGCCCTGGCAGTGCCCAAGGCCAGGTGGGCATTGGGCTGGGAGCACCTGGCATGGGGGTGGCCCTCACCTGAGCTGGGCATTGAAAGATCCCTTCCCAGCCAAACCACTCTGGCATTCCCATTCCTGAATCAAGGATGGAAACCAGCAGCAAAACCCTTGCAGCAACTGGAGAAAGGAAAGGAAAGAATGATTTCCTGGCTGGTTGCAGGTGCCCCCAGTGCCATTTGCCACAGGGGGTTTGTAGCCTGGCAAGGCCTGGTTAGAGAGGTTTGGGCTGTGCCAGGGTGCCCAGAGCAGCTGTGGCTGCCCCTGGAKCCCTGGCAGTGYCCMAGGCCAGGCTGGACAGGGCTTGGATCACCCTGGGACAGTGGGAGGTGTCCCTGCCATGGCAGGAGTGGGATTGAATGATCTTTAAGKTCCCTTCCAACCCAAAMCATTCTGGGATTCTGGGATTCCATGKATTTGTGCTGGTGCACCCAGCCTGGTGTGGCAGACATGAATTATAGAAATAYTTTGCACARTATTTCCCAGTGAAATAATTTAATATTTCATTCCCAAAGCCGTTTTTTGGACACAGAACGGAGCTCCACTTGTCCCTGAAGGTGAGGAAAGGGTTGAACAAGCAGAGCCCCTGGGACTGGGAGCCCATCAGGGGACACAGATGGAGATCTTGGTGTGATCTGGGCACCAGCAGGGCTCAGGAAGCAGAGCCCTCAGCAGAGCAGAGCCCTCAGCACCCTCCTGGGTGAGGAGGGAACAACAACAACAACAACAACAACGCCTTTTTCCAGTGAAAAGGAAGGCAAGGAGAGAGCCAAAGGGCACGGGCTGTTATCAGGGTGGGAACACCAGGCACAGCAGCCACCACCGTGGTGCCAAGGAGCACAATCTTATCTGCTGGGGAACAGGAGCTCAGCCCCTCCTGCTGGGTGAAGCCACCCCTCGGGGTGTTCCCCACATTCCTGCTCCTCTTCCTCGCCGTGGGTGTGTGCAGGGCACACAGAAACCCCAGGGCAGGCTGGCCCTTGTGGTGTTTTCTGAGTCCCCTGTTGTTGGAAGGAATGATGAATCAATCTGACTCCATGTTCTTGGAAGGATAATTTATTATTTTATGATCTATATTATATTAAAGAATGCTATACTAAACTATACTAAAGGATGCAGAAAGGATACTTAAAGAAGGCTAAAAAGATAATGAAACTCGTACTCTCTCCAGAGTTCTGACACAGCTTGGCACTGATTGGTCATTAAGTTAAAACAATTCACATGAAACCAATGAAACAATGACCAGTTGGATAAACAATCTCCAAACACATTCCAAAGCAGCAAAACACAGGAGAAGCAAATCAGGTAATTATTGTTTTCATTTTTCTCTGAGGCTTCTCAGCTTCCCAGGAGAAGAAATCCTGGCAAAGAGATTTTTCAGAAAATGTGACAGTGACAGTCCCTGTCCCACGGGATAGTGACACCTTCATTGCCAACCTCTCAAATGTCCCCAAATGTGAGGTCTGGGCATCTTCAGAGCAGGTCCCTGGACATGGCTCTGAGGCACCCAAATGCCCTGTGCCACCCATGGGGAGCCAGGAATCCACAGCAGCTGCAGGTTCCCATCACTGAGGTTGTTCCAGGTGTTCCTACACAAGGATGTGCTGGACTCTGSTGCAGGTGTCACCCTGTAGGTCCTGGTGCCGTGTCCAGCACTGTCCCTGCCATCACTGGGGGTGTTGGGCACTCACACCCTGGCAGCCTGGCATGGGCAAAGCTTTGTCCCAGCACATGGAGCAGGTGACAAAGTTGTCACCAAGCACAAGTCCCTGGGTCAGGAGGTGGCTTGGATCCCTCTGTGCAGTGTGGGGGGCTGTGTTCCCTACCAGAGGCATTTCTACCAACATTCTGTGAGCAGGGCCTCCCACAGGCACAGGGGATCCAAGGCACAGAATTTCTGGGCTGAATCCTCACAGGCTGAGCCATTGGCTTGGGAACATTTCACACTTTTAACCCTCATTCCTTGTTCCCATCAAACAGGCGGAAGGGAAAAGGTTCCTGCTGGCTTCAAACACCACTGGGTGTCTGTCAGAGCTCTGTGGCTGCTCAGGAGGGGTTTGAGCCACTGTGGGGTCCTGATTTCAGTGGGATTTTTCCTTTCAGTGGGATCCTGATTTCAGTGGGATCCTGGCTTTACATGGGATCTGATTTCAGTGGGATCCTGCCTTTACATGGGATCCTTCCTTTCCAGAGAGATCCTGCCTTTCCAATGGGATCCTGCCTTTATATGGGATCCTGATTTCAGTGAGATCCTTTCAGTGGGAACTTGCCCTTCAGTGGGATTCTGTCTTTACATGGGATCCTGCCTTTCTAGAGGGATCCTGCCTTTCAATGGGATCCTGACTTCAGAGGGATCCTGCCTTCCTTTCAGTGCAGGGATCCCCTCACACTGGGAGGTGCTGGCAGCCAGGGCTCAGGGATCCTGGAATCATGGAATGTCCTGGTCTGGAAGGGACCCACAGGATCTTCCAGTCCAGCCCCAGCCCTGCCCAGACCCCCCAACAGCCCCACCCTGGCCATCCCTGCAGCGCTGCCCAAATTYCTCCCCCATCCTTCATCTCCCCCATCCCTCACTCTCACACAAYCATGGAATGTGCTGAGCTGGAAGGGACCCACAGGGATGATCAATCCCAAAGCCAAACCCTGCCCAGAGCCCCCTGCAAGCCCAGCCTGGGCATCCCTGGAGCTCTGGCAGCCTCGGGGCCGTGCCCATTGCCTGGGCAGCCTGGGCAGTGCCAGCACCCTCTGGGGGAAGAACCTTGCCCTGATCTCAGCCTGAGCTGCCCTGGCCCAGCTCCAGCCGTGCCCTGGCTGCTGTCCCTGTTTCAAGGAGCATCAGCCCCTGCTCATGTGAAAGTTCCATGTTCATATGGATTCAACCTCATATCCACGTGGTGAAAATGCTTATTTGTGACATMCTTAAAAACAACATTTTGTCTATGTTTTCTTCAGCAGTATTTATGTATTTAAATTACTCTGGAAGCTAAATKGCAATTTGCATCTCAAAAACAACATTCAGCGTGTCTGTGCTTCAGGAGARGCCTTGGAAAACAAGGAGCTGYATCTACAGGCAGGGCTCTCTTTGGAAAGGTATTTTCAAGTGTTTTTTGCCTTCCCTGGGCTCTGTGGGAGGGAGTTGAGGCAGCAGACTTCAGTCCCTTCCCTCCTGATGGCAAATCCATCTCCTCCAGCACTGTTGGCTTTGGATTTTCAGATACCAGTTGGAGGTGCCACCTGACACCATCTCACTTTTGAATAGTTGGGTATTTTTAGTCCCTCACTCACACGTGTGGCATCCAAAATGGTGCTGGGAGCTGCTCAGAGCAGTCTCTGGGGAGCACAGGGGCACAGTCCTGCCCAGGTGGGTGCTGCATCACTCGAGGGGCTCAGTGAGACACTGGTCCTGTGTCTGCTCCTCTCACAGCAGGGCAGCAGCAGAATCATTGATTCCCCCCCCAGAATCCAGGGAAATCAGGGGAAATAAGGGAAACCAAAGGAAATCAAGGGAAATTTGCCTCAGAGTCAAGGGAAATCAGGGAGGAAATTCCTTCCCAGATCAAAGGAAATCAAGGGAAATTCCCACCAGAATCAAAGGAAAATCAAGGGAAATTTCTCCCACGAATCAAGGGAAATCTGGGGAAATTTCCCCTCAGAAATAAAGGGAAATCAAGGAAAATCAAGGGAAATCAGGGAAAATTCCCTCAGAATCAAGGGAATCGAGGGAAATGAGGAAATCAGGGGAAATTCCCTCCAGAATAAAGGGAAATCAGGGGAAATCAAGGGAAATCGAGGGAAATCAAGGGAAATCAGGGAAATTCCCCTCCAGAATCAAGGGAAATCAGGGGAAATTGCCCCCCAGAAATAAGGGAAAATCAAGGGAAATCAGGGGAAATCAAGGAGAGAAATTTCCCACAGAATCAAGCAAAGGGAACAAGCTTGGAGCAGAGATGGAACACGGTGGGCAGGGTGAAGCTCCCTGTGGAGGACACACCAGGAGTCCAGGGCATCCCTGAGTGTGCACAGAGCTTTCCTCTGACAGACAGGGCTCCTCTGGGCGTGCAGAGGGTGAATAAATATGAATTAATTTATTCTCTCCTTGACATCTCTCACCCTGAGCGTTCCCTCTGCCTGCGCCCGGCCAAGGCTGGGACAGGGGACAGAGTTCAGCCTTTATGGCTCCAGCTTTGATCTTCCAGATGCTTTCTTTGAACCTCCTTTCCAGAAGAGAGTTTACAGCTGCACTGGGCAGCTCCTGTCTCTCTGTGATCCTGGAGGATYTGGCTCCTGAGTCCTCTGGGCTCGGCCAGAGGTTTGCTTTATGGCCTCACCTTTGAGCTCCCTTTCAGGGTGGAATTCCCTCACTGAGCCACTCAGCTGTTCCCTGGGCTGGCTCCTGCCAAACCCAGGCTGGGATTCATTTCTGCAGAGGCCCGGGGTGAGTCCAAACCCAAAAGGAGATTTTTCTCACCCCGAGGTCATTGGCTGGTGCCAGACTCACCACGCTGGCCCTGGCACAARGGGCTGGAGGGAAAAGGGRCAGGRAKGGTGCTCAGACCACCAGAGAAGTTTTTAAAGCATTGATAAGAATAAATATCTGCCCAAATGTAGAAGTTTGCAGGGTTCCAACATGGGAAGAGACAAGAACCTCGACTCCGTGTTTTAGAATCTTGACTCCATATTCTCAGACGAGGATCTTGACTCCATGATATATATTATATTAAAAGAAAATTATATATTAAAACTATACTAAAAGAATAGAAGAAAGGATTTCATCAGAAGGCTTGAACAGAATAGAAAAGGAATGGGGATAAAATCTTGTGACTGACCAGGTAGTCCGAGACAGCTGGACTGTGATTGGCCATTAATTAAAAACAACCACATGAGACCAATCAAAGTTGCCAGACTCACCACGCTGGCCCTGGCACA
>NDFG01000042.1:306736-322038 GCA_002167245.1 Sporophila hypoxantha
CACAAGGGCTGGAGGGGAAAAGGGGCAGGAATGGTGCTCAGAGCACCAAGAGGTTTGTAGAGCATTTGATAAGAATAAATATCTGCCAAATGTGGAAGTTTGCAGCAGCCCTGACATGGGAAGAGATGAGAATCTTGACTCCATGTTTCAGAAGGCTGATTTCTTATTTTTATGATATATATTATATCATAATATATATCATAAAATAATATTATATATATATGATTATATAATATCATTTAAAAGAAATGATATACTAAAACTATACTTAAAGAATAGAAGAAAGGATTCATCAGAAGGCTTGAACAAGAATGGAAATGGAATGATAATAAAATCTTGTTGACTGACCAGAGCAGTCAGCTGGACTTTGATTGGCCATTAATTAGAAACAACCACGTGAGACCAATCACAGATGCACCTGTTGCATTCCACAGCAGCACATAACAATGTTTGCATTTTGTTCCTGAGGCCTCTCAGCTTCTCAGGAGGAAATCCTGGCAAAGGATTTTTCAGAAGCATTATCATGGCTACACCCAAACACAATCTGAGCTGGAGAACAGGCGACGAGGGAGGATTTCTTCTGAAGGAGAGACATCTGTGGGCAGCAGCTGATGGGAACGGCGATGTCCAGGAGTGGCAGAGCAAGGTGTGGGCAGTATGGAACAAGCTCCAACCCCACCTGGGTGCTCTGGCAGAAAGGAGAATGCTTGGGACAGGACAGGGTGACAGGGGCAGCGGGGTGCTCAGAGCACCAGAGAGGTTTGTAGAGCATTGATAAGAATAAATATCTGCCCAAATGTGGAAGTTTGCAGGCAGCCCTGACATGGGAAGAGATGAGAATCTTGACTCCATGTTTCAGAAGGCTGATTTCTTATTTTATGATATATATTATATCATAATATATATCATAAAATAATATTATATATATGATTATATAATATCATTTAAAAGAAAATGATATACTAAAACTATACTWAAAGAATAGAAGAAAGSATTTCATCAGAAGGCTTGAACAGAATGGAAATGGAATGATAATAAAATCTTGTGACTGACCAGAGAGTCAGCTGGACTTTGATTGGCCATTAATTAGAAACAACCACGTGAGACCAATCACAGATGCACCTGTTGCATTCCACAGCAGCAGATAATCAATGTTTACATTTTGTTCCTGAGGCCTCTCAGCTTCTCAGGAGGAAAAATCCTGGCAAAGGGATTTTTCAGAAGACATCATGGCTACACCCAAACACAATCTGAGCTGGAGAACAGGCACGAGGGAGGATTTCTCTGAGGGAGAGACATYTGTGGGCCAGCAGAGCTGATGGGAACGGGGATGTCCAGGAGTGGCAGAGCAAGGTGTGGGCAGAGTGTGAACAGCTCCAACCCCACTTGGGCTCTGGGCAGAAGGGGAATGCTTGGGACAGGGACAGGGACAGGGTGACAGGGCAGGGACAGCACCTGGCGGTCCAGGAGAGCTCCACTGCCTCAGCACCAGGGGCTCTGAAATTAGAAAAGGGAAACAGCTCTTCCTGATAGAAATGTAAGAGTTGTATAGAAATTTATAATTCTCTGGAAATAAAGGCACTTTGGGTARTGCCTAAAAGAATGATTTTGTTTGACTGCCGGCTCAGGACTCGTGGCCAGTGCATAAAACATGACAGGAATGTCYTGGATCTGCCTCACTCTGTGGTCCTGATGAGCACAGGCAGAGCCTCCTGACCCTGAGAGGTGCTTTCCATCCCTCRTTTCTGTGCCTCTGTGATGGAATGAGACAGGAGGCATTAAAAAGGGGAAAGGTTTTCCCATTAYATCAATGAAAACTCTGACCCCAGTGGGAGAGGGGCCCTGGAATCCATCCTGTCCTCAGAGCAGCTGAAATTCCTCTCCTACACCCAGCCCAGCTGAGAGCTGAGAGCCCTTGGAGCCCCTGTCTGGGAGAGCAGGGGCTGCTCTGCCCTCAGCTCCATGAGTTCCCAGAGATTCCCATTAAAATAAAAACTCTTGACCAGCCCTGAGTAAAGAGCCTTTCATTTCTCCCCTTTCTTCTGCTATATAATTTATATTTCTAATTTATACATATATTTATAATTTACACCTTTGTTTCCTTTGTGACTCACTGTATTGTAGGAATATTCATATATTCAACTTATATATTCAACTTTTGAATATATATTCAAATATATATATATATTATATATATATTATATATATTGAATATATATTATATATATATTCTATATATATATTATATATATTGAATATATATTCAACTTTTGTCCATGTGTAGAGAAACTAAATGATCTAAACAGTAAAAGTGTTAATTTTTTTTTGAATGATCTAACATTTATGAGGGAATTTATTGTGCTGTCCAAAGCACAGGGATCAAAGATAATACAGATTCTTCAGGTTTGATTTCATTTAATGATTGTAGGAATAGAAAAATTCACATCTTTTCAAGTAAGTACATGTGCCTTTACAGCTTTTTCTGCCAGGTCTCCTCTGTCCTGCCTTAGCAAGAGGAAGGACAAGTGTGAATTCTTCATCAACTGGAACCTGTAAACCAAATTCTTCCCCTCACTGTTCCTTGCTGTCCCTTGAGTGTCCAGGTGTCAACCTGGCCCCTGTCCTTGCTCCCAGCAGAGCCTGAAACTTTCCCAAACATCACAAAAATAGTTTCAGCCCCCAAAAAGTTGCCACACCACCAATTCTGTGAGGCTGATGCCAGGCTTGCAGTGCAGGGACTGTGGTTCATGGGAATGGGGGAGAATTCCAATGGGRAGGGACCTTAGGGTGTCTCCAGCCCCATGTCCTGCTCAGGTGTCACATCCCATCCTCCTCCCTGCTGTCTCTGGCCACTTCTGTGCTCAGGAATCTCCTGGCACAGGAATATTTCTTTTGGAAAAGGGGACCCAACATGTTTGCAGTGCCCAGGAACTTCCAGCCTGGCAGATGACCAGCCCCTCTGGCAGCCTTCCCCTCTGTTCTCCAGGATATGGCCCTTCCTCCTCAATTTTTTCCATCTTTCAGGTGATTCTCACCTGGTGTCAGCCCTTGGCTGTGCCWTCCTTGTCCTGGTGTCCTTGTTCCCAGGACAGAAAACAGCTGAAGGAGCTGTGGCAAAGGCATGGGAACACAGCTGCTGGGGCCACCTCCCTTGGTGGCATCTGCTCAAGGACCCTCCACCCCAAACCCCCTCCCCAGAGCCCCCAGAGGGTGAATCCCCCCATCCCTGCCCTTCCGATGGAGCTCGGGCACGGCAGAGCCGAGCTGTTCCATGAGAGGGCAGTGTGGGATGAAGGCAAAGAGTCCCTGGAACCTGCAGAGGGGAAAACGTCCCAGAAATGTGCATAAGGATGGGCTCAGTCCTGCTCGCGGACATTGGAGACATCCAGAATTTACAGGAGATGAGATCCTCTCTTCTTTTCTTTTTTTAAGTCTGGAATGGAGCTGGAAATCTCTTTGGAATGCTGGGGAAGAAAGGGAGGTAAAGAATGGAGGTGACTATCCATGAAATTCCATGAATGCTTTTGTCCAGAGTGGSTTCTGGAGGACTCTGGCTTCTCTTTGGAAGTTCTCCCTCTCTCCAAGGTACCTCAGCTTTGTGCTGCCAGAGGTGGATCAGAGGGGACCCTCTGCTCACTCTGCTTTTCCAAATCTCACTGAGGTTCCTGGGACATCATCCCACCTCCAGGAGACACCTGGATCCACCAGCTGCTGGGAGCTGGAGCTGCCAAGGAAAATCTGGGGAGTCTTTTGCCTCTGAGACACAAAAGAGCACCCAGCAGGCCTTCTCTCTCTGTGGAGCTCACAGGAGGTCACCAGGCTTCCCACAGCATCTCTCCCACAAACACTGTCCACTCTATAGATGAGCCACAACTCCAGAAGCTGCTCCTTGAGAAGGTCACATCTCAAACAGCAGCTGCCCCCTGGCACAGCTGGGGCTCATCCYGGGTTCCTCTGCTTTGTCTCCTCCACCAGGAGGCCCCAGGACCTGTTCCTTGTGACTAAAGAAGACCCAGGACCTCTTCCTTGTGGCTAAAGAAGACCCAGGATGTCTTCCTTGTGACTAAAGAAGCCCTAGGACCTGTTCCTTGTGTCTAAAGAAGCCCTAGGACCTGTTCCTTGTGGCTGGAGAAGCCCCAAGACCTGTTCCTTGTGGCTGGAGAAGCCCCAAGACCTGTTCCTTGTGGCTAAAGAAGCCCTAGGACCTGTTCCTTGTGGCTGGAGAAGCCCCAGGATCTGTCCTTGTGGCTGAAGAAGCCCCAGGATCTGTCCTTGTGGCTGAAGAAGCCACATGCTGTCCCACTATGGTGAGAGAAGATCCCAGATGAAGGAGAGGAAGGGATTCTGTCCCTCCTGGCTTCATCTTTGCTCTGAATGTGCAAAACCAGAGGATTTTCCTCTATACTGCCACCCCTCTCTGGAAAGGGGAGATACCATCTCCTGTGGGAGAGGGGACCTCCCTCATGCCTCCCTGCTCATGGCAGAGCCACAGACACTGTCCCCTGAGCCATCAACAGCCACAAGAGGGACACAGGGGACACAGGGACATCYCTTCTGCCCCTGCTGTGAATTTGGAGACTCTCCCAGCCCCTGCTGTGTCTCAGGCGACTTCAGCTGATGCCTCAAGTTCCCTGTCTGACAAAAATAACATTTTTATTATCTCTCACCTTAAAAAGAGCCCWGAGTCCTGGGGGGAAATGGCACAGGAGGGGCAGGTGCCATCCCTGAGCCCACAGAGCTTCCCATTTCATCACCCAGCCTGGAATTAAACCCACAGGGCTGGGATGCCTTTGGAGATGTCCCTGGAAGCCTCTGCTGACCACAGCCCGCCCATCCATCCATCCCTCCATCCATCCATCCCTCCATCCATCCCTCCATCCATCCATCCATCCATCCATCCATCCATCCATCCATCCATCCATCCCTCCATTGTCCATCCATCCATTTGGATGGAGTCTGTAATTCCTGTGAACATTGGTGCTGAGCTCCTCAAAGCTTTTGATCTCTTGTAGCTGGGCTTTCCCCTGGGATCTGAGCTTGGGATCTTGGAGCCACAGAACACCCTGGGCTGGAAGGGACCCACAGGATCATCCAGTCCAGCCCCAAACCCTGCCCAGACCCCCCAACAATCCTACCCGGGCCATCCCTGCAGCGCTGCCCAAATTTCTCCCCCATCCTTCATCTCCCCCATCCCTCACTCTCACACAATCATGGAATGTGCTGAGCTGGAAGGGACCCACAGGGATGATCAATCCCAAAGCCAAACCCTGCCCAGAGCCCCCWGCAAGCCCAGCCTGGGCATCCCTGGAGCTCTGGCAGCCTCGGGGCCGTGCCCATTGCCTGGGCAGCCTGGGCAGTGCCAGCACCCTCTGGGGGAAGAACCTTGCCCTGATCTCAGCCTGAGCTGCCCTGGCCCAGCTCCAGCCGTGCCCTGGCTGCTGTCCCTGGCCCAGAGCAGAGATGGGAGCTGCCCCCTTATCTTATACACATCTAGATGTGTATAAGAGACAGAGCCCAGCCTGGGCATCCCTGGAGCTCTGGCAGCCTCGGGGCCGTGCCCATTGCCTGGGCAGCCTGGGCAGTGCCAGCACCCTCTGGGGGAAGAACCTTGCCCTGATCTCAGCCTGAGCTGCCCTGGCCCAGCTCCAGCCGTGCCCCTGTCTCTTATACACATCTAGATGTGTATAAGAGACAGGAGCTGCTCCAGACCCTTCCCCATCCCCGTGTCCCTCCAGCTCAGTTGCCTCTCAAGGTTCAGTTTCCCTTTCCCTGGGGCAGTTCTGTGCAGAAATGGGAGGCCCAGGGCCGTGCCTGGGTCTCTCCCTGCTCTCAGGTGYGTTTGCAGCCGTGACTCAGAGCTCAGGGCCCTGCTCCTCTCTCATAAAGCCGGGTGACTTCATCATACCTTCCCTGTGAACTCATGCTGCTGCACCTTCCCTCCTGGCTACCCCAGCCAGCATTCCTGGGCACTAACGCCCATTCCAGCAGCCTCCTGGCACAGCCACCCCTCTCAGGCTGCTGAGAGGAGCCACTGGGTGCCACTGGGGCAGCACGTGTGTGCTCAGAGCTGCCCCTGTGCAGGGAGGTGCCTCTGCCTGCTCTCTGCGGGAGATTTTCCCTCTAAGAGATCCCAAACTGCTCCTGAGGAGCTCTGCTTGCAGAGGAGGCTCCCTCCTGAATCAGCTGCCTCTGTCTCACCAAAATTTTCCTTGGCAGCTCAGCAAGAGGCGCCTGAAGGAGTCGGTGCAGCCTGGCAGAGGTGCAGCCTGCCCTGCTGGGAGTGCCAGGGTGTGGTGGCATTCACAGGGGTCCCAGAACGAGGGGAGAGATCGGAATCTTGACTCCATGTTTCAGAAGGCTGATTTATTATTTTATTATATATATAAAATTAAAACTATACAAAAAGAATAGAAGAAAGGATTTCATTCAGAAGGCTTGAACAGAATAGAAAGGAATGGAATGATAATAAAATCTTGTGACTGACCAGAGAGTCCAAGACAGCTGGACTGTGATTAGCCATTAATTAAAAACAACCACATGAGACGAATCAAAGTTGCCAGACTCACCACGTTGGCCCTGGCACAAGGGGCTGGAGGGAAAAGGGGCAGGGATGGTGCTCAGACCACCAGAGAGGTTTTTAAAGCATTGATAAGAATAAATATCTGCCCAAATGTCAAATTTGCAGGCAACCCTGACATGGAAAGAGACGAGAATTTTGACTCCATGTTTCAGAAGGCTGATTTATTATTTTATGATATATATTATATTAAAAGAAAATGATATACTAAAATCATACTAAAAGAATAGAAGAAAGGATTTCATCAGAAGGCTTAAACAGAATAGAAAAGGAATGATGATAAAATCTTGTGACTGACCAGAGAGTCCGAGCCAGCTGACTGTGATTGGCCATTAATTAAAAACAACCAGATGAGACCAATCACAGATGCACCTGTTGCATTCCACAGCAGCAGATAATCATTGTTTACATTTTGTTTCAGAGTCCTCTCAGCTTCCCAGGAGAAAAAATCCTAGCAAAAGGGATTTTTCATAAAATATGTCCTTGACTCCAGGGTCCATCCTGCTCCAGCTGCAGGGGGGAAGGCTGGAACCAGGCTCTGCCACATCTGTGCTTCCCAGGAGAGAGAGGAATCCTCCAGCATGAGAGTCTGGTCTGYAAATAGGATCAAGGAAGCTTCAACAGAAGGGGGTTTTAATAATTTACATGATTATTAATTCATTTTGATAGGAGTTTTTAATAATTGAAAGAAAATTATGCTGAGGGAAGTGAGAATGAGAACGTTCTCTTGTTCACCCAGTGTCTTGGCCTTCTTTGGGCACACCAGGGGAGGGTCAGGTGGGAAATTAGGGAAAATTTATTCACTCAAAGGGTGGTTAAGAATTGGTGCAGGCAGTGGTGGAGTCACCAGCCCTGGAAGGGGACAAATGTCAGAACCAGAGCACACAGCCTCAAGCTGCACCAAGGGAAATAAGGTTGGATATCAGGAAAAGGATTTTTACAGAAAGGGTGATAAAGTTCTGGAATGTTCTGCCCGGGGAGGTGGTGGAGTCCCCATCCCTGGGGGTGTTTAACAAATCCTGGATGTGGCACTGGGTGCCAGGGTTGAGTTGAGGTGCTGGGGCTGGGTTGGACTCGATGGTTTTGAAGGTCTCTTCCAACCCAGTGATTCTGGGAATTCTGGGAATTCTGTGATTCTGTGAAGTCTTTAAAAGGTGAGCAGATGTGGCACTTGGCTTAGTGACACTGGGCTGTTTGTTGAAGGTTGGACTTGACGATCTTGAAGGTCTTTTCCAACCTCACTAATTCTGTGACTCTCTGTCTGCCTCTCCYAAACCCATCCCTGCACTCATCCCCACCTCCTCCTACCCCAAGCCTGTTGATAATTTCGATGTACACAACGTTGCCACAGAAACCACAGCGTGAAAAAACACATTCTTCAGCTGTAAATATGGCTGGGAAATAAGGACAGCTTGCAGGGAAAGGGAATTGTCCTGATAACAAATTATCATCACTGTTATCATCCTGATAACAAATTATCATTATTATTATCATCCCGATAAAAAGCCATCCTCGTTGTTATCATCCTGATAACAAACCATCTTCTCTTTTCCTGCACTGCTGCTCTGACCTGAACATCCTTTGCCTGGACAGTGATGCTGRACRCAGGGAGGGTTTGCCCAAATTCTCTCCCAGTYCTCCCAGTTCACCACTGGGGAATGTGAGCCAGGGGGTCCCTTGGCTGAGTGGGCCCACAGGGACTCCCTCAGGAGCAATCTTGCTCTGATTTTTATCGAATAAAATTTGTAAGGGATAAAAATGATGCAGTTGAATAAAAATTGTAGCTGGTGTTTGCAAAATGCTGAGCTGGAGGCCTGTTTCTGACAGTACTGTTCCTAAACATTGAGTAATTCTGCCTAGGTTTGGTTTCTTGGAATTTGGTTCAGGTTTTTTGGAATTTGGTTCAAAAAATTTTTTGAATTTTTTTGTTTGTTTCCATCTAGTTTCTCTTTCTTTGGTTCAGATCARTGCAGGGTGAAAATGGGAGTGTGAACACCATGCAAGAGCTCTGAAGGACACCTCTCCTTCAAGTTCTCCTGTAATGATGGCAGAAATAAACACTGCTCCTTACTGGAAATAAATCCATTTCCTCACCTACCTCCCAAAATAAGAAATCTCCTATTATTGAGACTATTATAAACTAWTATAGACTGAATTTTCATCCCCATATGAATCACACAGAAGCCCCCACAGCCTCACAACAATTATTAGATAAAGAGCAGAACTCTCCAAGGCCAGGCTGGACAGAGCTTGGAGCACCTGGGACTTTGGGAGGTGGCCATGGCAGGGGTGGATGACTTTAATGTCCCCCAACCAAACCATTCCATGGTTCTTCAGCGAGGTCTATTACCTGAACCCTCCTGCACACACGGGCAACACTAACATGGTTGAGTTTTATCTTCTTTTATTTGCCAGGTCAGGATTAAATTGATGAGATGGTGTTTCCTTGTTGGGACTCAAGATGTTTGATAATAGCTTTATTCTCTGTCAACGTCTACAAACACCTGCAGTCTCTGCAGCACTTCACTCTCACCACATTGAAAATGGAGCCCATCTCTCTTTCTACGAGGCCTTTTGCATAACTGTCCAAATTAAGAAATGACACCTAAATTATTTTCACTTTTAACCAAATAACAACCACCCGTGGCCCTCAATGCGCGGACTTTTTATCCAATTGCACAAAACCACTCAAACCATTGGCAGGAGAAGGAGAAGGAGAGAAGGGAAAGGAAAGGAGAGAAGGAGAAGGAGAAGGAGAAGGAGAAGGAGAATGGAGAAGGAGAAGGTAAGGAAAGGAGAAGAACAAGGGAAGAACAAGGAGGAAGAACAAGGAAGAAGAACAAGGAGAAGAACAAGGAGAAGGAAAGAACAAGGAAAGAACAAGGAACAAACAAAGGAAAACCCCCAAAGCTTTTTTTTTCCCACTTCCTAAAAAAACCTCCATGTTGATCGTAATATCTATTTTACTAACATCTAAACCCTAAACTTAAGTTTCCACACTCTGTGATCTCACACACTCTATTCTCAATCCAAACTCCACACCACAATCCAGTTCGTCGATTCCATTCTGGAAGCTTCTCCACGGCCTCAGCTCAGTGCAGTGATTCTTGGGGGTCAGTGCCTGGCAGCACAGAAAGTCTCCAATTCTCAGTGACCAGGGCTCCAGCAATCTCTTTTGCATTAGCACATTACCATACCTTATTCTGAAAACCAATGATATTTCACAACCATTTCCATCAGACCTCTAGCACCACTCATCTCTTTGAAGTCAAATTTGCCCCGTGCCTGTAGCATCCCACATTTGTGCAGGAAACCCTGGCTCATCCCAAAGGATTGCTTAAAAATATTCCTGCCTCTCTTGAATCCTGCTGGGACCTGTCACCAGCTTCATGTAAAAGCTTCATGTAAATGTGCTGCATGTAAATGTTGAGCTGTGGTGTGGGGAAAAGCCTGCCCAGGTCAGGACTGTGAGAGCAGAGKGATGCAGTGCCCACAGCTCATCTGTGTTCATCAGGGAGCCACCAGCACTCTGGGTTGATGGCTCTAAATTCTAAGTGGAGCTTGCAAACCCCACCCAGCCCTGGCAGCAGAGAGGCCTGGTGTAGGAGCTTTGGGGGTAGGACAGTGGGGGTGGATGGAGAGCAGAGATCTCTGCAGCCAGGTCAGGAACTTGTGGTTTATTGCAAAGGGCCTGGGTGCAGGGCCCTGCTGGGAGCTGCCAGCCACAGCTCAGAGCAGGCTGAGAGAAGTAAAGAGAGAGGTAMAGAGGATGAGAGATGTGGATGCCAYGGGACAGAGAGAGAAAAATGGCAAGCGTTTCTCACAGTGGCTTGTGAGAAGTTTTAAGGAGTTGGAAAGATGKGATAACTTGTTGAGTATRAACAATTTGTKTTGGGGAAGATGAAAGAGGAAAGCCTTATRAATATGRTTGYCYGGYAAAAGATTTTGAGAATATGGAAACTCTAAGCCAGATTGAAATGAAAGCAAGCTCTGAGATCCCTCAGTTACTGAACAACTGGAAAACAATGGCAAATGCCAGTGAAGGTTGATCCCCTTGTAATCAAACAACACCCTCTGCTTGCAGACAGGCCCAAGGCTCAGAGCAGACCCTGCTGGCTTGGCAGAAGGGGCCCAAAGAGGAGTTTTTAGGGTTTAAAATGTAACCCAGTGTGGTAATGTAATGATTCTTATAGGCTGTATGGAAATGCTGTAGGATTTGTATCTTGGACTAGATTGGTTAGTCAGAATCAGAATATTCAGCACAGAAGAAGATTTATGGTATTGTAATGGGAACTTTGCTCTCTTAGCTCTTGCCTTTTACTCTCTTACCCCTTTTACTCTCTCACCCTTTTACTCTCTCACCCTCTCATCCTCTCTGCCCCTCTCTTCTCTCAGCCTGCTCTGAGCTGTGGCTGGCAGCTCCCAGCAGGGCCCTGCACCCAGGCCCTTTGCAATRAACCACAAGTTCCTGACCTGGCTGCAGAGATCTCTGCTCTCTGTCCATCCTGACCGTGCGACCCCCCATCAATCCTACAAATTTGCAAGTAGTATTTTCTATTTTWTTTTTCTGTTCCTCTTAAAGACAGTGTGTGAGAAAGATGTTTCTGTTAGTTAGCCCAYAGAATAGAATCTATCATACCACTCTATAAAAACCAYGTGGTTCTTTTGAATAAAGCCTTCCTTGCCTTTTCTATGATCCTGCCTCTCACTTGTTCCTGCCTCAATCTCCGTACAAGAGCAACAGAGAGAGAGGATGAGATGATAAGAGAGTAAGAGGGTAAGAGAGCAAAGTTCCCGTTACAATACCATAAATCATCTGTGCTGAATATTCTGATTGTCACTCACCAATCTAGTCCAAGATATGAATCCTACAGCATTTACATACAGCCTATAAGAATCATTACATGACCACACTGGGTTACATTTTAAACCCTAAAAACTCCTCTTTGGGCCCTTCTGCCAAGCCAGCAGGGTCTGCTCTGAGCCTTGGGCCTGTCTGCAAGCAGAGGATGTTGTTTGATCAAAAGGGGATCACCTTCAGCTGGCCATGCCATTGTTTTCCAGTTGTTCAGTAACTGAGGGATCTCAAAGCTTGCTTTCATTTCAATCTGGCTTAGAGTTTCCATATTCTCAAAATCTTTTGCCAGGCAATCATATTTATAAGGCTTGCCTGTTTCATCTTCCCCAACAGCCTGGGTCTTTGGCTCAGGAAATAATGGACAAAGAGGCTGTTAAAAATAGGATGGGGACAAAGCATGCCTGAAGCTGTGGTGGCATTATGTAATCCATCAATAAATTGAACACTGGCGCGTGTGAAGGACAATAAAGGGCACAGGGGGATGAGTTCTGCACATCAAAACAGCTYTTCCTGCTGCTGTACAGCCACAGGGAGCACAGCTACAGCTTGTTGTGCCCCAGCCATTTGGGAGAAAATGTCCTTTTAAGGGTGGATCTGGTGAAAACACCCAGGAGTGTGCGTGAGGGAACTTGTCTGTGCCCTCGGAGGCTGCCAGGGCTGGGGCTGCTGTTCACTCCCAGCTCCAGCTCCGAGGGTGCAGGAGGGCAGGAAGGCTGGCAGCAGGGAATGTGCACCCTGTGCAGGTTTGGCCCTGGGTATTCCTCAATATTCCCTTTTCCCTGGGTGTGGAAAGGCTGAAACTGCAGCTGGGCTGAGATGGGAGCTCACCCTCCTTCCCCACGTGGGGTTGAACAKAGGCTCTGCCCTGGTTCATGCACACCCTGCTCCCCTCTGCATTTCTGCTTGCTGCTGCAATCCCAGTCCCAGGAGCAGCAATAATCACATTAAAAACTGGCTGGGAAGATTCCTGTGATGCAAAAGTCGCTCACATCACCTCTGAAGGGCTGTGCACGTGCAGCTGCCTCTGCTGGGGTGGCACTGAGTTTTCCTGCTGGAAAAGGGAGTCCCCAGGTGACAGCAACCCTGCTCAGGCAGCTCAGCCCCCAGGGACTGCCCTGGGCAGTGCAGGGCAGCGGGGAAGGSGCTGGGGAAGGCAGGACCTGCTTTAGCCCCATTCAGAATCCCAATGTCCACTTCTGACATGAAGAAATCCTTTCCTTGAGGGCAGTGAGGCCCTGGCACAGAGTGCCCAGAGCAGCTGTGGCTGCCCCTGGATCCCTGGCAGTGTCCCAGGCCAGGCTGGGCAGGGCTTGGAGCAGCCTGGGACAGGGGAAGGTGTCCCTGCCATGGTTTGGGTTGGAATGAGATGAGCTTTAAGGTTCCTCTCAACCCAAACCATTCCATGATTCTGGGATTTTGGGATTTTCTCGAATGGGTCAGGGTTAATTGTACTYCTCAATGTGTTTCTCCATAAGATTCTCCAGCAGATTTGTCTCTGCTCCCAGGCTATGGCCCCARGAGTTACTGGAGCTTCTTCACCATTAACCTTTGGATAAACTGACCCTGACCCCAGTGACTATCCCAGYCCTCAGGCGTAGGGTCACTACAGCCAAGACAAAATTCCCCAGATTTAAGTACATTTGGACAAAAGGGACAGCCCTTTTCCCTTTGTCTGCAAGCCAAGATCAGAGAATCATGGAATCAGTGAATCCCAGAATGGTTTGGGTTGGTGGAAGGGACCTTAAATCCCCTCCAGTGCCACCTCTGCCATGGCAGGGACACCTGCCACTGTCCCAGGCTGCTCCAACCTGCCTTGGGCACTGCCAGGGATCCAGGGGCAGCCACAGCTGTGCCAGGGCCTGCCACCCTGCCAGGGAAGATGTACAGAGAGACAGAGACTGCCAGCCCCTCGTGGGCACAGGGTGGGTGACAAATGCCATGTAAATCAAATGGTTATCTTGCTGCGTGGAATGAAACAGGTCATCTGGGATTGGCCCATGTTGCGATGTTGTAATTAATGGCCCAATCACAGCCCAGCTGGCTCGTACTCTCTGTCCGAAACACAAACCTTTGTTATCATTCTTTCTTTTTCATATTCTTAGCTAAGCCTTCTGATGAAAACCGTTTTCTTCTATTCTTTAGTATAGTTTTAAAATGTAATATATATCATAAAATAATAAAATCAGCCTCTCTGAAACATGGGTCAGATCCTCGTCTCTTCCCTGCATCAAGAACCCCTTTGAACACGGTCACACAATTTGATCATTGGCAAAGATGCCCTGCAGAAAATGAACTGGGGATGAATGGTCAACCATCCATCTGAACCCCCCCGGTCAGCAGCCATGTGAACATGAGCCAGCCATTGTTAATGCATCCTGGCCAGCAGACTGCACAGGGGGAAGTTTAGAGGTCGCATTCCAACAACAAAATTAGTCAGGGATTCTGTGATTTCGTTGTCCATGAACTGCAGAGGATTGCAGGGGAAGTTTTAGAGCTCCTTCCTTTGGAATAACCAAAACAAGCTGCCTCCCAAAGAAGAAAATCATCCCCTAGCCCGTTCATAGAATTCAAAATCCCCATGTGCCCTCTGAGTGCTGGCTCAAAGGCCAGTGCAGCTGCCATGCTTGGTGCCGCACTCTGGTGGAGTTTGCTCATAGCAGAGCAGCACCTTCCCTGGGACTGTAAGAGGAGGCTGTTGGGGAAGATGAAAACAGGAAAGCTTATAAATATTTTGATTTGTCTGGAAATAAAGACTTTTGAGAAATATGGAAACCTAATAAGCAAGATTGAAATGAAGAGCAAGCTCTGAGATCCCTCAGTTTACTGAACAAACTGGAAAACAATGGCATGGCAGCTGAAGGTGATCCCCTTTTGATCAAAACAATACCCTCTGCTTGCAGACAGGCCCAAGGCTCAGAGAGCAGACCCTGCTGGCTTGGCAGAAGGGGCCAAAGAGGAAGTTTTTTAGGGATTTAAAATGTAACCCAGGTGTGGTCATGTAATGATTCTTATAGGCTGTATGGAAATGCTTGTAGGATTTGTATGTTGCTACTAGATTGGTTAGTGAGAATCAGAATATCAACACAGAAGAAGATTTATGGTATTGTAATGGGAACTTTTGCTCTCTCACCTCTTTGCCCCTCTACCTTTTACTCTCTATGCTTTTGCTCTTCTTTACTCTCTCACCCTCTCACCCTCTTGCCCCTCTCTTCTCTCAGCCTGCCTCTGAGCTGTGGCTGGCAGCTCCCAGCAGGGCCCTGCACCCAGGCCCTTTTGCAATAAACCACAAGTTCCTGACCTGGCTGCAGAGATCTCTGCTCTCTGTCCATCCCCACCATTGCTACCCCTGACGCTCCCACAGAGGCACTTGACTGATATTATAAAGTGACAGACTGGAAATTGGGAGCAACGAGAGGCTGAGCCTGGAAAAACGCTCCCCAGGCTGCAGGAGCTCTGCACGTTGTGTCAATCCACCCATTAACTGCAAGGAAGAATCCAATTTATCCTGAGGCCCAGCATGAGGAATAACTCATTTCCCAGGATGAGAGCAAGGAGGACTCCTCAAAACACACTGGACAATTCAAAAGAGCCTTTTGGCATTGAATAATAAGTGTAGAGAGAAAGAAGAAAAAAGGTGAAAAAAAAAATAAAGGTTTCATTTTGAGAGTGATTTTCTTCTGTCTTTTGAGCATTTTCATTTTATCTTTAACACTGTAAGTCGATCTGGGTTTTGCGTTTGTTTTTTTCTTCCTCATTAGAGAAGAGTGTCTGTGCTGACAGGATCCCTCTGTGCAGTGTGGGGGGCTGTGTTCCCTACCAGAGGCATTTCTACCACGTCTGTGATGCAGGGCCTCCCGCCGAGGGGCG
>NDFG01000042.1:331098-345454 GCA_002167245.1 Sporophila hypoxantha
TCCAGGGCAGTGCTGGAATCACCATTCCTGGAGGGATTTTAGAGCCCTTAAATGATGTGGGACATTGGYAGTGCTGGGGGATGGTTGCACTCCATGATCTTCAAGGCCCTTTCCAACCCCAGAGATTCTGGGACTTTGTGCCACAAGCTCAGATCAACCTCTGKCCTAGGCTGACACCAGAACTAAGGAATAAAATTTGCAAGCATCTGCTAAACCCTTGCAAGGGTTTATGGAGAATTAGGTGGKAGCCCAACATTGTCAGGGTCACAGGAGCC
Source organism: Sporophila hypoxantha (assembly GCA_002167245.1). Classification (NCBI taxonomy): domain Eukaryota; kingdom Metazoa; phylum Chordata; class Aves; order Passeriformes; family Thraupidae; genus Sporophila; species Sporophila hypoxantha. Next base: position 331,374 of record NDFG01000042.1, read on the forward strand.
TCAGCAGGGGAGGAAGGACAGAGCAGAGACCTGGGGTGGGTCACTGGGGGTCCCCTGGGGACACTGGGGACTCCCCAGCCTTCAATAACACGGAAAATTTGCCATAAAAAATGAGGAGTTCTCCCAGAGAAGTGTGGCAGGAGAAGACAAGGAGCAAACCATCAACACCACTTTGAGATCCTGCTGGAATGAGAGAGCCAGGGGGAGTTCTGGATGCAGCCCAGGAGTCCCCAGGCCACCAGGGAATTGTTGTTATCCTACCACTGCAAGAAGTCCATGACCGCACTTCAGTTTTTCCTTCAAAACACAAGTTTAAAGCAAAAAATTTTACACTTCAAGAAAAAACATTGAGTGTAAAATGTCAGATTTTACTCTATTACCTCAACACAGAAAGTTTAATAAAGTAAGTTTTTCCAAAATTATGTATTTTTWTTGAAAAAAAGAAATCTTGGACATCATTATTAACAGATTTTTAAAGCTAAAATAGATTTGGAGAAATGAGATTTTGTCAGATTCCATATGTTTTCCAGATTCCACTTTCAACTATTCACAAAGAATAAAATAATTTCAACTTCCTCAAATCTGTTTCTCAGYGTTCACCTGGAATGTGTTTTAAGCCATGTGGGCAAGGAACTGTGTCCTGGAGCTTCCAAACCAAGGGGCACATCAAAAGGAACCAAATCAGTAATTGCAGAAGATTCCAAATCAGTAATTACAGAAGATTCCAAGTGCTCAATGACATCTGTGGAAACCCAGAGCACAGGGAATATTTCTCTGTCTGCTCTGGGGTGCCCTGAGCCCAGGGGAACTCTGACCCTCATTCATGGAGAAAGTTCCCCAGACTTCAAGATAGACTGGAATCCACAAAAGTGTGAAATAGATTATAGAGAGTAGTGTGGGTGTATCACTTGGTGAGAAATTGAGGTTCTGGGATTTTTAGAATGTTGTGGATGGAAGCAAGATGGAGAGCACAGGGTGTCATCCTGGGTTTCTTCTTCATTCTTCTTCTTCCTTCTTCTCCATGGGTTTGGGTGGCATTTTGTAATTGGACAGAAAAGTCTGCACTTTGGGCTTCGTTATTGGGGATCAGTTGGGCTCTTTGGGATCAGTTATTGGGTTAAAAGAGAAATAATCTGGGTGTCAGTTTTTAATTGGATAGTTTAGTCTTAAAAGACCTTGTAACCAGAGATTGTTGGCCATTTTGTGCCTTCTAATGAAAAGCTGCTGAACTCACAGTAGTGAGACTGTTTTACTGCTAAGAAATAATAAACACCTGAGTCCAAACATGAACTACTTTCTCAAGTGCCTTCAATCCAGACCCAGAGAAACCCACAGCTGGTACCACCACAACATCCATGGGCTGCAGCTCCWCATCTCCAGTTCCCATGGGAAGGACAAGAGGCTGGTGTGGGATGAGGGAGCACTCCARACATCCTGGAATGAGATGTCCCTCTCCTGGGAGCAGAGATGAGCTGTGGTTTCTCTGGGCTGAGCTCATTTTTCTGTGTCTGAGGAATTTCCTACAGTTTCCTCTGAGCCCAGCTGAATCCCAGAGCCTGATTTTGGAGGCAGGGACAGGCAGSCTGRGTCTTCCARGACRCCTCCTGTGGAGTCTTTGCTTCTTTTTTRCCAGGGYTGGGATTAAATGTGTGAGATGGTATTTCTTGTTGGGACTCAGATGTTYGTTAGTTCTTWTCTCTGTCACAGTCTCACAGACCCTGAGTTCTGCAGCACTTCACTCTMACACACTGAAAATGGGGATGTATCTCTCTTTCTASAAGGCCTTTTTAAGGATAAAMTGTCCAATTAAGAAATGATACCTGTGGCGTTCRCATTCTCTGAACAGAGAGAGACATAATTCTCTCTCCCAGGATTTTTCCTGGGGAAGGCAGTGAGAAGCTCAGAGAAGAGGAGAAAACAATTCTTATCTCTATTCACTGCTCCTGTTGTTTGGCACATGTGGAATGTGTTATGGGGATTGTTTACCAGAAGTGATTTGTCAATTGGATTCTGTTGAGGATTGTTTTGTTTCCTTGGCCATTTTGGGTCAAAGCTGTGTCCTGGCTGTCTCAGACAGTCACGAGTTTTTCTTTAGTATCTTTTTAGTGTAGTATCTCTTTAGTATAATATAGTATTAGTGTAATATAACATAGCTTAATAAAGCATTGTTCAGCCTCCTGAATCATGGAGTCAGAGCACATTACTCCCCACGTTGGGGGAGCCCTGCATCAATASACACCTAAATTATTTTTACTTGTAACCCAAGAACCACCCACCTGTGGCCCTCAATGGGGACTTTTTATCCAATTACACAAGATCACCCAAACCCATGGAGAAGAAGGTGAAAAAGAAGGAGAAGGAGGAGAAGGTGAAGAAGAAAAATAAGGAGAAGGAGAAGGACCAGCCTCCACCCCAAAACCTCCAATGTTAGAGCCCTGGTTACTGCTGAGAATTTGGGACTTTCTGTGCTGCCAGGCACTGACCCCCAGAGAACACTGCACTGACCTGAGGCCATGAAGAAGCTTCCAGAATGGAATGACAGAACTGGGATTGTGGGTGTGGAGTTTGGATAGAAGTGTGTGAGATCACAGGGTGGAAAACATAGAGTTTAAGGGTTTACAATAAAGTAATATATATAAGGCAATAATATATATAAGGCAATAATGATAATAATAATATAATTATAATAATAGGCAATAATATACTTAAGGCAATAATTATAATAGTGGTCTATAATAATAGGTAATAATAATATAATATAGTAATATATAYATAARGCAAAAACATGTATGAGGTAATAATAATAACAACATAATTATAATAATAGGAAATAATATAATATAGTAATATATATGGCAATAATATGTATAAGGCAATAATTATAATGTAATTACAATAATGGCAATAATAATTATATAATGTAGTAATATATAAGGGAATAATATAGTAATATATATATAGTAATATACTATAGTAATATATAAGGCAATAATTATATTATAATGTAGTAATATTTATATAACAATAAYAGTAATATAATTATAAYAATAGGCAATAATAATATAATATAGTAATATATATAAGGCAATAATGTATATAAGGCAATAATAATAATATAATTATAATAATAGGCAATAATAATTATATAGTAACATGTATAAGGCAATAATATATATAAGGCAATAATATATATAAGGCATGACCCCTTCCTCCTCCTCCTCCTCRTCACAGGAGGGCCTCTGGGACAGGACAGCCTGAGGCATAAACACCTCAGTGTTCACAGCACCCATAAATTGGCTTTCTGCTGGTAATGACTGTGACCTTTCCACTTTAAACCCTGGAGCAGGGAGGGTTAAATGGAAATGAAATGTGTGGGACAGATGCTGAAAAGCAGAGCAGCTCCCTGTGCCAGCAGCGTGGGCTGCACCTTGACTCAAATTAGGCTAAAGTGGCACGAGCAGAAAACAGGAGAGCAGGGAAAATGTCAGACGTGTCAGAGGAGCAGGAAAATAAACCCGGACTTCCCAAAAGCACAGGCAGCAAATTAAATCCAAGTGCAGGTAAGGAGTGAGGAGTATCTGCTGGTTGGGTGTGACAGAGCCTGTCCCAGAGATGTGACAGGGAGAGAGGAGCTCCTTTGGTCACAGAGCTGCTCCTGCCCTCGGCCTCACCTGGAATCTGCTCCTGGGCTTCATTAAAACTCCACCACCGAGAGTTTTTAGCCCTGGGATGCTGAAACTCTTCCTGGTGACAGCAGTGATGGAAGCTCTGAGTGTCCCAGCTCCTGCTGTGTGTCACACGAGAGATGCAGTTTGCACACATTAATTAATCAAACTTGCTCTATTCCACACTTTTTTGTTCACTTGTGGTGCTAAATAACAAGATTTCACTTCAGTGTTTGGTGTTTTGATGTAGATGTCTTGCTCCAAGACATGACAAGAATGCAGCCAACAAGATGAGGGACACTGAAAAGTAAAATTGGAGACTGAAATGTAGAATTGGAGAATGAAATGTAGAATTGGAGGCTCAAAAGTAAAATTGGAGACTGAAATGTAGAATTGGACAATGAAATGTAGAATTGGAGGCTCAAATGTAAAATTGGAGACTCAAATGTAGAATTGGAGAATGAAATGTAGAATTGGAGGCTGAAATGTAAAATTGGAGACTCAAATGTAGAATTGGACAATGAAATGTAGAATTGGAGACTCTAATGTAGAATTGGACACCCAAATGTAAAATTGGAGACTCAAATGAAAATTGGAGACTGAAATGTAAAACTGGACACTCAAATGTAGCATTGGATACTGAAATGTAGAACTGGACACGCAAATGTAGAATTGGATACTGAAATGTAAAACTGGAGACTGAAATGTAAAGTTGGAGGTTGAAATATAAAATTGGATGCTGAAATGTAAAATTCGAGACTCAAATGTAAAACTGGAGACTCAAATGTAAAACTGGACACTGAAATGTAAAATTGCAGGCTGAAATGTAGAATTGGAGGCTGAAATGTAGAATTGGAGACTGAAATGTAAAACTGGACACTGAAATGTAAACTTTCCTGTTTACATTTGTTGCATGACCCCAGGTCTCTCCTGAAATGGCCTCTGTGGGTGTGCAGTGCAAGCAGACACCGTGGCCAGTGTTGGGTTTGGGTTCCTTGGCTCACCCATGCCAGGCACAGCTCCTGCTGGCCCCGGGGGTTTGGAGTGTCCCAGGCTCAGTCCCAGCACAGCCAGGACATCCCCAGGGCTGAGCCCACTGACCCCTCAGAGGCTCCCAGCCCACGCCTGGAGGCACAGCCTGAGCACAAACCCTTCCCACGTCATTTCCAGACCAAACCAAATCAGTTCCATTCCCACATTCCAATGGCCAAACGYTCTCTGCCAAGTCCTGGGCAGCTTCCTCCTCCCTACCATTCATTATTTTCCKACTCTCAACCTCTGTGACAGTGTTCACAGGGGTTCTTGGATGWGGGAAGAGATGAGGATCTGACTCCATGTTTCAGAAGGCTGATTTATTATTTTATGATATATATTACATTAAAACTATACTAAATGAATAGAAGAAAGGATTTAATCAGAAGGCTAGCTAAGAATAGAACAGGAAGGAATGATAACAAARGTTTGTGGCTCGGCTCTCTGTCYAAGCCAGCTGGGCTGTGATTGGCCATTAATTACAAACATCCAACATGGGCCAATCACAGATGCACCTGTTGCATTCCACAGCAGCAGATAACCATTGTTTACATTTTGTTCCTGAGGCCTCTCAGCTTCTCAGGAGGAAAAATCCTAAGGAAAGGATTTTTCAKAAAAGATGTCTGTGASAAACCTCCTTGGGGTGACTCCAGAAGKGATGCCCTTGGTTCTGTGCCTTGTTTCATGGGAGGAAATCATCCAGGCTCCAAACTCAGGCTGGCTCCAGGCACCTGCAGGACAGGGACACATTTGGACACTTCAGCTCCTCTCAGGAGCAAACTGTCACTGGCCTTGGCACTTCTGCAGCAGGAGGTGTTGGTTTGAGGTGCTGGAACACATCCAGGGAAGGGAATGGAGCTGGGAAGGGGCTGGAGCCCCAGGAGCTGTCTCTTATACACATCTAGATGTGTATAAGAGACAGCTCCAGAAGTGATGCCCTTGGTTCTGTGCCTTGTTTCATGGGAGGAAATCATCCAGGCTCCAAACTCAGGCTGGCTCCAGGCACCTGCAGGACAGGGACACATTTGGACACTTCAGCTCCTCTCAGGAGCAAACCATCACTGGCCTTGACACTTCTGCAGCAGGAGGTGTTGGTTTGAGGTGCTGGAACACATCCAGGGAAGGGAATGGAGCTGGGAAGGGTCTGGAGCCCCAGGAGAGGCTGAGGGAGCTGGGAAGGGGCTCAGCCTGGAGCAAAGGAGGCTCAGGGGGCCCTTGTGGCTCTGCACAGCTCCTGCCAGGAGGGCACAGCCGGGGGGGTCGGGCTGTGCTCCAGGAACAGGGACAGGAGCAGAGGGAACAGCATTAAGTTGCTCCAGGAGTGGTTTAGGTTGGACATCAGGAGGGATTTCTCCACAGAAATGGTGATTGGGCATTGGAAWGGGTTGTCCAGGGGYRTSRTGGAGTCCCCATCCCTGGAGGAGTTTAAGAAAAGCCTGGATGYRGCACTCAGTGCCATGGTCTGGGTGACAAGGTGGTGTCAGGTCACAGGTTGGACTTGATGATTTCAAAGGTCTTTTCCAGCCCAGCTCATTCTGGGATTCTGTGATTCCATTCTCTGGGATTCTGGGATAGATTCTGTGATTCTGTTCTGGGATTCCATGATTCTATGGTTCTGTTCTCTGGGATTCTGCGATTCTGTTCTGGGATTCTGAAACTCTGTTCTCTGGTTCTGGGATTCTGGGATTCTGTTCTCTGGGATTCTGGGATTCTGGGATTCCGTTCTCTGGTTCTGGAATTCTGGGATTGATTCTGTGATTCTGTTCTGGAATTCCGGGATTCTGTGATTCTGTTCTGGGATTCTGTGACTCTGTTCTCTGGTTCTGGGATTGATTCTGTGATTTTTCCTGGGATTCTGTGGCATTCTGGGATTCTGGGATTCTGTTCTCTGGATTCCTGTTCTCTGGATTCTGGGATCTGTTCTCTGGTTCCTGGAATTCTGGGATTGATTCTGTGAAATTCTCTTCTCTGGGAAACTTCATGGAATTGATGTCTGTGATTATTTCTGGGATTCTGTTCTCTGGTTCTGGGATTCTGGGATCTGTGACTCCTGTTCTCTGGTTCCGGGATTCTGGGATTCTGTGATTTCTATTCTCTGTGATTCTGGCATTCTGAGGATTGATTCTGGTTGATTCTTTTCCTGGATTCTGGGCCAATTCTGGCATTCTGTTCTCTGGGTTCCTGGTTCTCTGGGAATAATCTGGGATTCTCTGTTCTCTGTTCTGGAATTCTTGGGATTCTCTTCTGAATTTCTGGACTCTGTTCCTCCCTGGTTCTGGGATTCTGTGATTCTATTCTCTGGGACACCTTCTGGCAATTCTGGGATTGATTCTGTGATTCTTTTCTGGGATTTCTGGGATTTCCGTTCTCTGGTTCTGGGAATTCTGGGGATTGATTCCTGTGATTCTGTTCTGGAATTCTCTGGATCTCTCTGGGATTTTCTGTGACTCTGTTCTCCGTTTCTGGGATTCTGGGATTCTGTTATTCTGTTCTCTGGGATTCTGGGGTTCCACCTCCAGCAGCCCTGGCCCAGCCATGTGTCCCTTCAGGAGCACCAGGCCCAGTGTGTCTCACGGAGATGGAGCTTTGGGCTCCTCAYGGTGGGGATCCCGCAGCTGCCATCCTCAGGGAGAAAAGCCTGGAATTCCTCCTGAGTGCCCATCCCTGCCCCAAGCACACACTGATGGTGCCACACACAGCCYAGGGCTGGAGCTGGGCTCCCCACACTCGCCAGGGCACAGCCTGGAGGCAGCCCAGCTCCCAGTGCTGCCTCTGTTTGCTCTCCATCCCTTTCCAGCCCTGTTATCTCGAGGTGAGGCCCTCTCAGGCACTCCAGGGCCTCAGAAAAGCTGCAGATCTGACAGCCAGGTGAGCACAGAGCCCAGCAGAGCCCAGCCCAGCAGAGCCCAGCCCAGCCTGCTGACCCGTGGGTCAGGCCAGGCAAAGTAGGGCACTGTGATACCAGCAGGAGCCCAGACCTGCTGATACTGAGCTATTTATTTAGTGATAAATAAACTAATGCACCTGATAGTCTGGAAGGAGCTGCTGATGCTGTAAATTTCCATTTATAAGCCTGCAGAGAGTCTTGGAAGGGTTTGGGTTAAAATAGTCAAAKCTCAGTTAAAGCTCAGCTCATCCCACCCCTGCYATGGCAGGGACACCTTCCACTGTCCCAGGGTGCTCCAAGCTGTCCAGCCTGGCCTGGGACACTTCCAAGGATGCTTTGCTGGTACAKCTCAACCTCCCCAGGTCYGAGTCCTCCCTCTGCAGCAGATCTGTGGGCCAAGACCTTCCCTCCCTCTCCCACTCTCAGTCCCATGTGAGCAGAAGATGCTCAGATGGCTTTTTGGGTGACATTGATGCTGCAGCCCCCATGCTGTTCTGTGTGTGGAACTCTGCACATCACTCCGATGTGAGGAGTACCCGAGCCACATGGGAGCCGAGACCCCCTCGGGGGGCTCAGAGACCTTGGCATGATGCCCGGAACACTTTGGTGGTTGTGACTTTGGATCCTGCAGTGAATTGCCAGGTGTAGTCTGAGGACTGGGAGATCACACGGTGTCAAAGGGTGTTTTTATAAGGTGTGCCAAGGGTGAAAAATGTAGATTTAGCGATTTTTTAGTATTAGGGTAAATGGAGACAAGTAGTGGAGGGACAGGGCGTGTTCGTACACACTTCTTCTTCTTCTTCTTGTCTCCATCTTCTGTGGTGATGTTGCAACATGGGGTATTGGTTTGGGGATAGAGGTGCACTGTCTAACATGTGTGATGGGTATGAAAGTAAAGGTAAATTATGATATATTAATTTGTAAGTACAAAAGACGAGCGACCGTCGTGGGAGGCGGAGAGCGTTGTGGCTGCCGTGCTGGACAGACCTCCTGTCTGGCAGGGAGAAAATTTTGTAGATAAGATAAAATAAACAACCTGAGAGACCGAAACACCCAAGAGAGTCCAGTCCTCTTTCTTCCGAACTCTGGGCCGTCCCTGGACCACCCACTCACTCGGGGGCGAGAGAACAAAGCAAGGGCCGACCCCGAGACCTGTGCTTGCAAGACCAACACAGTCTCAGCTGGGCTCTCTGTACCTCCTCTCTCGCAGTCCTGATGACAAAAAATGTTTGCAGAGCTTGGTTTCAGGAAGGGGCCATAAATCACTCACCGCTGCTGGAAAGGGAGCATAATGGGGTTTGCCAATTTTGCAATTGTATATCAAAAGTCCCACGAGGTTTCATCACGGTGTGATGAGAGTTTCTAGCATTTATGAACGGGGCACAAAGAAAATATTATTAGGAAGCCCTTAGAAGAAACAGTAGAGCAAAGATTAACGAGGAAGGTGTTATTGATAAAGTCAGCGGCAAGTGATCAGGATCGGGTAAGCACCTGAGGAAATGTGGAATTTACATAAAGCTCAAGGGAGCTGCTGAGTCAACCAGGGGAAGGATGGTCAATAACTGGAGGCCTTTCTACCCGGGAACAAGCTGTGTCTCATTTCCCCCTGAAATTCATTCTTACTGAATTAGACTGGAGCAGGCTAACAGCCAAACCTGATTGTTTGGGGCATTCTTCTCAAAAATCCCGTCCCTGCAGCACAATCCAGGCTCAGCCCTGACGCCTCTGCACACCAGGATGTCTCCACAGCTCGGATTTTGGATATTCCAGGAACATGAATTCTCATGTGCTCTTATTCAGGAACATTTATCACCCACAGGCTTGAGTGGGGGAGAAAAAATGCAAGAGCAAGCGGTTTCTGAGAGCAGAATTTCAGTTTCCCCAGGAGAAGGTGTAAAACAGCTCTCAGGTGAGCTGAGCCAGGAATGCTGCAGAACCTCCTTCAGTTTATTCCATCCTGCTGGCCTGGATTGCAGTGAAAATGTGAAATTTGACTTTTTTCAAGAGCTTTTTCCTGAGCAGTCAGCCCCTCACACCTGAGCTGTGAGCACCCATGGGGTGGCTCTGGGTCTGTAATTTCAGCTTGGATTGGGCGCTGGAGAGCTTCGATCAACACCACCTGCTCGGGATTGAAATGCAATGAACTTTTTTGCCAAAGAGCAGCCCTGCACTGCTGTCTTCCTCCTGTGCCAACCGTCTGCCAGGAACAGCCTGGCAAGGTTCCGCTGCATTTCCAGCCCGTGGATCCTTCCTGGGACACCTGCACTTCCCTGCAGGGTTTGCACAGAATTGGCCCCCAAGAACAGCTGTCCCGAGCTATTCCCAGGGTTAATTCCCCATTCAAAACCTTCTCCTGTTGTCCCTGACGCCAGGAAGGCCTGAGGATTTTGGAGGCACAAGCCTTCCCAAATCCTGTGGGCTCTCCTGCATCTCCTGAACATTTCAGCGCTCAAGAGAAGAGCTGAGCTATCACACAAAGGCCAAAAACGCCTCCCCCACCCAAACCCTTCAATGTTTAACCCTTTAATTACTACCAGCCCACCAGTGTGACGCTTTTCACAGGGGTCCCGGATGAGGGAAGAGACGAGATCTGACTCCATTGTTTCAGAAGGCTGATTTATTTATTTTATGATATATCATTACTTAAAACGATACTAAAAAATAGAGGAAAAGGTTTCAATCAGAAGGCTGGCCTAAGAAATGAACAGGAAAAGGAATGATAACAAAGGTTTTGGCTTGGGCTTTCTGTCCGATGTGACGCTGGGCTGTGTAATTGGACATTCAATTAGAAACAGACCACATGAGACAACTCAACAGATGCACCTGTTGCATTCCACAGCAGCAGATAAATCAATGTTACATTTTGGTTCCTGAGGCTCTCAGCTTCTCAGGAAGGACAAAAATCCTAAGGAAGGATTTTCCATAAAAGATGTCTGTGAAACAACAGTGGGAGTTTGAGGTGGTGTTGCCAATTGTGTGACCCTCAGTGACTGCAGGCAATGCCAGCCCCTGCCCTGCCTGGTGCTGCCCAGGGTGGGACTGGCCACAGCAGGTGACTGCACAGGCCTCCTGGTTTTGGGTCCCCCCAGGCTGGGAAAGAAGGGAGGAGGGTCTCCACTGTGCTCCCCTACCTGGCACAGAGTCCAAGCTAAGCCTGGACTCAATTACAGCTGCATTAAACCTCTGCCAGCCCCACCAGCTCAGGGCATCCTCATGAGTAGTTCCAACCTCTGCTCGTTCATTTAATGTGCTGGGGCATGGCAAACTGCCCCTAAGGCCCAGGTGCTGTCCTCAGAGTGCAGCTTTGGAGCCAAACACTAGCCCAGAGATCTGTCTGGGCCCAGCACCAGCAGTGGCTGGGGCTGGGCCCAGGCCACAGAGGGGCCAAGAAGGGGTCTGAGTGTGCCAGTGCTGCAGGGGATGGGCTGTTCCAGGGCGGGGACCAGAGACTGGGCAGGCACCTTCACCACCACTAGGTGTACCACAGAACATCCTGAGCTGGAAAGGGACCCCAGGATCAGCCAGGCAAGGCCCCTAGGCCCTGCCCAGACCCCCAAACAACCGCCACCCTTGTAGCCATGATATTTCTGAAAAAATTCTTTCGCTTAGGATTTTTTCTCCTGAGAAGCGAGAGGCCTCAGGAAACAAAATGGAAACAATTGGGTTATCTGCTGCGTGGGAATGCAACAGGTGCAAATCTGTGATTGGTCCCTGTGGTTGTTCTATATTAATAGTGCAATCAGTCCGTGCTGTCCCGGACCTGTCTGGTCAGTTACAAACCTTTGTTATCATTCTTTCTTTTTCTATTCTTAGCCTTCTGAATTAAATCCTTTCTTCTATTCTTTAGTATAGTTTTAATGTAATATATATCATAGAAAATAATAAATCAAGCCTTCTGAAACATGGAGTTCTAGATCCTTGTCTCTTCCTCATCCTGGGACCCCCAACAGCCACCCTGGCATCCCTGCAGGTGCTTGCCCAAATTTCTCCCCCAATCCTTCATCTCCCCCACCCTCACTCTCCATCACAACCATGGAATGGCTGAGCTTGTGAAGGGAACCCATCAGGGATTATCAATCCCAAATGCAAAGCCTGCCCGAGCCCCCCAGCAAGCCCAGCCTGGGCAATCCTGAGCTCTGGCAGCCCTCGGGCCGTGGCCATTGCCCGGGCAGCCGGGCAGTGCCAGCAACCCTCTGGGGGAAGAAGCCTTGCCCTGATCTCAGCCTGAGCTGCCCTGGCCCAGCTCCAGCCGTGCCCTGGCTGCTGTCCTGGCCCAGAGCTTCCCCCTCTCCCCTCCAGGAGGAGCTGGTAACTGTGAAGGATCTCCCTCAGTCTCCTCTCCTCCATGGTGCCTCACTTGCTCCTCACACAGCTTCCCTTCAAGGCCCAATCAACCCTTTGCTGCCGTCCCTTTCAAGGAATGCTCAATAATTTCATGTCCTTTCTTACATTGTGGGCCCAAGTATTGCTCACAAATATCAATCTGAGGCTGGCCTCAGCCAGAGCAGAGCAGCTTGCCCTCCACTCGCCACACTGCCAAACCTTTCCCCTTTCTGCAGCCTCTCGCCTTGTCCAGCTCTTCCTCTCTGTTTATTTCTATTTCCTGGCACTCTGATAAAAGCCAACCTTGAACGTCTTCTCTTTGACAACTAACGCTGACACTTCCCAAATCATGTTCTCCAAGTGTGCACCACTTCAACTTTCAGTCACATTTCTGTTTTCCTACCCTTAATTCCAAATTAGGACCACCTAAGTCCTTCAGGGGGGTTGTGGAGAAAACTGGGAAGCTTCCTGAGCAGCAGAAAAAAAAAGTTTGAGAGGAATTCCTGATTGACAACTTCCCCATTGTACATGAAAATAATGCACAAGGCTGAAGTTTCAGATCACAAGAATGTGTTTTGCTTTCATTACCTTGAATTGCACAAAAGTGAAATCTTCAAGCTCTTGCATGCCTTGAGCTGTTTCTGACTGATAGCTGCACTAAAATCTGTCGTCCAAGCCAGAACTGCAGAAAATAAAGAGAATGTCATCTGAGCGCTCGCTACACCCACGCAAAGATCTTGTAAATCCTGAATCCACGTGCTCACAGCCCTGCCCAGCCGAGCTGATCCTTCTTCTCTCCTCCCTCCTCTCTCGGAGATCAGAGCCCTGGCAGGGCTGGATGGGAATCTCTGCATTTCGCAGGGCCAGCAGCTTTCCAAGGCTGTCCAAAGGGAATTGCCAGGCTGCAAAACTCCAGCCATAGGAGGAGATTTGTGTGGTGTTCCTGCAGAGCACAGCTCTGCCGACTGACAACTGGGACCGTGGGCACACCTTTCCCTGTCACCAAAAAGAGATCTTCTTCCGCAGGATCCCAGGCTCAGTGCTTGTAGCAAAATAATTTTCTGTGACAGTGGTCACAATGGGTTCTGGATGAGGGAAGAGACAAGAAATGTGATTTATGTTCAGAAGGCTTGATTTATTCATTTATTATATAATATATTACATTATAACTATACTAAAAGAAATAGAAGGAACAGGTTTCCCAGACAGGAAAAGAAAAGAAAAGAAAGAAAAGAAAAAGAAAGAAAAGAAAAGAAAAGAAAGAAAAGAAAAGAAAAGAAAAGAAAGAAAAAGAAAAGAAAAAGAAAAGAAAAGAAGAAAAGAAAAGAAAAGAAAAGACAAGAAAAGAAAAGAAAAGAAAAGAAAAGAAAAGGATAACAAAATAGCAGCTCTCTTGGACTCTGTCCGAGAATAGCTCGCCCTGGATTGGCCATTAATTATAAACATCCAAGAGGGTCCAATCACAGACAGAACTTGTTTGCATTCTACAGGAAGCAGATAAACTATTGTTTCATTCTGTTTCTGAGGCCTGCAGGCTTCTCAGAAGGGAAAATCCTAAAGAAAAGGATTTTCACAAAAAAAGATGTCTGCGACATGATTTCTGTTTGCTTTTCATAGAATCAGAGAATCCAGAATGGCTTTGGTGGAAGGGACGCTTCAGGATTGTCCATCCCAACCCCTGCCATGGCAGGGATCACCTCCTACTATCTCAGACTGCTCGCAGCCCAATGCCCACCCGGCCTTGGGCACTGCCAGGGCTTCCCCGGGGGCAGCCATTACAGCTGCTCTGGGTAATCCTGTGCCAGGGCCTCACCACCCTCACAGGGTAGAATTCATCCTTATTATCCAATCCCAATCTATCTTATCCAATCCAAATCTATCTTATCCAATCCAATCCAAATCTATCCTATGCAATCCGAATCTATCTCATGCAATCCAAATCTATCTATCCAATCCAATCTATATCGAATTTTCTCCCAAACAGGGCAGCTCCGCGAGCTGGTGCACAGAGGTGGATTACTGCTCAGGAAAACGGCAGCGAAAGGGTCCTTGTCCCATCACTGAGTTTGTGCCACCCCACTGGGAGGGTCCTGTCTCCCATCACTGAGCTATGTCACCCCCATTATGGTGGCCTGTCCCCCATAACCATTCCTGCTCAGGAAGTTCCAATCTCC
>NDFG01000042.1:360818-373167 GCA_002167245.1 Sporophila hypoxantha
GCAGGTTTGGTAAAAGCAAATGTCCTGTTTGGGTTCTCATAAATGGAAGAGGATCTTCAAGGACCTGCAGGATCCTTTGTAAAGGCCAGGACACTCCAGGAGAGCTCTGGAGCACTTGGAGATCATCCTCATGTCTGGGAGGTGTGAACTGAGTAAAAAACCCTCTATGATTTGAGCTGGTAATGAAGGTAAAGCRAAGGGAAAATTTCCATGGGTGAAAAAGTGGTGTAWGGGAATATTTTCCCTGGAGGGTGGTGAAAGCTTCTTCATTGGGAGTGTTTAAGAAGGGCAGAGACACAAATAAAGCTGGTCTGCCTTGGGCAGGGAGTKCCAGCTCTATTTCTTCAGGAATCCATGGGTCTGTGGCTTCTTTTCCTGAGAAAGGAWCTTCTCCCCATAAGGAGGTGAAGGAAGGAGGCAGCACAGGCAGAGCATCCATTTCCMACAGGAATCTTCCTCCAGGGAGCCAAGAGATGGGAAGGGAGAATGAGAAATTTTCCCCAAAATCAAGACATGGTTGGGAAATAAAGRTTTCACCCCAAGTCAGCRTCACAGTGTGAGAGAGAGGAGGAAACTGAGAGCAGCCTGTGTGGAGGGGAAAAAAGGCTGACTTCAGATCAGCTGTGAATATCCTGAGTCTCTTCTTATTTCCTGCCTCTGTTTATAAACATTCTGTGAGGAGTAGTGGCTGCTTATAAAAGAAGTGTTAAAATGAGCAAAGCAAGCTGCTGCAGAGGACTGGGCTGCCAGCTCAGGTGGGGCTGACAAAAGCACTGCCCGTGAATTCCTGCAGCTCCTCAGGACCCTCAGAGCCATTTCAGAAACAGCAGAAAAGCCAAAAAAAAAWAAAAAAKAAAAGAAAAGAAAATTCAAAGAAAAGGAATTCCCAAAGCCARAAGCTCTTTGTGACAAAGGKGGGCTTTTGCTGCYTGGTTTATTCCTGCAGAGGGAAGTGGTTGTAWCATCTTCAACCCCTCTCGTGGCGCGTGCCCCGCGGCAGCTCAGCGAGGCAATTAATTTCGGGAGGAATTACCCAACCCTTAATTTTTCTGAGCAATTATCAGCTCAGGTACCAGCCAGGAGCCCAAGCGCTCCCTGCTCCGACAATGGCTGCCTGCAAGTAGCTGCAGAATCCTGCACTTGGCCAGGGAGCCTCCTGTGGGATCTGTCTCCAGGTGCCCCCACGGGCGGAGCGGGCCCAGGGAGCGACTGCAGCCTCTCCCAGGATGATCCAGGGCTGCTCTCCTGCCTCTGAGCACAACTGGTGCAAAGGGCCTTGGCCTTGAAGGAGTTCAGCCTTCCTCTTCCTCCTTCTCCTCCTCTTCTCCTTCTCCTTCTCTTTCTCCTCTTTCTCCAACCGAGAGATTGGGGTGAGTCCTCGATGAACACAAGGTGTGGTGCTTTGGTGAGGGTGTCCAACCCCCACAAGGGAAAAAACAAGGATGTCCTTCATTGTGACAGCACAGGACTGGCTGGAACGGGCTGTGCACTGGATTGTGGAATCACAGAACCTGGAACGTTGGGTTGGGAGGCGACCCTAAATCTCATTCAATTTCACCCTGATGGCAGGGCAACCTCCACTGTCCCGGCTGCTTCCAAGCACTGTCCAGCCTGCCTTGGGCACTGCAAGGGGTTCCAGGGGCAGCCCCAGCTGCTTGGGATGTGGCACGCCATGGTGCTCCGGAGCATTTTGGGATGCAGCAGTTCTGGAGCGATGGATGTGCAGTGGGTATGTGTCAGATGCCTCTGAAACACGGCCACTGCTCTGAGTTTGTGCCACACAGGACAGCGTGACAGTGGCCATCCCATGGTGGTCACAGCTTTGCTCCACTGAGTAGATATGAAACTGCCTCTGTGGGAAAAAAAAATAATTTGAAAATGAAGTGTTGATTTTACAGAAATGTATTGGCTAAATTTTGAGTCTCCTCACTGCGCGTTCACCCATTGATGGTATTCGTGTAACATACTACACAACAGGGATTTCTCCCAGATGGATGTTTGTACTACATCATCTTGAGAAGCGTGGTGGGGTCACAGCCAGATGGATTGGAGCACCAGATGGATTGGGGCAGGATGGATTGGAAGCAGGATGGATTGGGGGCAGGGCCAGGAATGGATTTGGCAGGAATGGATTGGAGCAGGATGGATTGGGGCATGCCAGGATGGATGGAAGCAGCCAGGATGGATTGGGGCAGGAATGGATTGAGCAAAGCTAACTGGGGCACGGATGGGCTGATTGGGGCAGGATGGCTGGACTGGGGGATGGATTGGGCAGGATGGATTTGGGGCAGGAATGGATTTGGGCAGGATGGATTGGGGCAGCCAGGCTGGTTGGGGCAGTCAGGATGGATGGAGCAGGATGGGAATTGGGAGGCAGGATGGATCAGAAGCAGCCAGACTGGATTGGGCACCTTGGATTGGGGCAGCCAGGCTGGAAATGGGCAGCCAGGCTGAATGGGGCAGGATGGTTTGACAAGCAGGATGGATTGGAGAAGCCAGGCTGCGAATGGGACATAGGATGGGCCTGGACTAGGGCAGCCAGGATGGATTGGGCCACTTGGACTGGGCAACCAGACTGGATTGGGCAAAGCTAGGATTGGAATTGGGGCAAGGATGGATTGGGTTCAGGAATGGATTGGGACAGCCAGGATTCGATTAGAGCAGCCAGGATGGATTTCAACGAGCAGCCAGACTGGATTGGGAAGGATGGATTGGAGCCACAGGCTGGCAGAGCTCTTGGAGGCTGCAGCGAGCTGGAGCTGCAGTGAAAGCCGCCTTGCCCGGAGCAGTTGTGCAATAGCGGATGTTTTGGGAGCAGATAGGTGACTGCAGAAAAAGGAAAACTTTTTCCCTTCTGCAGCTCACAAGGGCAAAATAATTTGTATCCTGAATTACAAATTATGAGGGTTTGGAGATTGCAAGGTCACGGAAGGGACCGCAGTGTAAATTATGTCATTGAAACGCTTCCCCAAGAGTGCAGCCTCAGAATTGGCCCTTGGTGATTCCCAGCAGCCAGGCCAGAGGCCCTGGCTGTCCCACAGGCCCTGGCTGTCCCACAGGGAGCCTTTTCCTGCAGCTGAGGCACAGTGCTCTGCCTGACCCTGTGCCTGTTGGGTCACCCCCACACACACAACACCAGCTGCACCTCCAGGCTGGAGCCTTTCTTCCTGAAAGACTTTTGGTCTAGGGAGATCATGGATAGGATGGGAATAGGATGGGATGGGATGGAATGGAAATGGAATGGAAGGAATGGAATGGAATGCGAAATGGAAATGAATGGGACGGGATGGAATGGAATTGGAATGGGAATAGAATGGGATGGGATGGGATGGATGGGATGGATGGGATGGATGGGCAATGGAGGGATGGGAATAAGATATATGGGAATGCATAGAATGGATGGAATGGGATTGGGAATGATGGGGATCAATGGAATAACAATGAAACGAATGGATACAATGGAATACAATGCGATACAATGGGAATACATGGATACAAGTGGGATATGTGGGATGCATAGAATGGATGGAAATGGGATGGGATTAGAGTGGGTGGGTGGTATGGGATACAATGCGGATAATGATGGGATACAATGGGGTACAGTTGGAATGGGAATGGATGGGATGGGAATGGGATGGGATGGATGGGATGGGATGGGACGGAACCAGAATAGATGAATGGAATGGAACGAATGAAATGGAATGGATTTTTAATGGAAATGGATTGGAATGTATGGAATGAGTTAGAAATCTCAGAGCTCCGTGAAGGGACCACAATGATCATCCAGTCCAGCTCTTGGCCCTGCACAGGACAACCCCAAGAACCCACCCTGCAATTCGAGCCAGATTTTAGGATACCCCCTGACCAGCAAGAACAGCAGGATTGTCCCCTGCTTACCCAGGCTAACCTCTTCCTACCTCACAGACACAACCTTGGACTGCAGAAGGAGGGGGCAGTTTGGGGAAGATTTGGGGTGGTCCCATTCGCACCAGGGCTGTGCAGTGTGGCACAGGGAAAGGTCAACTTAGAGCCCGCACCGAGGCTTTGACCTTTGTGGGATGTGAACACAATTTGTATTCTTGAATCACTGTTAAATCCCAGATCTTGGGAGGCTCGAGACAGAGATCTGTTCAACGCACAGAAACACAGCCTGGTCGCCTCTGGTGCATCCTGTCCCTGCTGCACCACCCAGCTTTTGGCAACCCCACGCTTTCCTGGTCTTAAAATGCAGAGAGCCCAGAACTCTGTTTTGCATTAACAAGCCACTTTCACACCCTCATTATGATCATTAATTAAATGAGAACTCTTTATCACTGACATTGTGGTAGGACCCAGAGAACCCCTGCACAAGGCGGGGCTCACTGCACCAGTCATGGCCCAAATGTCATCACTCCCTGAAGTCCCTGACAGGCAAAACCTCGCAGAGATGAGCTGGGGCAGAGACCAAAGAGTGCAGGGTGAATGCAGACAATAACCTCAGTGGTTTGCTCCCCTGAAAGGTGGAGCACAATCATGGCAAAGTTTGTGGCGCAGATGTCTGTGCTGATAAGAAGCCCACGACTGTGATCCCAAGGGCAGGCACACTTCAGCCTTGTCCCCATGTCCCGCTCACCCTTCCAGCACTCAGGCCTGCACAGGTGTGGGGTTTTGCTGCAAAGAATGACAGGCTGTGCTGGGAAAAATGCACAGAACCAGCATACTGAGGGCACCTGCAGAGTCTCAAGGCTTTGCCCTGCTTTAGGAGGAGGCTTTTAGCCCATTGCATCACCTTCCCAGCGCACTGTGACCAGCTTGGACTGGGCAAGGGACAGCTCTGGGTGCTGCTTGAGCTGGGTCACAGCCCGGGGATGCTGTCTGTGGGCTTGCCCCTCGATCACCAACCAAGCTTTGTTGCAGCTTCTCAGCCCTGCAGCCTCAGCCTGCTGCTCGGGGATATTTTCCAAACGGGACAGCCCAGAGAGGGAAGCAAAGCGAGTGGCCATTCCCCAGGCTGAGATGGCCGGGGGGTGGTGAGGGGCAGGCAACAGCGAATCAGGGGACAGGTGAGTCAGCCACACGGGGAGGAGCACAAGGAGCCTGCTCTGGCTCTGTCCTCTCCCTCTCACCCCCCCGTGCCGCACCTTTTACACCCTTTCACTCCATGGGCGCTTCCACCACGGATTTTGGAAGCATCCTCCTTGTCCACTCAGGGGACCAGCCCAGCAGGTGCCTGGGCAGTGAGGGGGGCACAGCCTGGCCAGCAGCAGCCCTGGACCTGTCAGCAAGGGGACACAATGAGGATTAATCACCGCCTGTCGAGACGCTGCGGTTTTTTTCCTCCGTCCTTATTGCGTGCTAGCGCTTGGAAAAACAGGATGGCGATGTTTTCCTGCTTGCACAATTCCCCAAGACTAAAACAAAGAGGTTGGATTTCCAGCCCCTGCCTGATCCTCTGATAAACTGTGGGGCTTTCAGGAATCGCTTGGGGAGCGCGGAGTGGGGGAGTGCAGGGATCTGCCCCTCGGGCTGCCCACCTGCTCAGAGCAGAAAAACCTCTGGAATGAGGGGGAATGGTTTTTGTCTCACTTCTAAGGATAAAGTTTTTTATGGAAAGAGTGATAACAGTTCTGCCCGGGGAGGTGGTGGAGTCCCCATCCCTGGGGGTGTTTAACCAAAGCTGGATGTGGCACTGGGTACCAGGGTTGAGTTTGAGGTTGCTGGGGCTTGGGTTGGACCTCGATGAGCTTGAAGGTCTCCTCCAACCCAGTGATTCTGGAATGTCTGTGAACTCTGTGAAAACATGCCTAAAGAAAGTCTTGTGTGCACAGCCTGCTCTGGTGGGCTCTCATTAAGGTTTATACTCATAATTTGTTTAAGGTCTCGAGTTCGTTTGAGGTCTGACCATGGAGGTGCCTTTACAGTGAAGTACATTGAGAAAACGGGCCCTCCTAAAGAAACGGAGGAATGGTTTGTTTTTAAAGGGTATGAACCACCAACATCACCCTGGCAGGAGCCTGGGATGAGGAGTCTTAGACCAACCTCTGAAATGGACAGCTCAACGCTGAATGAATCACAGAAATCAGAGAATGATTCTGGAATGGTTTGGGGTGGAAGGGCCCTTAAAGATGCATTTCCTTCCATGGGCAGTGGAAGGGACTGGGAACAGCTGCCCTCACCTGCTTGGACAAGCCAGGGCTTTTCCCTGTGCTGTTGCCGCTGCCTTTCCCTCATCCATGAGGATGCTCTGGTGATCACCCTTTCCATGATGTTTTTATGGGTTTAAAAGAGCTGTCTCTTCCAACTCAGATGAACTTGCAGAGCAATAATTGGTGCTTATGCAGCTTCTGGGGAACTTCAAGGAGGCCTTAAGATGTCCGCCTGGTTGCGGAAAAGTAATGGTGGGAGGCCCTAATTGTGAGAGTGAGTGTGTCGCCGAATTTGACCCCACGGTGTACAATGTGCAGGTTTGGGTGAACTCTGCTCCCAGCACCAAGGACATAAAATCAGCTGGAGCCAGGTTATATTTATGGCTGGGTTACCACAGACAAAGGCAGGAATGATGGATCTGAACCTCCGTTGTTCTCAGAAGGGCTAAAATTTATTATTTTACTGATTCTATTTATATTAAGATGCTTATACTAAAACTATACTAAGGGATACAGCAAGGATAATACAGAAGGCTAAAAAAAGATACAATGAACACTCTTTCCCAAGACACTGACACAGCTTTGGCCTGATTTGGACCAAGAGTGAAAACAACTCACAGCAGAATCCAATGGAGACAATCACCTGTGGGTAAACATCATCCAAAACACATTCAACATGAGACACAACACAGGAGAAGCAAAATGAAGATACAAGCACTTGTTCTTCCTTTTCTCTGAGGCTTCCTCAGCTTCCCACGATAAAAATCCTGGGTGAAGGATTTTTCAGAAAATGTGAAATGTGAAGCACACCAGGCTCCTTGGGATAGATGGACCTGGGAAAAAACAAAAAGCTGGAAAAATCTGTGTTAGAACCTTGGAGAGAGGCTGTGGGAGGTTCTCCATGGAATATCAATTTCCACTCAGCCTTGATGGGAAACCACATCCACAATACTCCTTACCCATCCTAACTCCTGTTATATGGGAACAGCTCTGTAACCAGGCAACTTTTTGATGATTTGGAGGACAAAGGCTCAGCACTTTTCCTGGCATTACAATGAGGAATAACCACCGGTTTTTGTCCAATTTCGAAGTGACCCACGCTGTGCGGGGACTTCCAATTTTTTCAGCTGTATTTTTCTGTACGCCAGAGCTGAGATGTTCCAATCAAAGAATTCCAGGATCAAAAGCTGGAAAAAGACCTCCAAGTCATTCAGTCTTTGACTGAACCCCACTGTGCCACTGAACCTTATAGTGCCACAGTCCACCTGATGTTTGAACACTTCCAGGGATGGTGGAACTCCATCAACTGCCCCTGGCCCAGCCTGTGCAGAAAGCTGAACCACTTCAAAATGAAGAAATTTCCCTAAATCAACCTAAACCTCCTCTGACAAAACTTGGGGCCATTTCTCTTGCCTGTCCGCTTGTTTCCTGGAAACAGAGCCACCCCCACCTGCCTCCCTTAAAATCCCAAATTTTTTCTGCTGAAAATCTCAGTTTTTAGGAAGTAGAATAGGGAGATTAGATATAGATTTTTTTATGATATTTTTTGATTTTTTTTAACTCACTGTTTGGGGAAACTGCTTTTTCCTCTCTGGTGACTCTGAAAAATTATTGACCAAATGCACTCCAGCTCTGATTTGTGGGTCTCCCAGTTCGTTGTCTCTGGGTTTGGCCCTGGATGTTCTGCCCCCAGGCACTAAAAAGCTCCAGAACTGCCCTCCCCAAGTAAATCTCGCTGGATTATTCCTGAACCTCATTACAGTTCTCAAGATAAGAGTTCAATTAAACAGCGTGACTAATAACTTGGAAAAGGGGATTTCAATATCTGCCTGAGAGGTCTGAACCTGAGGAATTGGGATGGCTGGTTGAATAATTCCTGGGTGATGTTTATCTCTGTTATCCTCAGGATTGTCACTGGGAATCTTTGCTGCACCAGGGAACCTGCCTGCCTAACCCAGGAACAAAATGGGAAGGGGCTGCAGGAAGTTGTTTGCATATCTCTCTTCTGGTGGTGACTCAGGAAGAAATAAAGTGTAATATCTGTTAATAATATCTGCGAGATCCTGAGCAGGGTGGGAATCTTTGCAGCACTTTTGTGTCCAAAAACCCCCAAAAACACAGATCTCCTGGACACTGGCACAAGCAAAACCCACAAACCACAGGTCTGGCTGCAATGGAGCAGGAAGCAATCAAAAAGGCAGAAGGGAGAGGAGAAATCTCCACCTGGAAACTGCAACAACAACAGAAATCACAAACTTGGCTTTCCCCTTCTGCCCTCCGCCATTTTCTCACTAAAACTTTTTACAGTTTCAGATTTTAAACAGTGCTCTGAACGGATAAAAAGGCCTGGACCAGTGCCTGGGGAACTGGCAGGAAGGCACGTGCTGTCATGAAATTGGAGCAGGGAGGAAGTGTGCTTTAATTACATAACCAGCCCAGGAATTTGGCAGTGTTAGCTGCAGAAATAGGGCAAACATAAATACCTCTATTCCCATCACCTTCCTTCCCCAGCCCTAGTCTGCTTGCTTTTCAGGATGGGAAATTTAAATTTTTCAAAACTTTCCACACAGACTTTTAACCCTGGCAACAAGTTGGGAAATAACAACTTTCCCAGAGCTTGCCCAATATCAAGTCCATTATTTTTCCCTTTCTAAAAAAAAAAAAAAAAAAAAAAAAATCTACATAAAACGAGTCATATTTTGCTTTGGTGATCAAGAATGATTCCAAATCATGCCATAAAACTTGGTGATCAGCTTTTTTGGCCCACTTTGCTGTGGGAAAGCTTTGGCCTGTGAATAATATTCACAATTCTGCCGGTCGACTGCTATATTCAGCACACTGCGGACACGAGGACATCAGTGCTGAGGTTTTGAGCAGAGAACAATTGTTTCCTCGCTTTGAGGAGGAAAAATGGGGACAGAACCACTTAGCAGTATTCTGGGGACAACCAAAGAGTGACTGAGTCCAACGAGGCTCGCGATCGCAGACCAATGGATGTTGAGAACAGGAATTCCAACTCACACTCTGAAATAAAACACCTTTCTCGGGAGTATTGAAAGGCTCTGAGCTGCGCAGATCACCAAGGACAGTTTTGGAGTACTTCAGGGCCTGCTCCAGGTCAATTCCATAAATCAGCCCTCAGGTGCTGCCCTGCTTCTGTCATTCCCACTGTGGAAAATGGAAAAAAATCAAGCCTCCAGACACAGCCAGTGCAGAGCCGTGGATCCCAGAGGGTCACAAAATTCACAGACATTCCAGAAAACCCATGAGATGGAAAAGCCCCCGGCCCTTTGGAGTTCCCAGCTGTGACATCCCACCCTTGTCACATATAGACCATCCAGCCCTCCTGGACCCTCCAGTGTTGGGGCACTCCAAACCGCCCTGGGACCCCTGCCCAGCCCTGAGCCCCCCTTGCAGTGCTGCCAGTAGGAGGCCTCAGAGTCCTGGAGTGCCATGGGCATCTGCACCACTCTCCTTCCTTTGGGGTGGCAGCAAGGTTGTTCCCATGTCCAGAGCTGGGTGCACAAAATTCCAGAATGGGTTGGACAGGGACATGAAATCGCATCCCATTACCACCATCCAGCTGCCGACCTCTTAGGGCCAACTCCACTGTCCCAGGGTGTCCCACCCTGGCTTGGGCCTGCCAGGGCTCCAGGGGCAGCCACAGCTGCTCTGGCACCCTGAGCACAGCCAAACCTTCTAACGCAGCCTTCCAGGCTAACAAACCCCTGTGGCAAATGGCACTGGGGGACTGCAAACCACGCCAGGAAATCATTCTTTCTTCCCTTTCTCCAGTTGCTGCAAGTGGGTTTGGTGTGGTTTCATCTTGTTCAGGAATGGGAATGCCAGACGTGGTTTTGGGTGGGAAGGGGATTTCAATGCAGCTATTCCATGGCAGGGCCACCTCCCACTGTGCCACGGTGTCCAGCCCCAATGCCCGCCAGCCCTGGCCTTGGGCACTGCCAGGGCTCCAGGGGCAGCACAGCTGCTCTGGAATTCCAGCCCAGCCTGCCACCTCTGAAGGGACAATTCGCCAATTGCCAAGATCCCATCCAGCCCTGCCATTCCCCTCTGGCACTGGGAGCCCATTGCCTGGCTCTTGTCCACTCATCCTTGCGCAGTCCCCTCTGCAGCTCTCCGGAGCCCTTCAGGCCTCTGCAAGGGCTCTGAGCTCTCCCGCTCAGAGGACTGGGCTTCCCAGAAAAGCTGTGGGGATTTTCATAGAGATCTTAAAGGGTTAGGCGGGACTTCAGGTGTCACTACTTTCTTGGTGGCAAGCCATCATACAATTCTTATTCCTGTGAAATTCTGGGCTAAGAAAACAAACCTCTTCCTCTCTCACCGTAAGGGGGATCCAATTCCTGGAACTCCTCCTGGACTCAGAGGGGTCACCTGAGTGTGGAGACACTGAAGGCACAGGGAGTCAAGACACTGAGGTGCTGCCCACAACAAACCAGCTAAACGTCCCTCTGTGTGGACCTTGCTCATCTCCTGCAGTGTCCCTGGAACTCAGCACGTCCCCAGGTGTGCTTGCTCAAACACAGCCACTCCAAGGCCATCACTGGCGAAGCCAACCCCGTATGTTTGGGCAGATTTGGGAGCCACATCTTTGAGGTGCCCAGCACAGAGCAGGAGTGAAGCAATCCACTCCCTGCACCACGGGAGATTCAGAGGGGTTTTTTCTCCCAGGCAGACAGCACGGGGTGTGTGGAGCTCCTGGAGGACCTGAATGCCTGGGAATTTAAAGGAATGCAACCTCTCTCAGTGGGCTTTGGTTCAAAGCTCCTGCATCATCCAGGTGAGAGCCAAGCAAAGCAGACCCGGCCCGTGGTGCTTTTTTGCTGCCAGTCAGCACCAAAGTGCCGCTGGTACAGCCCTGAGGATCTCGCGGAGGTGGCTGAACCTGCCCTGCAGACCCCCAAAACCCTGGGCATGCTTGGCGACCAACGTGTAAAATATCCAAGAGTTCTAAAAGCGTGGGCTCAGGGCCCCAGGAATATTTGTGCTGATGCAATGAGGGAGTTCTGGCATCCACAGCCAGCCGTGCAGAGCTGGAAATGGATCAGGAGGCAGGTTTGTCCAAAAGCAGAGCTGGGCAGGCTCAGCCAGCGCCAGGACAGCACAGAGCAGCTGCAGCCCCAGCCCAGGTGCCAAGTGGCACACACATGGGCGGTCAGGCTATGCTGCTTATCCCCCAGGGAATTGCACAGGATCCTGTCCTGTTCTCTCTGCCCATCGCCAACACTGCCAGTCCCTGCAGGGACTGCAACACTGCATGGACTGCAACACTGCCAGGACTGCACATCTGCAGGGATTGCACACCATCAGGGACTGCAACATCTGCATGGACTGCAAACATCTTGCCAGTGAAGTGCCACTCTGCAGGCGACTGCAACAACTTCAGTGAGTGCCACTCTGCAGGGACGCGACTCTGCAGGTACTGCAACACGCTGCATGGACTGCCAACATCTGCAGGACTCAAACATCTGCAGGGACTGCAACACACTGCAGTGAGGTTGCCACTCCTGCACGGGAATGCAACATATCTGCCTGACTGCAACCCAAACAGGGGCATCGCCACTCCTGCAGGCGGATGGCCACTCCCTGCGGATGGACTGCAAGCATCTGCAAAATGAACGTGCCACTCCTGAAGGAACTAGCACTACGCTTGCAGCCTGCTACTCCTGCAAGACTGCAGCACCTGCAGGGAAACTGCCACTCCGGCCTGCTCAGCAGGGGAGCTGCAACGTGATCCATTGGTGGAGCTCGGGTGAAAACGATTTCAGCTCATTTTGACTCGCCATGGCTGTCAAATGCCAGTCAAAGCCCCATGTATTTGATTTCTTTTATTCTTGTGACAATCCAGAGGAATGGATCATCAGGAGAAGCGCTGGGCTTCCAAAAAACCTCTCTGCCATTTGCAACTCTGCTGCTGCCGGAACTGGAGGACGATGGAGAAGGATGAGAGAGTATGGAGGAGAGGAGGAGGAGGGGAAGGAGGAGGATGAGGATGAGGAAAAGGAGAAGGAGAGGAGAGGGGAGAGAGGAAGAAGAGAATGAGGAAGGAGAGAAGAGAGAAGAGAAAGAGAGAAGGAGAAATAAGAGGAAGAGGAGAAGGCAGAAGGAGAAGGAGAAGAAGGAGAAGAGAGAGAATGGAGAAAGGGGGAGAAGAGAAAGGAGAAGGCAGAACGGAGAATGGGGGAGAAGGAGAGGAGAAGGAGAAG
>NDFG01000042.1:373192-390053 GCA_002167245.1 Sporophila hypoxantha
AAATCCTCTATTCAATGCCAGCTCAAATTCCATGGCAGGGCCACCTCCCACTGTGCCAGAGTGCTCCAGCCCCAATCCAGCCTGGCCTTGGCACTGCCAGGGCCTCCATGGGGCAGTCCACAGCTGCGTCTTGCAAGTGTACCATATGGCGCTGCTTGCACAGTTGACCTGCACACCACTGTTCCCTAGCAGAGCGTATAGGGCCAAGGGACGCACTTCCCAATTCCTGTTGCGCCATAGGTCATGATCACCGGAACACATGGCCTCGCCACGTGGGCTCGCTACGCCCTGGGGCATGCCATGGGCGGACGGACTCGCGGCTATGGCCTTCGCTCCTCTACACTGATGTGACCTCCCAAGGGCCTGCTCCCTCATTTCCTGCTCTGTCCTGGAGCCACCCACACTTCGCCTTGCCTCATACAGAGCGCCTCCTCCTTGGCGGATGTCCAAACGCTTCCAGGGCTTTCTCTTCCTCCTTCGTCCTTAACGCGTCTTCGTTACCTGCTCTCCCTCTGCCTCTCATCTCCTTTCGTCCTCATTGCGATCCTTGTGCGGTCCCTCTCTCCAGCTCCTTCTCAGCCTTTGTCCTTGGCGTGGTATCTTCCTTTCTCCTTCTCTCCTTCTATCGCGTTACTCCTTCTCTTCCTTTACTCACCCTTCTCATCGGCCTCGTCTCTTATGTGCTCGCGTTCTCGCTTCATCTCCTTCGTCCGTGTCTTCTCCTTTCTCACCTCTTCTGCCTTTTTTTCTGGCTTCAGTCACTTCTCTTACGTGCCCTTTCATCATTATTTCCCTTATCTATTTCCCTGTGCTCCTTTCGCTCCATTCTCCATTACTCCTTCTCTGCGGCCTTTTACCTTCAGATAACTCCTTCACTCCATCCTATCACTCACTCCCTCCTTCTCTCCTCTTTCCTTCTTTTCTTCCCTCATCCTCGATCCTCACTAGCGCGTGGCGCCCCGTCCATCTCCACGATTCTCCTCCCTCGGCATACCCTCTCCTCATCCCTGTGCATCTTCCATCATGATCCTCCTCCGCGCGAGCGAGGGCCGTCGACTCATGTTGCAAGATGTGCAGGACATAGAGGCAGACGAGGTTGAGTTGTTAGGAGCAACGTCCGAGGGTTACCTGTTCTTCCCTGCATGCCTCCTCCATCATGGGGACATCCACAGACAACAATGCGGCTCTCAGACTGGCTTTCACAGGCACAGCTACGCCCATGCGTGCTTATGTGCGATAGAAACCTGCTACGCTGCCTGATCATTTTCTCACTCGCTTGTCTCTGCTGCAACCTGCCAGTGCCTGCCTCTCCCATGGAGTAGGTCAGTGGACCGTTGCCTCCTAAAGTACGACAGCCACCATGCTCACCGTGCCAATGATGACCTTGGCCGAGAGTTCCATTGGCCCAGAGAGTCCGCGCAGCGAGTGTTCTTTGTCGATAGGGTCGTCAGATTTGGGCAGCGTCCATTCCCTATCCTAGTTTAGAGTAGTGCTCCAGCACAGTTGACATGCCAGACTGTGTGCGTTAGAGAGGTCCTCACTGACTACGGCTGCTCCTCAGCAACTCCCTCAGGGCAGTGGCGGGTACGATTTCACGATTGTTTGGGTTTTGCTCTATACGTGTCCACCTGCAAGAAGCAGTGGACTTAGCCCCATCGCGAGGAGTGCACCTCAGTTGTCGCTCAGAGTGCTTGCTCTGTCGTGCCGCATGCGAACCGCTGAGAGAATGGCCTTGCTGGCATTAGTCCTCTAAGGAAGTCGACCAACCATACTTGTGCTTTGTCGATGGCTGGGCTTTGGTTCAAGCCTCCTGCGCACTCAATCCCCAGGCGAGAGCCATAGTGTTAGAACAAAGACTCCCGCGCCCGTTGCATGGGCTTTTTGCTGCCAGTCAGCACCAAAGTAGTGGCGGCCCAGCTAAGCCCTGCAGGGAGTGGCACTCACTGCAGTGTTTGCATCCTGGCAGGAGTGGCCACTCACTGACATGTGTTCAGTCCATGCAGATGTTGCAGTCCCTTGGTGGTGTTTGGGCGCAATCCCGTGCAGATTGTTGCACGCCCTGCAGTGTTGCAGTCCCATGCAGGGTGTTTTGCAGGTCCCTGCAGGGAATGTGGCACAGCCCTGAACGGATTTGCTCCAGGTTTTATTGGGGCGAGGGCTGTGAGGCAAACTTCTGCCACGCATCAGACTCACCCAAAAACAACCTAGGGCGGAGCATGGGCTTAGTCCTGGGCAGCGCCTAGCGTTGAATTTATACCCTAGAATTGGCCAGAGAAGCAGGGTTTCTACATAAAAGCGGTCGCGCTTCGAGTGGTCCCAGCAGCCTTGGAAATACTTACCTATTTGGTTGGGCCTGTAGTGTGCATGAGCGGCTGAGTTAGCTAGGCTCCTCACAGCCAGGCCCTTCAGTAGCGTGTGGAAATGGCATGCTAGCGTAGGCCTAGGGGGGTCTGTTCGTTGCACGAGAACCATGGCCACAGGACTGCTGGCTGTGTTGTTTGGACCAAACAGGCTACACCATGCCCGCCAGGTGAAACCTGCATCGCACACATTTGTTTCCAGCGAGCTCTCTGCAGCGCCGACGAGCTGCGGATAGCGCCATGAAGCTCCTCGCACTCCAATCGACACATGATCCTGATCACCTAGAGCCAGGGTCTATGCTGCTTATCCCCAGGGAAGTTGCACCAGGATCCTGCTCCTGTTCTCTCTGCCCGATCGCCAACACTGCCAGTCACTGCAGGGACTGCACACTGCATGGACTTGCAACACTTGCCAGGGACCTGCAACATCTGCGAGGGATTGCAACCATCAGGGACTGCAACATTGCAGTGGACTGCAAACACCTGCAGTGATGTGCCACTCCTGCAGGGACTGCAACAACTGCAGTGAAGTTGCCACTCTGCAGGGACGCGACTCCTGCAGGGTACTGCAACACGCTGCATGGACTGCCAACATCTGCCAGGGGACTCAACATCTGCAGGGACTGCAAAACTGCATAGAGGTTGCCACTCCTGCCAGGGAATGCAACAATCTGCGAGACTGCAACCACCAACAGGGGTCTGCCACTCCTGCAGGGGATGGCCACTCCCTGCATGACTGCAAGCATCTGGCAAATGAACGGTGCCACTCCTAAGGAACATGCACTACGCTGCCAGACCTGCTACTCCTGCAAGACTGCAGCACTGCAGGCGGAACTGCCACTCCGGCCTGCTCAGAGGGGAGCGCGTGGATCAATTGTGAGGTGGGTGTGAAAAGAATTTCCAGCTCATTTTGGAACTCGCATGGTCTGTCAATGGCAGTCAAGCCCCATATGATTTATTTGATTTCCTGTGCATCCAGAGGAATGGATCATCAGGAGAAGGCGCTGGCTTCCAAAAACCTCTCTGCCATTTGCCCAACTCTGCTGCCTGCCGGAATCTGGAGGGACAGAATGGGAGAAAGGATGAGAGAGTATGAGAGGGAGGAGCGAGAGAGGGGAAGGAGGAGGATGAGGAATGAGGAAAAGGAGAAGGAGAGAGGCAGGAGGGAGGAGGAGGAGAGAAGACGAAGAAGGAGAAAGAGAGAAGGAGAAGAGAGGAGAAGAGAAGGAGAGAGAGATGGAGAAAAGGAGAAAGAAGAAAGGAGAAGGAGGAACGGAGAATGGAGGGAGAAGGAGATAGGAGAGAGGAGGAATGAGAGAGGAGAAAGAAAGGAGAAGGAAGAAAGGATGAAGGAGAAGAGAAGAGAAGGAGAAGGAGAGAGGAGAAGAGAAGAAGGAGGGAAAGAGAAGAGAGGAAGTGACGACAGGAGAGAGAGAAAGAGGAGGAAGAGGAAGGACTTCGCAACTCCTTCAATGCCAAGGCCCTTTGCAACCAGTTAGGATGCTCAAGCGGCACGGAGAGCAGCCCACTTTTTTAAAGCAAGGCAAGTATTATGAATAAAATTTTAATTTGCAATGCGAATGTTGCCTTCAAGCTTAATTTTTGTACAGGAAATTAACTTGTGTAGAATTTCAATGTGTTTTATAACTGAAGTGGCGTTATTCTCTGAGAGTAGTATAAGATTGTAAGGAGGTCCTCTTTAAGTGATAGTATTGGACTTCCTGAAATATTAGTCGACTCTACTTTTTTCAAAGAAAGTGGCATGCAAGGTTTTAGGCATTTTTAGTTCTTATAGCTTGTAATAAGGGTGCTGGGAATACTCCATCTTGGTCAGATCTAGAGTACAGAACTAAAGAGCATGGAACCAATCTCGCGTTTAGCATCTCTAAGTGCCTCAAGTTCTCTATGGACATATATCAATACAATGTCCTTGAAGTGAAGGAAATCTGTTCATGTGCGGCTAAAAGCAGTGGGTCGTCTAGTCAGAAAAAACACTTACTGCGCTTTTAGTGGAGAATACACATAGTTAAATTCAATAGCAGACGGAAACATCTCTAGGTTCATCTACAACAGGAACACCAATTGATATTGTGAGTCATTACCTTTCCACAAGATTACATAACAAGAGTGGGCTCATCGACATAATGCTCAAATTAAAGAGAGCTATAAGGTCTGAGGAAAAAAGAAAAGACAAAGACAATACAGTTCTCCTCGTCCAACTATAAGCGTGAGACAGATAAGAACTAAACTCGCTACCTATTTTTAGCCTGCTAACACATTCTGAATCTTGGGCTCCCTAGGTGAAACCGTGGCACTCTTAACCCTACATGAAAAAAGTACATGAGCTGTACACATTATTTATTAGTGACAAGCAAACACTTGTTCAGCGTGGGCAATTAAGTTCACAGAGACAGGTGTGTTCATCCTAGTCTATGATGGACAATGAAGGAAGTTGGTACCTGGCAAAATAGTTTTTAGGATGGCTAGGTCCGCACTTACTAGGAGCTGGACTGCTCCAACTACTTCTGCTCTGCTGGTATGAGGCATCAGGTCCTAACTCTAACAAACCAAATTACGAATTCCAGCTTCCTTTTAGAGCGACTGAACAGTGTATGATTGGTATGCTTTTAAAAAATAGTATTTTAGTCGTACTTATGACCGTAAATAAGAGGCAAGTATTGAAAAATTCTATACACCAATCTGTAGATGTGTGCTCTACACTGACAAGAATGTTTATCTACTGAAAAGGAAAAGAATTAGGTCTCCCCAAGACCTTTCCCTATCTCGAGCCATGAGAACCATCACAAATAGATTCTCTTTATGTATTTTCATATAGTTTTCTCAGCCCACATGCAATACAAATGTTGGGCCTATGAGAAAACAATCACTTTCTGCTGTGCGTGCCGCGTTGGGCACGCTGTCGTGCGTTTCAAAACCTGAAACTGTAGGTGCATGACGTCAGGCTCAGAAGTGGCCATTTGCAACTGTGAGAATGAGAAGACCACAGCTCTAGATCTGAACTCGTGAGCAGCTCCGAACCCATTATGAGTATGTCCCCAGGAAGCCCTGTGCCTCATGTGTGCTTATGCATTACATGGATATGCATTGATGATTATGTGTTATGCTATATATGAATCTAAATAGCCACATATTCATCTGATATGTGAGGCAAAGAAGGTACATAAAACACAATGCGTCAATTCCAGTTATTGGACATGAACTGCATTGGGGCGAAGGAAGGAGAAAATAAACACTCCCCTTATTTTTGAGTTGCAAATGGCAGAGAGGATTTTTGGAAGCCAGTCCTTCTCCTGATGATCCATCCTCTGGATGCACAGGACAACATGGGGCTGACTGCCAGGACAGCCATGCGAGTGCAAAATGAGCTGCAATTTTCACTTCTTGCAGCTCCCCTCTGAGCACGCCGGAGTGGCAGTCCCTGCAGGTGCTGCAGTCCTTGCAGGTGTTGCATTCCCTGCAGGAGTGGCAGTCCCTGGATGTGTTGCAGTCCTTGCAGGAGTAGCAGGTTCTGCAGGTGTGGCAGTTCCTTCAGGAGTGGCAGTTCATGCAGATGTTGCAGTCCATGCAGGAGTGGCAATCCCTGCAGGAGTGGCAGTCCCTGTTGGTGTTGCAGTCCATGCAGATGTTGCATTCCCTGCAGGAGTGGCACTCACTGCAGTTGTTGCAGTCCCTGCAGATGTTGCAGTCCCTGCAGATGTTGCAGTCCATGCAGGTGTTGCAGTCCCTGCAGGAGTGGCAGTCCCTGCAGGAGTGGCACTCACTGCAGTTGTTGCAGTCCCTGCAGGAGTGGCACTCACTGCATGTGTTGCAGTCCATGCAGATGTTGCAGTCCCTGATGGTGTTGCAATCCCTGCAGATGTTGCAGTCCCTGCAGTGTTGCAGTCCATGCAGTGTTGCAGTCCCTGCAGGACTGGCAGATGTTGGCGATGGGCAGAGAGAACAGGAGCAGGATCCTGGTGCAATTCCCTGGGGAAAGCAGCATAGCCTGTGTGTGCACTGAGCACCTGGGCTGGGGCTGCAGCTGCTCTGTGCCTGTTCCTGGGGCTGGCTGAGCCTGGCCCAGCKCTGCTTTTGGACAAAACCTGCCTCCTGATCCATTTCCAGCTCTGCACGGCCTGGCTGTGGGTGCCAGAACTCCCTTCATGCCATCAGCCCAAATATTCCTGGGGCCATCAGCCCAAATATTCCTGGGGCCCTGAGCCCACGCTTTTAGAACACTGGATATTTTTACACGTGGGTGCCAAGCATGCCCAGGTGTTTTGGGGAGTCTGAGGGCAGGTTCAGCCCCTCCTGGAGATCCTCAGGACTGCCACCAGCTGGCACTTTGGTGCTGACTGCAGCAAAAAGCACCACGGGCCGGGTCTGCTTTGCTTGGCTCTCACCTGGGGATGATGCAGGAGCTTGAACCAAAGCCCACTGAAGAAGAGGTTGGCATTCCTTAAATTCCCAGGCATTCCAGGGTCCTCCAGGAGCTCCACACACCCCGTGCTGTCTGCCTGGGAGATAAAACCCCTCTGAATCTCCCCGTGCTGCAGGATGGAGCTTCACTCCTGCTCTGTGCTGGAGCATCCCTCAAAGATGTGGCTCCAAATCTGCCCAAACATCGGGGTGGCTTTGCCATAATGGCCTTGGAGGTGGCTGTGTTTGAGCAAGGTCACACCTGGGGACAGRCTGAGGTTCAGGGGACACCAGGAGATGAGCAGAGGCCACACAGAGGGACGTGGTGAGCTGGGTTTGTTGTGGGGCAGCATCCTCAGTGTCCTCACTCCCTGTGCCTCATGTCCCACACTCAGAGTGACCCCTCTGAGTCCAGGAGGAGYTCCAGGGGAATCTGGATCCCCCTTMCRGGTGGAGARAGGAAGGAGGYTTGTTTCTWAGCCCAGGAATTTACACAGGAATAAGAATTGTACCGATGGCTCCACTGAGAACAAGAGTGACACCTGAGCTCCCGCCTAAACCCTGTTAAATCTCTATGAAAATCCCCACAGCTTTCTGGGAAGCCCAGTCCTCTGAGGGGAGAGCTCAGAGCCTTGCAGAGGCCTGAAGGGGCTCCAGGAGAGCTGCAGAGGAACTGGACAAGGATGGAGTGGACAGGAGCCAGGCTAATGGGCTCCCAGTGCCAGAGGGGAATGGCAGGCTGGATGGGATCTTGGCAATTGGGAATTTGTCCCTTTGCAGGTGGGCAGGGCTGGGCTGGAATTGCCAGAGCAGCTGTGGCTGCCCCTGGAGCCCTGGCAGTGCCCAAGGCCAGGGCTGGGGCTTGGGCTGGAGCACCTGGCACAGTGGGAGGTGGCCCTGCCATGGGAATTAGCTGCATGGAAATCCCCTTCCCACCCAAACCACTCTGGCATTCTCCATTCCTGAACCAAGAGTTGAAACCACACCAAACACCACTTGCAGCAACTGAGAAAGGAAGGAAAGAATGATTTCCTGGCTGGTTGCAGGTGCCCCCAGTGCCATTTGCCACAGGGGGTTTGTAGCCTGGCAAGGCCTGGTTAGAGAGGTTTGGGCTGTGCCAGGGTGCCCAGAGCAGCTGTGGCTGCCCCTGGAGSCCTGGCAGTGCCCAAGGCCAGGGTGGGACACCCTGGGACAGTGGGAGKTGKCCCTAGAGGTGGCACTGGATGGGGTGGGATGGGATTTCAGGTCCCTTCCAACCCATTCTGGRATTWTGTGCACYCAGCTCTGGACATGRGAMCWRCCTTGCTGCCCACCCAAAGGGAAGGAGGATGTGGGTGCAGATGCCCATGGGCACTCCAGGAGCTCTGGAGGCCTCACTGCCAGCACTGCAAGGGGGCTCAGGGCTGGCAGGGGCTGCCCAGGGCGGTTTGGAGTGCCCAWCMCTGGAGGTGTCCCAGGAGGGGCTGGAGGTGGCACTGAGTGGGGACAAGGTGGGGATGGGTCACAGCTGGGACTCCATGGGCCGGGAGGGCTTTTCCATCTCAGGGKTTCTGGAATTCTGTGATTTTGTGACTCTGGGATCACTGCTCTGCACTGGCTGTGTCTGRAGGCTGATTTTTCCATTTCCACAGCTGGGAATGCCAGAGCAGGGAGCACCTGAGGCTGATTTTATGGAATTGGACTGGAGCAGGCCTGAAGKACTCCAAAACTGTCCTTTGGTGATCTGCTGCAGCCTCCAGAGCCTTTCAATACTCCTGAAGGTGTTTATTCCAGAGTGTGAGGGGAATTCCTGTCTCAACATCCATTGGTGCGATGCAGCTCTGACTCAGTCACTCTTTGGTGTCCCCAGAATCACTGGCAGTGGTTCTGTCCCCATTTTTCCTCCTCAAAGCAGGAAAATTGCTTCTCTGCTCAACCTCAGCACTGATGTCCTCGTGTCCCTGCAGTGCTGAATTATGGCAGTGGCAGGAATGTGAAATTATTCCAGGCCAAAGCTTTGCCCACAGGCAAAGTGGGGCCAAACAAAGCTATCACCAGTTTATGGCATGATTTGGAATCATTTCTTGAGCACCAAAGCAAAATATGACTCTTTAGTAGATTTTTTTTTTTTTTAGAAAGGGAAAAATAATTGGACTTGAGGTATGGCAACGCTTCTGGGAAAGTTGTTTTTCCCACTTTTGCCAGGTTAAAAGTCTGTGTAGAAAGGTTTGAAAATTAAATTTCCATCCTGAAAAAGCAAAGCAGACAGGGCTGGGGAAGGAGGTGATGGGGAAAGAGGATTATTTGCCCTATTTCTGCAGCAGCGCTGCCAAATTCCTGGGCTGTTATGTAATTAGCACATTCTCCCTGCTCCAATCATGACAGCACGTGCCTTCCTGCCATTCCCCAGGCACTGGTGCAGCCTTTTATCCATTCAGAGCACGTTTAAAATCTGAAACTTAAAAAGTTTTGTTGAGAAATGGGGCGGGAGGGCAGAAGGGGGAAGCAAGTTTGTGATTYCTGTTGTTGTTGCAGTTTCCAGGTGAGATTTCTCCCTCTCCCTTCTGCCTTTTTGGATTGCTCCTGCTCCATTGCAGCCCAGACCTGTGGTTTGTGGGTTTGTGCTGTGCCAGTGTCCAGGAGGATCTGTGTTTTTGGGGGGTTGTTTTGGACACAAAAAGTGCTGCCAAGGTACCACCCCTGCCTCAGGATCTCGCAGATATTATTAACAGATATTACACTTTATTTCTTGCCTGAGTCACCCACCCAGAAGAAGAGATATGCAAACAACTTCCTGCCAGCCCTTCCCATTTTTCCTGGTAGCAGCAGGTCCCTGGTGCAGCAAGATTCCCAGGTGACAATTCCTGAGGATAACAGAGATAAACATCACCCAGGAATATCAACCAGCCCATCCCAATTCCTCMGGTTCAGACCTCTCAGGGCAGATATTGAAATCCTCTTTTCCAAGGTTGTTTTCACGCTGTTTAATGAGCTCTTATCTTGAGAACTGTAATGAGGTTTCAGGAATTAATCCAGYGAGATTACTTTGGGGAGGGGCAGTTCTGGAGTTTTTTAGTGCCTGGGGGGCAGAACATCCAGGGCCAAACCCAGAGACACAACTGGAGRACACCACAAATCAGAGCTGGAGTGCATTTGGTCAATATTTTTCATGAGTCACCAGAGGGAAAAAGCAGTTTCCCTAAACAGTGATTAAAAAAAAAAAAAAATCAAAAATCTATATCTATCTCCCAATTCTACTTCCTAAAACTGAGCTTTCACAGAAAATTTGGGATTTTTAAGGGAGGCAGGTGGGGGTTGGGCTCTGTTTCCAGGGAACAAGGGACAGGGCAAGAGGAAATGGCCCCAAGTTTTGTCAGAGGAGGTTTAGGTTGGATTTTAGGGGGAATTTCTTCATTTTGAGTGTGGTTCAGCTCTGGCACAGCTGGCCAGGGCAGTGATGGAGTCACCATYCCTGGAAGTGTTCAAACATCAGGTGGATGTGGCACTTTGTGATAAGGTTCAGTGGCACAGTGGGGTTCAGTCAAAGACTGAATGACCTTGGAGGTCTTTTCCAGCCTTGGTGATCCTGGAATTCTGTGATTGGAACATCTCAGCTCTGGGTACAGAAAAATACAGCTGAAAAATGGGAATCCCCGCACAGCGTGATCACTGAAATTGGACAAAACCGGGTGGTTATTCCTCATTTAATGCCAGGAAAAGTGCTGAGCCTTTGTCCTCCAAATCATCAAAAGTTCCTGGTTACAGAGCTGTTCCCATATACAGGATTAGATGGGAAGGAGGATCTGTAGGAATGTGTTTCCCATCAAGGCTGAGTGGAAATTGAGGTATTTCCATGGAGAACCTCCACAGCCTCTCTCCAAGGCTTCTAACACAGATTTTTCAGCTTTTTCTTTTTCCCAGGTCCATCTATCCCAAGACCTGGTGTCACATTCACATTTTCTGAAAAATCCCTTCGCCCAGGATTTTTCTCGTGGGAAGCTGAGAAGCCTCAGAGAAAAAGGAAAACAATTCTTATCCCATTTGCTTCTCCTGTGTTGTGCTCACATGTGGAATGCGTTTGGAGATTGTTTACCCACAGGTGATTGTTCCATTGGATTCTGCTGTGAGTTGTTTTCACTCTTTGGCCAATCAGGGCCAAGCTGTGTCAGACTCTGGAAAGAGTCACGAGTTTTCATTATTATCTTTTTAGCATTCAGTAAGTATCCTTTCTGTATTCTTTAGTATAGTTTAGTATAGCATTCTTTAATATAATATAGATCATAAAATAATAAATTACCCTTCTGAGAACACGGAGTCAGATGCATCATTCCTTCCTTTGTCTGGGTACCCAGCCAATACAATAACCTGGCTCTGGCTGATTTTGATGCTCCTGGTGCTGGGAGCAGAGTCACCAAACCTGCACAATGTGCACGTGGGGTCAAATTCCCCACATCAGTTCAGAATTAGGACTCCCACCATTCATTTTCCCAACTCAGGGGACATCTTAAGAGCCTCCTGAAGTTCCCCAGAAGCTGCATAAGCACCAATTATTGCTCTGCAAAGTTCATCTGAGTTTGGAGAGAGCAGCTCTTTAAACCCATAAAAACATCAGGAAAGGGGTGGATGCACCASAGCATCCTCATGGGATGAGGGAAAGGCAGTGCAACAGACAGGGAAAAGCCCTGGGCTTTCCAAGCAGGTGAGGGCAGACTTTCCAGTCCCTTCCCTGCCCATGGAAGGAAATGATCTTTAAGGGCCCTTYCAACCCAAACCATTCCAATATTCTCTGATTCTGTGATTCRTTCCARGTTGAGCTTCCATTTCAGAGGTTGGTCTAAGGACTCCTCATCCAGCTCCTGCCAGGGTGATGTTGGTGGTCATACTCTTAAAAACAAACATTCCTCCTTCTTTAGGGAGCCYGGTTTCTCAATTGTACTTCACTGTAAAGCACCTCCCATGGTCAGACCTCAAACGAACGAGACCTTAACAAATTATGAGTAGTAAACCTTAATGAGAGCCCACCAGAGCAGGCTGTGCACACAAGAACTTTCTTTAGGCAGTGTTTTCACAGAGTTCACAGAATTCCCAGRATCACTGGGTTGGAAGAGACCTTCAAGMTCATCGAGTCCAACCCAGCCCCARCACCTCAACTCAACCCTGGYACCCAGTGCCACATCCAGGCTTTGTTAAACACCCCCAGGGATGGGGACTCCACCACCTCCCCGGGCAGAACTTTATCACTCTTTCCATAAAAACTTTATCCCTAGAAGTGAGACAGAAACCATTCCCCCTCATTCCAGAGGTTTTCTGCTCCGAGCAGTGGGAGCAGCCCAAGGGGCAGATCCCTGCACTCCCCCACTCCCGCGCTCCCCAAGCGATTCCTGAAAGCCCCACATTTATCAGAGATCAGCAGGGGCTGGAAATCCAAGCTCCTTTGTTTAGTCTTGGGGAATGTGCAGCAGGAAAACATCGCCATCCTGTTTTCCAGGCGCTAGCACGCAAATAAGGACGGAGGAAAAACACGGCAGYGTCTCGGACAGGCGGTGATTAATCCTCATTGTGTCCCCTGCTGAGCAGGTGCCAGGGCTGCTGCTGGCCAGGCTGTGCCCCCCTCACTGCCCAGGGGCACCTGCTGGGCTGGTCCCGTGAGTGGGGRCAAGGAGGATGCTCCAAAATCCGCGGTGGAAGCGCCCATGGAGTGAAAGGTGTAAAAGGTGCTGGCACGGGGTGAGTGGGAGAGGGACAGAGCCAGGGAGCAGCTCCTTGTGCTCCTCCCTGTGGCCTGACTCACCTGTCCCCGGCTTGTCGCTGTCCCCTTGTCACCCCTGGCCAGCTCAGCCTGGGAATGGCCAGCTCGCTTTGCTTCCCTCCTCTGGTCCTGGTGTGGAAATATCCCCAAGGCAGCAGGGCTGAGGCTGCAGGGCTGAGAAGCTGCACAAAGCTGTGGTGGTGAGTCAGTGGCAGCCCACAGACRGCATCCCCGGGCTGTGACCCAGCTCAGAGCACCCAGGAGCTGTCCCTGCCCASTGCCAGCTGGGTCACAGTGGCTGGGAAGGGACTGGCAATGGGCTAAAAGCCTCCTCCTAAAGCAGGGCAAAGCCTTGAGAACTCTGCAGGTGCCCTCAGTGCTGGTTCTGTGCATTTTTCCCAGCACAGCCTGTGCATCTTTTGCAGCAAAACCSCACACCTGTGCAGCCTGAGTGCTGGAAGGGGTGAGCAGGGACATGGGGACAAGGCTGAAGTGTSCCTGCCCTTGGGATCACAGTCGTGGGGCTCTTCTCAGCACAGACATCTGGCCACAAACTTGCCATGATGTGCTCCACCTTTCAGGGGAGCAAACCACTGAGGGTTAGTTCTGCTGTCACCCTGCACCTCTTTGGTCTCTGCCCCAGCTCATCTCTGCTCAGTTTGGCCTTCAGGGACTTCAGGGAGTGATGACATTTGGGCCATGACTGTGCAGTGAGGCCCCAGCCTTGTGCAGGGGTCTCTGGGTCCTACCACAATRTCAGTGATAAAGAGTCTCATTAATAATGATCATAATGAGGGTGTGAATGGCTTTGTTAATGCAAAACAAGTTCTGGGCTCTCTGCATTAACCAGGAGCTGTGGGTGCCAAAGCTGGGTGGGTGCAGGCAGGGCAGGATGCACCAGAGGGACCAGGGCTGGTGTTTCTGTGCTGATACAGATCTCTGTGCTCGGAGCCTCCCAAGAATTCTGGGATTTAAACAGTGAAGGAATCAGAATACAAATGTGTTCACATCCCACAAAGGTCAAAGCCTCGGGTGCGGGCTCTAAGTTGACCTTCCCTGTGCCACCTGCACAGCCCTGGTGGGAATGGGACACCCCAAATCTTCCCAAACTGCCCCCTCCTTCCTGCAGTCCAGGTTGTTCTGTGAGGTGGGAAGAGGTAGCCTGGAAGCAGGGGGACAATCCTGCTGTTCTTGCTGGTCAGGGCGGGTGATCCTAAATCTGGCACGAATCAGGGTGGGATTCTTGGGGTTGTCCTGTGCAGGGCCAAGAGCTGGACTTGGATGATCATTGTGGGTCCCTTCACGGAGCTCTGAAGATTCTACTCCATTCCATTCCATTCCAATCCATTCCATTAAAATCCATTCCATTTCATTCGTTCCATTCCATTCCATTCTATTCTGTTCCGTCCCATCCCATCCCATCCCATCCCATCCCATCCCATCCCATCCCATCCCATCCAACTGTACCCCATTGTATCCCATCATATCCCATTGTATCCCATACCACCCACCCACTCCTAATCCCATCCCATTCCATCCATTCTATGCATCCCACATATCCCACTGTATCCCATTGTATCCCATTGTATCTCCATCTCCACTATTTCCATTTTGTTTTATTCCATTGTATTCCAATTGGTCCTATTCCATTGTATCCCATCCATTTTTACCAATCCCATTCCATCCATTACTATGCATCCATATATCTTTTCCCATCCCATCCCATCCCATCCCATTCCCATCCCATCCCATTCTATTCCATTCCATTCCATTCCATCCCGTCCCATTCCATTCCATTCCATTCCATTCCATTCCATTCCATTCCATTCCATTCCATCCCATCCCATCCTATCCCATCCTATTCCATGATCTCCCTAGACCAAAGTCTTTCAGGAAAAGCTCCAGCCTGGAGGTGAGCTGTGTGTTGTGTGTGTGGGGGTGACCCAACAGGCCACAGGGTCAGGGGCAGAGCACTGTGCCTCAGGCTGCAGGAAAAGGCTCCCTGTGGGACAGCCAGGGCCTGTGGGACAGCCAGGGCCTGTGGCCTCGGCGTGGGAATCACCAAGGGCCATTCTGAGGCTGCACTCCTTGGGAAGGTCAGATGACATAATTACACTGGTCCCTCCTGACCTTGCAATCTCCAAACCCTCATAATTTGTAATCAGGATACAAATTATTTGCCTTGTGAGCTGAGGAAGGAAGTCTTCTGCATCACCTATCTGCTCCCAAACATCCGCTATTGCACAACTGCTCCGGGCAAGGGCAGGGCTTTCACTGCAGCCTCCAGCTCAGCTGCAGCCTCCAGAGCTCTGGCCAGCCTGGCTGCTCCAATCCATCCTGTCCCAATCCAGTCTGGCTGCTCTGATCCATCCTGGCTGCTCTAATCAATCCTGGCTGTCCCAATCCATCCTGCCCCAATCCATCCTGCCCCAATCCATCCTAGCTGCCCCAATCCAGTCTGGTTGCCCCAGTCCAAGGTGGCCCAATCCATCCTGGCTGCCCTAGTCCAGCCCATCCTGTCCCATTCCAGCCTGGCTTCTCCAATCCATCCTGCTTCAAACCATCCTGCCCCATTCCAGCCTGGCTGCCCCATTCCAGCCTGGCTGCCCCAATCCAAGGTGCCCCAATCCAGTCTGGCTGCTCTGATCCATCCTGCCTGCCCCAATCCATCCTGCTCCAATCCATCCTGACTGCCCCAATCCAGCCTGGCTGCCCCAATCCATCCTGCCCAAATCCATCCTGCCCAAATCCATCCTGCCCCAATCCATCCTGCCCCAGTCCAGCCCATCCTGCCCCAATCCAGCCCATCCTGCCCCAGTCTAGCCTGGCTTCTCCAATCCATCCTGCTCCAATCCATCCTGCCCCAATCCATCCTGGCTGCTCCAATCCATCCTGGCTGCCCCAATCCATCCTGCTCCAATCCATCCTGCCCAAATCCATCCTGGCTGCCCCAATCCATCCTGCTCCAATCCATCCTGCCCCAATCCATCCTGGCTGCTCCAATCCATCCTGGCTGACCCCACCACGCTCTCAATGATGAGTACAAACATTCCATCTGGGGAGGAAATCCCTGTTGTGTAGGTTACCACAATACCATCAAGTGGGTTAAGCGCAGCTGAGGAGACTCAAAATTTAGCCAAAACATTTCTGTAAAATCAACAACTTCATTTTCCAAATTAACTTTTTTCCCACAGAGGGTCAGTTCATATCTACTCAAAGTGGAGCAAARCCTGTGACCACCATGGGATGGCCACTGCCGCCTGTCCTGTGTGGGCACAAACTCTCTCAGAGCACGTGGCCGTGTTTCAGAGCATCTGACACATCCCACTGGGCACATCCATCGCTCCAGAACTGCTGCATCCCAAAATGCTCCGGAGCACCATGGCTGTGCCACATCCCAGAGCAGCTGKGGCTGCCCCTGSAYCCCTGGCAGTGCCCAAGGCCAGGCTGGACAGGGCTTGGAGCAGCCTGGGACAGTGGGAGGTGTCCCTGCCATGGCAGGGGTGAAATGGAATGAGCTTTAGGGTCCCTCCCAACCCAAACCRTTCCAGGTTCTGTGATTCCACAATCCCAGTGCACAGCCCTGTTCCAGCCAGTCCTGTGCTGTCACAATGAAGACATCCTTGTYCCCTGTGGGGTGTGTGACACCCTCACCAGCACCACACCTTGGTGTTCATCGAGGAGCTCACCMCAGCTGAGCTCACCCTGGATGCAGCCTCATCATCTGTCCTTCAGCTCCATAAAATGAAGGTATTTGGGKGAATGGGGTCTTTGCCACATCCTGAGATTTGCTTTTGAATTCATTTATCCTATATATTCCAAGAAAYTGGATTTTAAATCACCCTGATAACAACCTGGCAGAGGTAGAAAACACAAGTTCTGTCCTTGGCTCTGCTGTGCAGTGTGAGGAGGCAGAAGGGCTTAAAGTGAGGGAAGTGACTGGGATTTCATCTCTGAGCAGAGTGGAGCAGACAGGTCAGCAGAGGGCAGGAGCTGCAGGACAGGATKAAAGGAGGCCTTTGCAGAGCTCAGCTCCTGTCTGAGCTCCTGTCCCCTTCCTGTGATATTCTCAGTTCAGCTGAAGAAAGAACAGAGATAATTTCTCCCAGGCCGAGCCTGGGAATCTTAGAAGAAAGAATTAAAACGATTATTATCTCTCTTTCTGTAATTGTTGTTTATAGATATAGTTCCCTAGAGTGTGCTGTTCATAGTTTACCAATAGTATGAGAGGTTTTTACTTGGAGACCAATCAAGTCTCACCTTAGCGA
Organism: Sporophila hypoxantha; assembly: GCA_002167245.1. NCBI lineage: Eukaryota > Metazoa > Chordata > Aves > Passeriformes > Thraupidae > Sporophila > Sporophila hypoxantha. The sequence continues at coordinate 389,968 of NDFG01000042.1, forward strand.
GTCAGATTGCAAAAACCCGCTACTTTCATTAAACAAAAACCCGCTACTTTCATTAAACAAAAACCCACTACTTTCATTAAACAAAA
>NDFG01000042.1:390078-411261 GCA_002167245.1 Sporophila hypoxantha
AAGAGAGAGCTAGAAAAGAGTGTAGCTGTCAAAGCCTAATGAGAATGTGGGGTCCAGGCAGCTCTCCAAATGCAGTTTATTCATCGTGTCTAGCAGCCAGGGCTGTGGTGAAGAGCTGGTGCCTACAGACTGTCCAGCCCAGCTCAAGGCATCGCGTGAGACCGCTTGTTTGGTTACAGTGCATTATAATTTCTTTGTTACCATGCATTATATACTTTTTTGCTGAGCATGCTTAATACGAGCTAAGAACCATACTAACTCTAGCTTTATCTAATAGACCTATCATATATTAATTAATATTCATGTGCTTTTCCTCAATCACGTAAAAGTAGTACATTACAGTTAAGCTAGAGTTGGTTTTCATTTCTTGCAGTGAAAAATTTGCAAACTTTTCTCTTTTTGCACACATTTGCGATTTCGTTTGCCTGTGCTCTCTTTCTAGCTGTAAAAACATCTTGTTTGGGGAGGTGTTATCCTTGCTCTAGCATTAAAAACACTTCTATACTAACATACCTGTTATCATTGTTATCAGTGAACGGCCTCAGCAATTCTTTTCTTCTCTATATCAAAACTTGCTTCCATCTTCTATACTTCTTCAATATTCGACCTTCAAAACAATACTTTCTGCTAGGCACAGCTATCTGTAGACTTGCCTTGTCAAACTTATCCTTCATACACTGTCCCCTACAGGCTGTCCTTGGCCGCACCCTGGCAGGGTTATGCCAGGAAGTGCAGGAAAACGTATATCCGCCCATGGCATCCATGTCCTGCGCCAGGGCACAGAGAAGTGTCTTCCTGGCCTCTCAGGCTGACAGAACGTCTACCTTGAAAAAGTCCCGTGAAGCTTCTCCTCTGGCTCTTGGCACAACACTTAAGTTGATAGGCTGGAAGTGTTCCACATGGGAGAGATGGAGTGAGACTTTCTTCTCTGGACTCTCTAAGTTAATTGCTCCACAGCCTTTCAAAGTGTTTCTGTAAAATTTCTGGCCTTGACAGATCAGAGGTGAAGATGCTCAGTGGAGAGGAAGATGAAGTGAAGGGAGAGAAAGATGAAGGAAGTGAAGGAGAGATGTTTTCCTACAAGCCCTTATCCGCCCACCACACCTTCTCTTCGCATTGTCCAGACGCAGACCAAAACTCCCTTCATACCAAAATAAAGAAAGCGGATATTGTTTTCCGCAGAGAATTCAATGAAAAGACTATGTCCGGTGCTTTGCCTGCAGGAAGTTTGCACCATTTGTCAGCATCCCTGCAGTGATGATGTAGCAAAGCTTCACTTGCACTGGTGTTCAAGTGGGCCTTTGAGACAGATAAAGGGGGTTTAACTCCCCAGGTTCCCCGCTGTGCTGGGAAATGAACAGAAGCCTTATCATAATGAATGTCTGGCAAGAAAGATGTTGAGAATATGGAAACTCTAAACGGTAGATTGAATGAAAGCATAGCTCTGATCCCTTCAGTTACTGAACAAACTGGAAAAATTCGGCTAGCCAGTCTGACAGGTGATCCCTTTGATTCAAACAATGACCCCTCTCGCTTGCAGACAGGGCCCCAAGGCCTAGAGCAACGCTGCTGTCTTTGCAGAAGGGCCGCAGTTAAGAGGTTTTTAGTTTGTAGAGTATGTACCCGGTAGGTATGTAGTGATTTGTATAGGCTGTTATGCAAATGCTGTAGGATGTAACTTGAGACTAGATTGGTTGAGTTGAGATCACGAATATTGCAGCCAGTAAGAAGATTTATTGTATTGTAACAGGACTTTGCACTATTTTGTGTGGGCTTCTTTGGGTCTCCTCTCGAGCTGCTCTGATGCTTGTGGCTGGCAGCAGTCCGCGCAGGGCCTGCAACCCAGCCTTTCATACCAATGTCCACATTGCTCCGACCTGCGCAGATTTGTTCTGTCCATCCTGACTCATCTAGCCCCCCATCACTCCTACCCCTGTTGCGATGGTCTCTGGCTGTGTCCCTGTCTACTGTGGGCTCCAGAAGCTGGGTACAGGGCTCATGGACAGGTCACCAGCTTCAGCCAAGGCTCAACACGAGCCACCCTCTGTCCTGCCTGCTGCCTCGTCTGTCCCCTTGAAGCAGGTGTCACGTTTCTGTCCCCATCTTGCCACCCATCCATATTTCCTGAGTGGCAGTGGCAGCCTTCTGTCCCCCACAGAGCTATTCATTAGGGTTCCACGCACCCTTGTACTGCAGTCCAAGGAATGGATAAAAGCTAAAGTATTGAGTGGAAAAGTGTTAGAAATAGCCCAATCTAAAGGTCCTTCAGAAGTCCAGCGAGAGTGAGCAGTTGTAAAATATGCAGATTCTGATAATTTTTTCCTTCATTCTTGCTTCCCTGCAGTATTTGCTGCCCTTGATCTGTTATTTTGAGAGTTCATGGAGAGTTTTCTGTTCACCACAGGAACAGTCGTTGGAACATCAGACCCTGGAGCCAAAGCTGGCTGAGCCCATCCATCCCTGCCACCGCAGGATTCCATCCCACAGTCCCACCCATCCCATCCCATGCATCCCATCATCCATCCCCATCCCATCTCATCCCATCCCATCCCATCCATAATCCCTCTATGGATCCCATGGATTCCATCCATCCCAGAGCTCAGGGACATGGAGGGGCAGAGCTGCCTCTCCCAGTGGATCTTTGCCATCCTGAAGCCCACCAGGGTTGCAGCAGAGCGTCAGCTCAGCCTTGCTAAGCCTGGCAGGTGCTCAGTCAGGCTGTGCAGACCCAAACTTCAATCAGCGTCTTCCACAGCTGGGATGAGGAAGGGAAAGATGTGCAGGACTTTCCAATTTTTTCAGGCTTGTGCTGGAATCTGCTTTTCCAGCTCTATGAATTCAGATCTGATAACACCTGGAGGGCGCAGACACTCGCAGATTCCGGGTTCAGGCTTGGGAAGCAGCGGTGCAATGCACCAGCTGCCCCCCACACACTGAGGCTGGAGTGTGTCCATCCTGCCCCAGGGGGATGCTCATGCCTCGTACACACGGCCACGAGGAGCATTCCCTCTGCCAGCCTATCAACCCTTTGGAAAAACAGCAATCCCAAATAGCCCCTGTTTCTTTCTTTGAGCTCTGAGCCCCAGCCGCAGTCAGCACACAGTCCTGGTGCAGCGAGCGCTGGGCCGCCAGCTCACCCTGCTTCCCTCCCAGCCGCAGCCTTGAGTCACGGCTGGTGCCAAGACAGTGACACAAGGCCTGCATCCAGGAATTGCACGTTTTTCCTGCTCTGCACAAATATTTTGCACAGTGCATTTTCCGTTGCTCGCGCTCGCTGGAAGCGCCCCCAGGAGCGCTGCTGATAACGTGCCCTCCCCTCACGCAGCCCCCACCGTCCCAGGCTCATCTGTCTCTCCACAAAGCACAGGTCAAGGTGGAGAGTTGCATTTCTCCGCAGCAAACAACAACAGATGAGAGGAATCAAACCCCGTCCAGTTGTTTTGGTGAGGGAAGAACCAGAAAGCCTTATAAATATGATTGCCTGGCAAAAGATCTGAAAATGAAACTCTAAGCGAGATTGAAATGAAACAAGCTCTGAGATCCCTCATTTACTGAACAACTGGAAAACAATGCATGCCAGCTGAGGTGATCCCCTTTGATCAAACAACACCCTCTGCAGAGACAGGCCCAGGCTCAAGCAGCCCTGCTGCTTGCAGAAGGGGCCCAAAGAGAGTTTTTAGGGTTTAAAATGTAAACCAGTGGAATGTAATGATTCTCTATATAGCTGAGAAATCTTGTAGATTTGTACTCTTGGACTAGATTGGTTAGTGAGAATTGGAATATTCAGCACAGAAGAAGATTTATGGTATTGTAACGGAACCTCGCTCTCTTACCCTTCCCTTTACTCTCTCACCCTCTCATCCTCCTCCCCCTCTCTTCTCTCAGCCTGCTCTGAGCTGTGCTTGGCTGCTCCAGCAGGGCCCTGCACCCAGCCCTTTGCAATAACACCACAAGTTCCTGACCTGGCTGCAGAGATCTCTGCTCTCTGTCCTTCGCCTACGTCTACCCCAATGCTCCTACAGTTGTCACTGTAGACATGAATACACCGCATTGACACGCAGCTCTCCAAGGTAAAGAGCACTTTAATTTCTGACTCCAACATCTTATAGATTTCCAAAAGACATGGATGAGGTGACAGTGCCACCTCTCCAAACACACTGACAAACCAACAGCCCATCAAATTTTCTCCTCCTCCATAAAAGAATGCAAAACAAATAAGTTATTTACATAAAGTGTGAGAAAGTTCGTTACAAGTGAACATATAGGCTTTAGAAAAACTTAAAAAATCAGGGTGACAAAACGGGCTCCCTGGGCTCCACATCACTGGGGCCAGCTTGTGGTTCAGGCTGGACATGGAGAGGCAGAGCAGGGTCATGGCCCAGCAGGTCACAGCTTGTCCCCAGCTCCAGACATGACATGGGGTCACTGGAGATGCTCTCCTGGCACTGCCTCCCAAGGGAAGATGACACTGGTTGAGTCAGGGATGGAATGGAAGACTCCATTCTTCATGTGGATCAGCAGGAAAAAGCGTTTAGTGAAAGTAGGGGTTTTTGTTTAATGAAAATAGTGGGGTTTTGTTTAATGAAAGTATGGTTTTGTTTTAATGAAAGTAGTGGTTTTTGTTTAATGAAAATAGTGGGGTTTTGTTTAATGAAAGTACGTGGGTTTTGTTTAATGAAAGTAGTGTGAAAAGTTTTTGTTAATGAAGTAGGTTTTGTTTATAAGTAAGCGTGTTAATGAAAGTAGCGGTTTTTGCATCTGACTCGCTAAGTGAGACTTGATGGTCTCACAAGTAAAACCTCTCATACTATTGGTAAACTATGAACAGCACACTCTAGGAACTATATCTATAAACAACAATTACAGAAAGAGAGATAATAATCGTTTAATTCTTTCTTCTAAGATTCCAGGCTCGGCTGGAGAAATTATCTCTGTTCTTCTTTCAGCTGAACTGAGATATACAGGAAGGGGACAGGAGCTCAGACAGGAGCTGAGCTCTGCAAAGGCCTCCTTTCATCCTGTCCTGCAGCTCTCCTCTGCTGACCTGTCTGCTCCACTCTGCTCAAGATGAAATCCCAGTCACTTCCTCATCTTTAAGCCTTCTGCCTCCTCCATCTGCACAGAGAGCCAAGGACAGAACTTGTGTTTTCTACCTCTGCCAGGTCTTTATCAGGTGTTTAAAATCCATTTCTTGAATATATAGGATAAATGAATCAAAAGCAAAATCTCAGGATGTGGCAAAGACCCCATTCACCCAAATACCTTCATTTTATGGAGCTGAAGGACAATGATGAGGCTGCATCCAGGTGAGCTCAGCTGGGTGAGCTCCTCGATGAACACCAAGGTGTGGTGCTGGTGAGGGTGTCACACACCCCACAGGGAACAAGGATGTCTTCATTGTGACAGCACAGGACTGGCTGGAACAGGCTGGTGCACTGGGATTGGTGAATCACAGAACCTGGAATCGTTTGGGTTGGGAGGGACCCTAAAGCTCATCCATTTCACCCCTGCCATGGCAGGGACACCTCCCACTGTCCCAGGCTGCTCCAAGCCCTGTCCAGCCTGGCCTTGGGCACTGCCAGGGTCAGGGCAGCCCAGCTGCTCTGGGATTGTGGCACACCATGGTGCTCCGGAGCATTTTGGGATGCAGCAGTATCTGGAGCGATGATGTGCCCAGTGGGATGTGTCAGATGCTCTGAAACACGGCCACGTGCTCTGAGTTTGTGACCACACAGGAAGGGCAGTGGCCATCCCATGGTGGTCACAGGCTTTGCTGCCACTTGAGTAGATATGAACTGACCCTCTGTGGGAAAAAAATTAATTTGGAAAATGAGTTGTTGATTTTACAGAAATGTTTGGCTAAATTTTGAGTCTCCTCAGCTGTGCTTAACCCACTTGGATGAGTATTGTTGGTAACCTACACAACAGGGATTTCTCCCCAGATGGAATGTTTGTACTCATCATTGAGAGCGTGGTGGGTGCAGGCCATGGATGGATTGGAGCAGCCAGATGGATTGGGGCAGGATGGATTGGGAGCAGGATGGATTGGAGAAACCAGGCTATGGACTGGGCAGGATGGGCTGGATTGGAGGATGGGCGGACTGGGGCAGAGGATTGGGGCAGGATGATTATGGGCAGGATGGATTTGGGCAGGATGATTTGGGGCAATGCCAGGCTGGATTGGGGCAGTCAGGATGGATTGAGCAGGATGGATTGGGCAGCAGGATGATCAGAGCAGCCAGAACTGGATTGGGGCACCTTGGATTGGGCAGCCAGGCTGGAATGGGCAGCGGTGAATTGGGGCAGGATGTTGAAGCAGGATGGATTGGAAAGGCCAGGCTGGAATGGGACAGGATGAGGCTGGACTAGGCGCAGCCAGGATGGATTGGGCCACCTTGGACTGGGGCAACCAGACTGGATTGGGGCAGCTAGGATGGATTGGGCAGGATGGATTGGGGCAGGATGGATTGGGAGCCAGGATGATTAGAGCAGCCAGGATGGATCAGAGCAGCCAGACTGGATTGTGACAGATGGATTGGAGCAGCCAGGCTGCCAGAGCTCTGGAGTGCAGCTGAGCTGGAGGCTGCAGTGAAACCCTGCCTTGCCCGGAGCAGTTGTGCAATAGCGATGTTTGAGCAGATAGGTGATGCAGAACGACTTCCTTCTCAGCTCACAAGGCAAATAATTTGTATCCTGATTACAAATTATGAGGTTTGGAGATTGCAAGGTCAGGAGGGACCAGTTGTAATTATTCATCGACCTTCCCAAGGAGTGCAGCCTCAGAATGGCCTTGGTGATTCCCACGCCGAGCCAGCAGGCCCTGGCTGTCCCACAAGCCCTGGCTCCCACAGGAGGCCTTCTGCAGCTGAGCACAGTGCTCTCCCTGCACTTGGCCTGTTGGGTCACCCCCCACACACACACACAGCGCACCTCCAGCTGGAGCTTTTCCTGAAAGACTTTGGTCTAGGGAGATCATGGAATGATGTATGGAGATGATGGATGGATGGATGGATGATGGATGGATGGATATGGATGGAATGGAATGGAATGGGATGGATGGAATGGAATGGAATGGAATGGAATGGGAATGGTATGAATGGGAATGGGATGGGGGATGGATGGATGGATGGGAATGGGATGGGATAAGATATATGGATGCATAGAATGGATGGAATGGGATTGGAATGGATGAGATACAATGGATACAATGGAATACATGAATACAATGGAATACAATGGAATACAATGAGATACAATGGGATACAATGGGATACAGTGGGATATTGGGATGCATAGAATGGATGGAAGGGATGGAAGTAGGAGTGGGTTGTAATGGATACGAACAATGAGGATATGATGGGATACAATGGGGTACAGTGGGATATGGGATGATGGCATAGAGATGGTGGAATGGATGATAGAAGTGGGTGGGTGGTATGGATACAATGGTATGATGGATACAATGGGTAACAGTTGGATGGGATGGATGGGATGGAATCTCCTTTGTCACCCTGATTTTTTAAGTTTTTCTAAGCCTTATATGTTCACATTCTTGTAACGAACTTTCTCACACACTTTATGTAAATAACTTATTGTTTTGCATTCTTTTATGGAGGAGGAGAAATTTGATGGGCTGTTGGTTTGTCCAGTGTTGTTGGAGAGGTGGCACTGTCACCCTCCAATCCACTGTCACTTTTGGGAAATCTATAAATGTTGGAGTCAGAAATTAAAAGTGCTCTTTACCTTGGGAGAGCTGCGTGTCCATGGCGTGTTATTTCATGTCCTACAGTGACAAACTGTAGGAGCATTGGGGGTAGGACAGTAGGGATGGACAGAGAGCAGAGATCTCTGCAGCCAGGTCAGGAACTTGTGGTTTATTGCAAAGGGCCTGGGTGCAGGGCCCTGCTGGGAGCTGCCAGCCACAGCTCAGAGCAGGCTGAGAGAAGAGAGGGGGAGAGAGGATGAGAGGGTGAGAGAGTAAAAGGGGTAAGAGAGTGAGGCTCCCGTTACAATACCATAAATCTTCTCCTGTGTTGAATATTCTGATTCTCACTAACCAATCTAGTACAAGATACAAATCCTACAGCATTTCCATACAGCCTATAAGAATCATTACATGACCACACTGGGTTACATTTTAAACCCTAAAAACTCCTCTTTGGGCCCCTTCTGCCAAGCCAGCAGGGTCTGCTCTGAGCCTTGGGCCTGTCTGCAAGCAGAGGGTATTGTTTGATCAAAAGGGGATCACCTTCAGCTGGCCATGCCATTGTTTTCCAGTTGTTCAGTAACTGAGGGATCTCAGAGCTTGCTTTCATTTCAATCTGGCTTAGAGTTTCCATATTCTCAGAATCTTTTGCCAGGCAATCATATTTATAAGGCTTTCCTGGTTCACCTTCCCCAACAACAAACCATACCTGGAGGGGTTAAACCCACGATTTCCTCTCACTCCCGTGCATGTGCTGCTGGAGGAAATGCACCTCTCCAGCCTTGACCCTGTGCCCTTTGTGGAAAGCAGGATGAGCCTGGGACGGTGGGGAGCAGCTGGAGGGAGGGCAGCGTTAGTCAGCAGCGCTCCTGGGGGCGCTTCCAGCAGCAGCGAGCACGGAAAATGCACTGTGCAAAATATTTGTGCAGAGCAGGAAAACGCTGCATTCCTGGCATGACAATGGCCTTGTGTCACTGTCTGTGGCCACAGCCGTGACTCAGGCTGCGGCTGGGGAGGGACAGCAGGGTGAGCTGAGCGGGCAGYGCTCGCTGCCAGCCAGGRCTGTGCTGCTGACTGCGCTGGGGCTCAGAGCTCCAAAGAAAACACGGGGCTATTGTTGGGATTGGCTGTTTTTCCAAAGGGTTGATAGGCTGGCAGAGGGAATGCTCCTCCTGGGCCGTGTGTACGAGGCGTGAGCATCCCTGGGCAGGGATGGACACACTCCAGCCTCAGTGTGTGGGGCAGCTGGGTGCATTGCATCACTGCTTCCCAAAGGCCTGATCCCGGGAATCTGCAGTGTCTGCCCCCTTTCAGGTGTTATCAGATCTGAATTCATGAGCTGGAAAAGCAGATTCCAGCCAARCCTGAAAAATTGGAAAGTCCCTGCACATCCTTCCTTTCCCACTTCCCAGCCTGTGGAAGACGCTGATGAGTTTGGGTCCTGCACAGCCTGACTGAGCACCTGGCCAGGCTTAGCAAGGCTGAGCTGAGCCTCTGCTGCAAAACCCTGRGTGGGCTTCAGGATGGCAAAGATCCCACTGGGAGAGGGCAGCTCTGCCCCCTCTCCATGTCCCTGAGCCTCTGGGATGGGATGAGATGGCATGGGATGGCATGGGAGCTCAGCCAGCTTTGGCTCCAYCAGGAGTCTGATGTTCACACCTGACTGTGTTCCCTGGTGGTGGCCAACAGAGAAATCTCCATGAACTCCTAAAAATAACAAGTCAAGGGCAGCAAATACTGCAGGGAAAGCAATGAATTGAGGAAAAATTATCAGAATCTGCATATTTTACAACTGCTCACTCTCTGCTGGACTCTGAAGGACCCTTTAGATCTGGGCCTATTTCTAACACTTTTTCCACTCAATACTTTTAGCTTTTATCCATTCCTTGGACYTGCAGTACAGGGTGAGTGGAACCCTAAGTGAATACATGCCTGGGGGACAGCAGGCTGCCACTGCCACCAGGAAAATCATGATGGGTGGCAAGATGGGGACAAGAAACGTGACACCTGCTTCAGAGGGGACAGACTGAGCATGGCAGGACAGAGGTGGCTGCGTGTGAGCCTTGGCTGAAGCTGTGACTGCTCCATGAGCTCCTGTGCCAGCTCTGGGGAGGCCACAGGTGACAGGGACACAGCCAGAGACCCATCTGCAACAGGGTGTAGGAGTGATGGGGGGGTAGGATGGTCAGGATGGACAGAACCAGAGATCTCTGCAGCCAGGGCTGGGAAATTGTGGTTTATTGAAAGGGCCTGGGTGCAGGGCCCTGCTGGGAGCTGCCAGCCACAGTCAGACAGGCTGAGGAGGAGCCCAAAGAAGACCAAAAAGTCAGAAGTTCCTGTTAGCAATACAATAAATCTTCTTCTGTGCTGAATATTCTTGATTCTCCACTAACCAATCTAGTACCAAGTAACAATCCTACAGCATTTCATACAGCCTATAAGAACTCATACATTACCCAACACTGGGTTACATTTTAAAACCCTAAAAATCCTCCTTTTGGGCCTTCTGCCCAAGCCAGCAGGTCCCTGCTCTAGCCTTGGGCCTGTCTGCAAGCGGAGGGTCATTGTTTGATCAAAAGGGGATCACCTTCAGCTGGCCATGCCATTGTTTTCCAGTTGTTCAGTAACTGAGGGATCTCAGAGCTTGCTTTCATTTCAATCTCRCTTAGAGTTTCCATATTCTCAAAMTCTTTTGCCAGRCAATCATATTKATAAGGCTTTCCTGTTYCATCTTCCCCAGCACAGGGGAATCCCTGGGGGTTAAACCCCCCTTTCATCTGTCTCAAGGCCCAGCTCTGAGCACCGTGGCAGTGGCAGCTTGTGCTGACCATCACACTGCAGGGATGCTGACAAATGTGCAAACCTCTCCTGGCACCAAGCCATGGCAGTAGTTTCTTCATTGACTTCTGCTGGGAAAACAATTATCCCGCCTTTCTTTATTTTGGTATGAATGGGATGTTTGTGTGCTGCTCTGGGAACAGCTGGAAGGAGAAGGTGTGGATGGAGCAGGATCAGGGCACTGGAGGAAAACATCTTTCTCCTTCCCTTCCTTCATCTTTCTCCTTCCCTTCCTTCATCTTCCTCTCCCACTGGCAGTTCCTCCCCTCTGTCTGTCAGGCAGGAAATTTAAGAAACCTTTGAAAGGCTGTGGAGCATTAACTTAGAGAGTCCAGAGAAGAAAGATCCTCACTCCATCTCTCCCACTGGGAAACACTTCCCAGTCCTCAACTTAGTGTTGTGCAAAGCAGAGGAGGAGGAACAAGACGTTCTGTCAGCCTGGAAGAGGCAGGAAGACACTTCTTCTGTGCCCTGCCAGGACCTGGATGCCATGGCCAGGGAAATACGTGTTTTCCTGCACTTCCTGGCACTGACCCTGCCAGGGGTGCTGGCCAAGGACAGCRCTGAGGGGACAGTGTTGGGAAGGATGAAAGTTTGACAAGGAAGTCTCACAGATATGTGTGCCTAGCAGAAAGATTTTTGAAGGTAGAATATGAAGAAGGAATAGAGATGGAAGCAAGTTTTGATATAGAAGAAAAGAATAAGAATTGCTGAGCCAGTCTCACTGGATAACCAAGGATAACCAAGGCTATGTTAGTTAGAAGGGGTTTTTATGACTTAGAGCAAAGGATAAACCCACCTCAAACAAGAAGATGTTTTTACCAAGCAGAAAGATAGCACAGGCAAACAAATCAGCAAATGTTGCAAACAGAAAAAAGGTCTCAGAATTTTTTACTGCAAGAAAACTGAAAACCAACTTCTAGCTTAAACTGTAATGTACTAACTTTTAGTGATTGGAGAACAGTAACATGAATATGGTAATTATAGTAATGATAGGCTATAGATAAAAGGTAAGGTATAGATTGGTTCTACTGTATTAAGATGCTCAGCAAAGAAAAGTATATAATGCAATGTAACCAAAAGAAAAGTGTATAATGCACTGTAACCAAAACCAAGGGGTCTCCAGGCCTGCCTGCAGCTGGAGCTGACAGCTGTAGGCACAGCTCTGTCACCCACAGCCCTGGGCTGCTAGAACACCTTGGATGGAATAAACTGCATTTGGAAGAGCTGCCTGGAGCCCCACATTCCTCATTCAGGCTCTTACAGGACAGCTCCCATCTCCCCTTTTCTCCAAGGCTCGGAGATGGAACTGGAGAGGAAAGCAGCCCTGCACACCTCTCGGGGAGCCCAGGGCAAGCCCACAGCCCCACACAGAGCCCTCAGCAGAGCATGGCCTGCCAGGCGCGGCTGTGGAAAACTCCCCCAAGCCCAGGGATGGCCCTGGCTGCTGCTGCCAGCAGGAAGGAGGGGTCAGGGAGGGCAGGGCACTTCTGAAGGGTTTGTGGTGCCCATGGGTGCTCCAGGTGCCCACACATCCCATTCCAACCCAGCTTCCCACACTCTGGCTTTCCTCTTGTACTCCAAGACCTGCATCTACAGCTCCCTTCCCACAAGGGTGAGGGCAAATTTTCCTTTTAGAGCCTCAAGTTCATGAGGGGGGTTGGGGTCAAGTTCAAGTCAGGTTGGGGTCTGTGTCTTGGTCGTCTGTGTTCCTTGGTCTTGGAAAGACGGAGTCTGCTAAGGAAGGCAAGGATGCCTCCCCTGAAAATGGAGAAATGTAAACCTCCTCCGCCCCTCGGAATTGCTATAAAATTTTAAAATTAAGGGCTCCTCAGGAAAAATATGAGCAGGAAATAACAGTTCTTTAATAGGGAAGAAAATAAAGATAAAATAAAAATGCAGTGAACTAAACCACAAGTGCCCAGAAGTCAGAACCCCAGCCTGACACCCTGTGGGTCAGGGTGCTGGCAGCAGTTCCCATTTGGAATTGTGGCTCACACCCTCCTGCAGTGTCAAGGGGTGGCTCTGCTGGAGCAGGGATCCTGGAGAAAGTGCAGTCTCTGCCTCTGAAGATTCCAGGGGGAGAGGCAGCTGCCTGGTTCCTCTGGGCAATTCCAGTGCAGAGAGCCGTCTGGTGTTCCAGAATCTCAGATTCCCTATGCCGGGTAGGAATGCTTGGCTCTCCCCTCTGGGCTCCCATCTCCCAATGGGATGCGTGTAAGTTCTTATCAGCCATGCCAGGGACATTCATGGCTGTTATCGCAGTGTCTCCGGAGGGAGCGTGATGTGGTCACTCAAGAGAAGAGATAAGGCAAGACTGCCCACTTGACAAAATATAGGTCTGCCATACAGATGTAATAGAAAAATCTTGCATTGCAATCTGGAGCCAGCCTGCTAGAAGTACCTCTCCCTCACCTCAGAAGGGCCTTCAGGATCAAGGGTCTGTGGCTAACTCATTTGCTGCTTCAGAGAAAATTAGGGTGGAAAATATTTCCAGCAAGAAGTGTCAGTGAATTCTATAAAGGAAGGAAAAAGAGGCTGCATTAGACCTGAGTGCTGAAGTGTCTGGAGGGGCAACACACAGAACTCAGAACCAGCCAAGCAATAAGCCTTGGGAAAGCAGTCAGGAGCTCAGCACTCCTCCAGCTAACATGACAAATGACACGTTCAGGATTGTGTCCCGATGCTTTCTGTTAAATAGCAGATTTGTCTCATTCCTCAAACCCATCTTCAATTCTTGCTGTGGGAATTTCCACTCTGAGCTCACCCTAGATTTCAAAAAGAGCTCTTCAAAAAACCGCAAGTGATTTATTCCTGGTTGTTTAACACTAGGAAAGCAAAGGGCCAGGTGTATCCTGAGCAGTGCAGGCAGAGAGATTCTGAGAGCTTCACAAGCCTTTCAGTCTGAAGAAAAATTAAGGGAATGCCCAGGTTTGCACCAGTTAATGACTTGTCCCTGCAAAACCTGGAGTCTGCTCTGCTTCAGCACTGGCACAGGGCAGCGGTCAGCGGCTGGCTGGAGCTGCCCAGGTGAGCTTTTGGCACTCTAGGCAGGGGGTGTGTTAAGATTGCATGCAAGATGTTTTCCATTACCATCTGTATAGCAGCATTACCTTTGTCAAAGTTGGGCAGTTTGCTTATCTCTCTCTTTGATGACCACCATGCACACCTTCCTCGCGGAGGAAGCCAAGCATTGCTACCCCAACTATCACCTGAGATCCTGGAACACCAGTTTGGCTTTTTCTCCACAGGATTCCCTAGAGGAACAGCAGCTTGGCCTCTTTCTTCCACTGGACCTTCAGAGGAAGAATACATACCTTCTCTACAGATCCTCCTTGCTCCAACAGAACCACACCTGACTCACTTCAGAGGACGCAGCCCACATTTTCAATCGGACTGCCACCAACACCCTGACCAACAGGTGTCAGGTTGGTGTTGACTCTGTCAGTGTTGTTCGAGTTGAGTGCATTGTTCATTTTATTTTCTTGTTTGTTGGTTGTGTGGTTTGTTTCTATTAAAGAACTGTTATTTCCTGGCTCCCATATCTTTGCCTGAGAGCCCCCTTAATTTAAAATTATAGCATAATTCGGAGGGGTGGGAGGGTTTAGATTCTCCATGTTCAGGGGAGGCTTCCGTGCCCTTGCAGCTCCTGTCTTTTCCAACCAGACCAGGGCTGCTCCTGGGGTTTTTTCTTGTCCAGGGTATGCCATTTAGACAGTTGCCTGCTGCGTCGTGCAGACACCAAATCCCCCGGGGTCATTCACCTGTCTGCCATGACTGCTGCTCCAAGGGAACTTCTGCTTCAGCCTGTGAATCTCCCCTTTCCCTCTGTGCCCTGGCTTGTAAGATGTGTGTGTGTGTGTTTTCTATTTCCCTAGAGCGTGGGGCAGCTCTCTTGCTGTTCATGCGGGCAGTTTCTTGTATCTCTCGCCACAGCCAATCCTCCCTGCAGGGAGATCTCTGCTGTCCGATGGCCACTGTGTTGTCCCTGCAGGGCTGACTCCAATTCCAGCATCCCCATGGGGAGATTGCTGTCGCCCGGGGAGGCCAAGCATTTCCTACCTGGATCAATCTGAGCCTGGAGCAGCACAGCAAGCCTTGTTGCCCCCTGCATTGCCAGAGGAGCACTTTCTGCTCCCTGCATTTGCCAGAGGGAGCCAGGCCCATCTCCAGCCAGCCCTGGAGCTGCAGAGGAAAATTCCCCCCCTTGGTGCAGTGATCCTGCTGCAGCAGAACACAGCTGGGCACTGCAGGAGGCTGAAGCCCCCATGGGATGGGCTGTGCCACCCCCCTTTGAACCCACAGCGTGCCGGGCCTGCCTCTCACTCTGTGCAGGGCTTGTTTGCACTGTTTGGCAGTTGTATTATTAATTTCCCTAATAAAGAACTGATAATTCCTATTCCCATATCTTTGCCTGGAGAGCTTTTTATATTCAAAATTAGATAATTATTCAGAGGGAGGGGTTTGCACTTTTCCATTCAAGAAGCTTCCTGCCTTCCCCAGCAGACACCTAGCTGTCGACCAAGACACTTCGCCACAGGGCAACACTTCCTCTGGGAGCCAAGGGCATGCGGCAGAGGCAGCACAACTTGACCTCAGATGCCTTCAGCTTGGTGGGATCTGAATTCCTGCCGCTCTCTCCAGTGTCCCTTTTTCTCCCAGGGCGCTCAGAGACAGCTCGAGGGACAGCCTTGCGCTTCCCCTCTCCTCCCATCTCTGTGCTCATCCGTGGGATTTCCCACGCTGCAGGGAGGCTCTGTGCAGCCCCAAGATGAGTTAATTTGGGTTCCATCCAGTATTCCTCTTGGAGAGCCCGAGCAAGCTGGCTGTGCTCTCTTAGAGCAAGGGAACCAGAGGTGGAGGGGAGCTGCTTTTGGCCAAACCCACTATTTTAATTTTTTTTTTTAAATTATTTTTTTTTTTTATAAAATTTTTGATTTTTCTTTCCCCCCCCCAGGGGGTTTAATTAGAGTGGTTTTGGTCTGAAAAAAATTTGGCTTTCTGTGATAAAAAACCTCTCTAATGAGAGAGGACAATAATCATTTGATTGAAAAAAACCTCCTGAACCAAATGTGGATGCTGATCTTGAGTTACTAAATGAGTGTTCCTATGCCCAGTATTGTTCATGCATATAATCTGCTTTACTAAACAGCTTTCACCTGCTCTAAACACGCCTCGAGATTATCTTATCTGTGCTGCGTGCAGGAAAACAAACAGATGCATCACAACAGCCGAAAGCACACTCCTGGATAAGAAGCTCCTTATCAGCCTGCTTCCCCACTGGGCCCAGTTAAACCCTCAGTCACTCCTCATTTCCGCATCCTGGTTTTTAGGGCACCAACCAACATTTTCCTATCAGCATGGTTTTGATCTTGGGAAGCTGCAGTTCCCTTGATGGTTTGTTTCTTTCGCATCCTTGGCAAATGCGCATCCTTCAGCTTTCGCACTGCTTTTGGCCACCTCCATAGAATTTACACCTCTTTTCCTACATTTCTTCCTGGATAACCGTTCTAAACTTCGTAGGAGAGAAAAAAAAAAAAAAAAAAGAAACCAAAAAGAGAAATTGTGGAAAACCCAGAGGCACTGGGAATATTTCTCTGTCTGCTCAGGGGTGCCCTGTACCCCAGGAGGACACTGCTTTGACCCTCATTCATGGAGAAAAGTTTTCCCGAACTTCAAGATAGACCAGGAATCCACAAAGGTGTGAAATAGTCTATAGAGAGCATGTAGGTGTATTCACCGCGGTGAGAAATTTAGAGGTTTTGGGATTTAGAATGTTGTGGATGGAAGCAAGATGGAGGGCACAGGGTGTCATCCTGGGTTGCGCTTTGCTTCCTCCTTCCTTTCATGGTTTAGGTGGCATTTTGTAATTGGGCAGAAAGTCCACACTGCGGCTCTTTGGATCAGCTATTGGGTTTAAAAGGAAAATAATCAGGGTCAGCTTCTTAATTGGATAGTTTCATTTTAAAAGAGCTTGAGTAACAAGAGATTGTTGGCCATTTTTGTTCCTTCTGGCATACTTCATGGCTATGAGATGCTTTTTCAGTGATAGAAATAATAAACACCTGAGTCCAAACAATGAACTAGATACTGTCTCAAGTGCGCCTTCAATCCAGACCCAGAGAAACCAATAGCTTCCCCAGCCTGACTCATCCTCCCAGTTAGGTTTTGGGATTCTTTAGTTAGTATGTATGGTGGAAGCAAGATGGAGGGCACAGGGTTGTTGTCCTGGGTTTTCTTTCTTCTTCATGGGTTGGTGTGGCATTTTGTAATTTGGCTAGGAAAAAATATGCATTGGGCGCTCTTTGGGATCAGTTATTGGTCGGGTAAATAAGGGAATATGTAATAGTGGTCAGTTCTAATTGGATAGTCTTAGTCATTAAAGACCTTGTACAAGAGACTGTTGGCCATTTTGTTGTCCTTCTAATGAAAAGCTGCAGAACTCACAGAGTGAAAAGACTGTGTTTACTGATCAAAACATAAACACTGTAGTCCCAACCATTAACTACGTTGGTCTCAAGTGCTTCAATCCAGACCAACAGCTGGTACCCCCCAAGAAACTACCCGAAAGCCTGGCAGCATTTTTTGCTTTTTTTACATGTTTCCTCAAGAAGGAAATAAAAGGGATAAGATTCCAGGACACCCTGGTTTTGAGCTCCCTGCTGCAAGCCCCACTTGGGGAAAGCTCCTTAAAATTCCCTGGACCTTTGGAGTAAGGTCCTGTGCCTGTTCTCTGCCTGCTGCAGGTGAAAGGAGGGGCAGCAAGGAGAACCCGAGGAGGAGAGCTTCTGGAGTCCACCCTGAGCGTCAGTGACAGTGGCGACACCACACCCACCCCCAGAACGGGCTGGGATGCACTCTGCTTTGAGACACCTGAAATCCAGGGCATCCTGGGCACTTGCAGCGTCTGAGCTTCTCATAAATGGTGATGGAACACGTGGGGTCGGGCTGTGCTGCCCTCAGAGAGACTTCAGCTGCAGTCTGGGACACTGAGGCCATCCCAAATATCCACCAAGGAATTAAATACATCACAGGAAGCCCTGGAAAAATGGGTTTTCTACGTAATGCAGAACTGGATGGGTATAAATAGGAGCATTTTGAAATTTCCTTTTGATGGTTCTGCTGGAGGGTGAGGTGGGAAACCCTTGTCATGGAGCCTGAGGAGTGACCCAGGTGGTCCAGCAGGGCTTGGGGTGGTGGCTCAGGGTGAGTTTGAAATGTTCCCTTGATGTTTATGTGGGAGGTGGGGTTGAACCCCTGGTCACGAGTGAGCATTGAACCCCGTGTGGTCAGGAGGGGCTTGGGTGGGCTCAGGTGATTTGAAATGTCCCTTATGGTTCTGTGAGGTCGAGGTGGAAACCCCTGCTCTGGAGGAATGACCCGTTGTTGGTCCAGGGGAGCTCGGGGGGCTCAGCGTGGCTGCTACCGAGCACCCCTAACATACATCCGTTCCAGAGCTGGAATCAGACCCTGCTGAGCTGTGGCACCTCAGAGGAGACCGCCACCCACATTTTACCTGCCCTAAGCAAGGGCTGAGGTCTCGCACCCTTTGAGAACCACGTTGGCCCCCCTGGCTGCTGAAAACCCCATGGGTGTGCCAGCTGAGGGCAGGGTGAGCCGCCCCCTGGCTCTATAAACCCATGGTGTGCCAGGTGAGGGCAGGGATGAGGCCCCTCTGGCTCTATTTAAACCCATGGGTGTGCCAGCCAAGGAGCAGGGATGAGCCCGCCCTGCTCTATTAAACCCATGGGTGTGCCAGCTTGAGGGCAGGGATGAGGCCCCCCATGCTCTATAGACCATGGTGTGCCCAGGTTGAGGGCAGGGATGAGGCCCTCTGCTCTATAACCCATGGGTGTTGCCAGCCAAGGCAGGATGAGCCCCCTGGCTCTATAACCATGGTGTGCCAGCTGAGGCAGGGATGAGCCCCCCATGCTCTATAAACCCATGGGTGTGCCAGGTGAGTGCAGGGATGGCCCCTCTGGCTCTGATAACCCGATGGCTGTGCCAGCCGAGGCAGGGATGAGCCCTCTGGCCTGCTGTACCCATGGGTGTTGCAGGGTGGAGGCAGGGAATTAGCCCCCATGCCTCTATGAAAACCCATGGTGTGCCAGCTGAGGCAGGATGAGCCCCCCTTGGCCTCTATAACCCATGGGTGTGTGCCAGTGGGGCAGGATGAGTCCCCCTGGCTCTATAAACCATGGGTGTCCAGCTGAGGGCAGGAATGAGCCCCCCATGCTCTATAACCGATGGGTGTTCCAGGTGGAGGGCAGGGAGTGATCCCCCCTGGCTCGTATAACCCATGGGTGTTGCCAGGTGAGGGCAGGGATGAGCCCCCCTGGCTCTATAACCCAGGGTGTGCCAGCCGAAGGGGCAGGATGAGCCCCCCTGCCAATAACCATGGGTGTGCCAGCCAAGGCAGGGGCGGATGAGCCCTCCCATGGCTCTATAACCCATGGGGGGTGCCAGGGGTAGGCAGGCAGGGATGAGCCCCCCTCCAGAGGAAGCGGGCAGCCACAGCCCACCAGCTGCCAGGTGGGAAGGGAACGGATCCCTGCACACCATGGACATCTGTTCAGGATGTCCCAGGACTCCCCAAGGGTGTCCCCGAAAGTCCCAGAACTCTGTGAAGGAGGAAAACCTGCCATCGAGTCCAAAGGGCAGTCACAGGCAGCCAGGAGTGTCCTCGTTCTGGCATGGGGGACATTATCCTGCAGGAAGGTAATCTGGAAATTCCCCGAGCTGCAAGGAAAGCCAGCACTCCATGGGAAAGGGAAGGCGAGAGGAACGTCCAGGGGGCTTCAGTGAGGTGAAGTTCAGCCCACAGCCAAGCTGGCTAAAATAAGAAACAAGCTGATACCTTGCTGCTATCTCAGCCTAATCTGCTGTGCACTTCAGAGAGAGGGATGGGCATTTGGGACTCCCAAAAGCCCCTGCATAATTCAGCTCCCATATCTCCTTTGGGAAGTCAAAGAACCAGTTGCTGTCTGTCTTGAATCCACCGAGGCACGGAGCTGGTTTTTGTTTATTCTCCCTGCTCCCCATCCCCAGGCTCACCCCTAAGTGGGGCCATCCCAGCAGCACCAAACCTGCACCCCCTGCTCGCTCCTCTCAGGAAACAAGTTTGGATAGGCAGCGGTTCTTGCACACCCAGGCTCTCCTCGAGGTCTTCCACTGGAGGAACAAGACAGGCCCAAAACCCTGCTCGTTCAGGAGGTCTGATAAGATCACTGCCCAAAGGGGGGCCTGGGCCAGGCCAGGGCTCTGTGCCCATAAACCATTTTCTGCTAGGGACCACCTTGCTGGACTTGTCATTTCCACGCGAAAGCCAGGCAAAGCAAAGCATTTCAGATGCTTAAAACATGTGCAACTATTGTTGGTGTTTGTCCAACTTTGGGAGGCTCATACAATCTCCCGGGAAAGTTAAACAGGAGTGTGATTAAGAAAACAAGAAATTTCTGCCATTGATTGCTCTCCTCATGCTTCCAGAAAAGCTTATTGCCTGTTAGATGAAATGCCTCCCTGTGTCTGGCTTCCAATCAGCACTTCGCCTGCAGCTTCTTTCCAAATTTTCTGCATTACAAGGCAGACCACACACAGAGGATCAAAGGTTGAAAACGACCAATCCATGCGTGCAGACCTGTCCAAAGGAGAGAGCGAAGCCACCATTCAAGAGAAAGTTAAGACACCACAAAATGTCTTTTTTGTTCTGCCTTTTCTCTGCTGTTAAAACCTCAAATTGAGGCACTTATAAAACACAACCAACAGAGAGTTGATTGTGGTTAAGAGTTGATTGTGGTTTGCAGGACTGATTGTGCTGGGATGAAACCCAAGCCCAGCCATCTCCAGGCTGTTCTTTTTGCATCCCTCAGGATGTGCTGCCTGTCTGCCCGGGCCAAATGACGCAGAACCAAAACCCTGCTGGGGAACAGGAGAAGGCCACCAGGCCCGGCACCACTGAGGAAAGAACATTTCCTGTTTCCAGTAGCCAGCAGATATAAGGAACAATCCTTTGTGCTCCTGCCAGCCGAGGAAATAGCTGAGCATTTTCTGAGATGTGGTGTGTACACACAGGGGCTGCAGGAGAAGGGGAGGTGTAAATGTCACGTAGGGAGGACAGGAGGACACCTGGTGTCCAGCGGGGTGTCCGGGACAGCAGACAGTCTGAGCAGCACAGCCCTTTGCGTGCCCAGGGGAAGGAAGTTGTGCACGTTTGAAAAACGCCAAGTCGCTTGTTTTTTAAAATGTTAAAAGTTTAATGATAATAAAATGCGTTATAAAAATTAGCAACTAATTAAGTAATAAATTTGGACAATTTGGATTAGGACAATGTGAGACAGAAACACAAGAGTTAGGACAGTCCAGGTACCTTTTCTGGGGCCAAATAGGCCCGAAAAAGGACCCACGTTAACAGAGGATGAACCCTTAAAAGCAATAACCTGTTGCATATTCATACATCGTCATACATGATGCATAAATCCATTCAACACAGGATTCTGTGCTGGTCAGTGTCAGCTTCTTCCTCGAATTTTTGACAGCGCTTCAAGGCTTGGAGCAAGGTGGGAAGAAACTCATTTTCTTCTGCTAAGCGGAGGCAATAGAATTCTCTTTCTCTGAAAGATTTAGGTGTATCTCTTCTCTTT
>NDFG01000042.1:411286-423688 GCA_002167245.1 Sporophila hypoxantha
TCTGCCATACAGATGGTAATAGAAAACATCTTGCATTGCAATCTGGAGCAGCCTGCTAGAAGTACCTCTCCCCTCACCCTCAGAAGGGCCTTCAGGATCAAGGGGTCTGTGCTAACTCATTCTGCTGCTTCAGAGAAAATTAGGTGGAAAATATTTCCAGCAGAAGGTGTCACTGAATTCTATAAAGGAAGGAAAAGAGGCTGRCATTAGACCTGGAGTGCTGAAGTGTCTGGAGGGGCAAACACACAGAACTCAGAACCAGCCAAGCAAAAGCCTTGGAAAGCAGTCAGGAGCTCAGCACTCCTCCAGCTACATGACAAATGACACGTTCAGGATTGTGCCCGTGACTTCTGTAAATACAGATTTGTCTCTTCCTCAAACCCATCTTCATTCTGCTGTGGATTTCCACTCTGAGCTCACCCCAGATTTCAAACAGAGCTCTTCAAAAACCACAAGTGATTTATTCCTGGTTGTTTAACACAGGAAAGCAAGGGCCAGGTGTATCCTGAGAAGTGCAGGCAGAGAGATTCYAGAGCTTCACAAGCTTTCAGTCTGAAGAAAAATTAAGGGAAATGCCCAGGTTTGCACAMATTAATGATTGTCCCTGCAAAACCTGGAGTCTGCTCTGCTTCAGCACTGGCACAGGCAGGCTCAGGGCTGGCTGGAGCTGCCCGGTAGCTTTGGGCACTCAATAGGCAGGGGGTGTGTTAAGATTGCATGCAAGATGTTTTCCATTACCATCTGTATAGCAGCATTACCTTTGTCAAGTTGGGCAGTTTGCCTTATCTCTCTCTTTGATGACCACCATGCACACCTTCCCCGGAGGAAGCCAAGCATTGCTACCCAATTCACCTGAGAATCCTGGGAACACCAGTTTGGCTTTTTCTCCACAGGATTCCCTAGAGGAACAGCAGCTCTGCCTCTTTCTCCACTGGACCTTCAGAGGAAGAATACATCCTTCTCTACAGATCCTCCTTGCTCAACAGAACCACACCTGACTACTTCAGAGGACTGCAGCCACATTTTCAATCAGGCTGCCACCACACCTGACAACAGGGTGTCAGGTTGGTGTTGACTCTGTCAGTGTTGTTCGTAGTGGAGTGCATTGTTCATTTTATTTTCTTTTTGTTGTTTGTTGTTTGTTTTCTATTAAAGAATCTGTTATTTCTGCTCCATATCTTTGCCTGAGAGCCCCCTTAATTGTAAAATTTGGCAGACATCGAGGTGGTTGGGAAGCGAGTATCATGAGATTCTCCATGTTCAGGGGTAGGCTTCCGTGCCCTTGCAGCTCCTGTCTTTTCCAACCAGACCAGGGCTGCTCCTGGGGTTTTTCTTGTCCAGGGTATCCATAGCAGTGCCTGTGCTGTGCAGACACAAATCCCTCGGGGTCATTCACCTGTCTGCCTATGACTGCTGCTCAGGGAACTTCTGCTTCAGCCCCTGTGAATCTCCCCTTTCCCCTGTGCCCTGGTTGTAAGATGTGTGTGTGTGTGTGTCTATTTCCCTAGAGCTGGGGCAGCTCTTCTGCTGTTCTGGGGCAGTTTCTTTGATCTCTCTCACAGCCAATCCTCCCTGCAGGAGATCTCTGCTGTCCATGGCCACTGAGTTGTCCCTGCAGGGCTGATCCAATTCCAGCATCCCATGGGGAGATGCTGGCCCAGGGGAGAGCAAGCATTCCTACCTGGATCCAATCTGAGCCTGGAGCAGCAACACAGCCTTTTGCCCCCTGCATTGCCAGAGGAGCAGCTTTTCTGCTGCCCTGCATTGCCAGAGGGAGCCCAGGCCCATCTCCAGCAGCCCTGGAGCTGCAGAGGAAAACTCCCCCCTTGTGCAGGATCCCTGCTGCAGCAGAAGCACAGCTGGCACTGCAGGAGGGCTGAGCCCCCATGGGATGGGGCTGTGCCACCCCCTGACCCACAGCGTGCCAGGGCCTGCTCTCACTCTGGCAGGGCTTGTTTGCACTGTTGCATTTGTATTTTTAATTTCCCTAATAAAGAACTGATATTCCTATTCCCATATCTTTGCCTGAGAGCTTTTTGATTTCAAAATTGTAATAATTCAGAGGGAGGGGGTTTGCATTTTCCATTTCAAGGAAGTCTCCTGCCTTCCCCAGCAGACACCTGGCTGTTCAGACCAAGACACTGCTCCACAGTGAGCACATTCCTCTGGGAGCCCAGGCATGGGCAGAGCAGCACAACTTGACTCTGCAGATGCCTTCAGCGTGGTGGGATCTGAATTCCTGCCTCTCTCCAGTGTCCCTTTTTTCTCCCAGCCTCAGAGACAGCTSAGGACAGCCTTGGCTCCCCTCTCCCTCCCATCTCTGTGCTCATCCTGGGATTTCCCACCTGAGGAGGCTCTGTGCAGCCCCCAAAGATGAGTAATTTGGGTTCCATCCAGTTCCTCTGGAGCCTCAGCAAGCTGGCTGTGCTCTCTTAGAGCAAGGAACMAGAGGTGGAGGGAGCTGCTTTGGCCAAACCCCACTATTTAATTTTTAATTTTTTTTTTTTAATTTTATCTCCCAGGTTTAATTAGAGTGGTTTGTCTGAAAAATTTGGCTTTCTGTGATAAAAAACCTCTCTAATGAGAGAGACCATAATCATGATTGAAAAACCTCCTGAACCAAAGTGGATGCTGATCTTTGAGTTACTAAATGAGTGTTCCTATGCCAGTATGTTCATGCATATAAATCTGTTTACTAAACAGCTTTCACCTGCTCTAAACACAGCCTGGAGTTATCTTATCTGTGCTGCTGAGGAAAACAAACAGATGCATGCAAACAGCCAAACACTCCTGGATAAGGAGCTCCTTATCAGCCCTGCTTCCCCACTGGCCCAGTTAAACCCTCAGTCACTCACTCATTTCCCATCCTGGTTTTTAGGGGCACCAACCAACATTTCCTATCAGCATGGTTTTGATCTTGGGAAGCTGCAGTTCCCTGATGGTTTGTTTGCTTTCCGCATCCTGCAAACGCATCCTTCAGCTTTGTCACTGCTTTGCCACCTCCATGAATTAGCACCTCTTTTCCTACATTTCTGTCCTGGATAACTCATTCTAAACTTTAGGAGAGAAAAAAAAAAAAAAAAAAGAACCAAAAAGAGAAATTGTGGAAACCCAGAGCACTGGGAATATTTCTCTGTCTGCTCAGGGGTGCCCTGACCCCCAGGGGAGCACTGACTTTGACCCTCATTCATGGAGAAAGTTTCCCAGACTTCAAGATAAACCAGAATCCACAAAAGTGTGAAATAGATTATAGAGAGYAGTGTAGGTGTATCACYTGGTGAGAAATTTAGGTTTTGGGATTTTCAGTATGGTGTGGATGGAAGCAAGATGGAGGGCACAGGGTGTCATCCTGGGTTTCTTCTTCCTCCTTCTTCATGGGTTTGGGTGGCATTTTGTAATTGGGCAGAAAAGTCCACACTGCGGGCTCTTTGGGATCAGCTATTGGGTTAAAAAGGAAAATAATCTAGGTGTCAGTTCTTAATTAGATAGTTTCATTTTAAAAGAGCTTATAACAAGAGATTGTTGGCCATTTTGTGCCTTGCTGCAGAACTCATGGCTATGAGACTGTTTTAGTGATAAGAAATAATAAACACCTGAGTCCAAACATGAACTACTGTCTCAAGTGCCTTCAATCCAGACCCAGAGAAACCAATAGTTCCCCAGCCTGACTCATCCTCCCAGTTTAGGTTTTGGGATTTTTAGTATATTGTGGATGGAAGCAAGATGGAGGGCACAGGGTGTTGTCCTGGGTTTCTTCTTCCTCCTTCTTCATGGGTTTGGGTGGCATTTTGTAATTGGGTGGAAAAATCTGCATTGGGGCTCTTTGGGATCAGTTATTGGGTTAAAAGGGAGATCATCTAGGTGTCAGTTCTTAATTGGATAGTTTAGTCTTAAAAGACCTTTTAAGCAGAGACTGTTGGCCATTTTGTGCCTTCTAATGAAAAGCTGCAGAACTCACAGTAGTGAAACTGTTTTACTGATCAGAAATCATAAACACCTGAGTCCCAACATGAACTACTGTCTCAAGTGCCTTCAATCCAGACCCACAGCAGGTACCCCCACAAGAAATTACCCGAAGCCTGGCAGCATTTTTGCTTTTTACATGTTTCCTCAAGGAAGGAAATAAAAGGGATAAGATTCCAGGACAYCCCTGGTTTTGAGCTCCCTGCTCCAAGCCCCACTTGTGGGAAAGCTCCTAAAATTCCCTGACCTTTGGGAGAAGTGTCTGTGCTGTTCTCTGCCTGCTGCAGGTGAAAGGAGGGGCAGCAAGGAGAACCCAGGAGGAGGAGGAGGAGCTCTGGATGTCCACCCTGAGCGCTCAGTGACAGTGGGACACCACACCCAACCCCAGAACGGGCTGGGATGCACTCTGCGTTTGAGACACCTGAAATCCAGAGCATCCCTGGGCACTGCAGCTCTGAGCTTCCATAAAGGTGATGGACACGTGGGGYGGGCTGTGCTGCCCTCCAGAGGGACATCAGCTGCAATCTGGGACACCTGGAGGCATCCCAAATATCCACAAGGAATAAATACATCACAGGAGCCTGGAAAAATGGGTTTTCTACAGTGAGAGCTGGAGACTGGATGGGATAAATAGGAGATTTGAAATGTCCTTTGATGGTTCTGTGGAGGTGAGGTGGAACCCTTGGTCAATGGAGCCTGAGGAGTGACCCAGGTGGTCCAGCAGGGCTTGGGGTGGGCTCAGGTGATTTGAAATGTCCCTTGATGTTTATGTGGAGGTGGGGTTGAACCCCTGGTCTGAGGAATGACCCGTGTGGTCCAGGGGGGCTTGGGGTGGGCTCAGGKGATTTGAAATGTCCCTTGATGGTTCTGTGGAGGTSAGGTGRAACCCCTGCTCTGAGGAATGACCYGTGTGGTCCAGGGGRGCTCGGRGTGGGCTCAGGGCCTGGCTCAWYCCTCATCACCTGGAATCAGACCCTGCTGAGCTGTGGCACCTCAKGGGGGCACACCCACATTTACCGCCGATAACCAAGGCTGATCTCACCCTGAGCACACGTTATAGCCCCCCCGGCTCTTATTAACCCATGGGCTGTGCCAGCTGAGGGCAGGGGAATGAGTCCCCCAGCTCTCTGTAACCCATGGTGTGTGCCAGCTGAGGTCAGGGATGAGTCCCCTCTGGCTCTATAACCCATGGGGTGCCAGCTAAGGGCAGGATAGCCCCCCTGGCTTCTTGTAACCCATGGGTTGTGCCAGCTAGTGGCTAGGGATGAGCCCCCCTGGCGCTCTGTAATAGGCCGCTATGTTAGTGTCGTGCCAGGCCGAGAGGGCAAGGTGAGCCCCCCTGGCTCTTAACCCAATGGGGTGCCAGCGAGGGCAGGGATGAGCCCGCCCTCTGGCTCTTGAAACCCATGGTATGTGTCCTGGCCGAGTGGTTAGGGATGAGCCCCCCTGGCTCGAAACCCCATGGGTTGTGGCAGGTTGAGGGCAGCGATGAGCCCCCCCCCCCTGGCTCTATAACCCCCTATTGTTGTGCCAGCCGAGGCAGGGATGAGCCCCTCTGGCTCATAACCCATGGGTGTTTGCCAGCCAAGGGCTAGGGGCAGGTGGATTGAGCCCCCCATGCTCTATAACCCATGGGTTGTGCCAGCTTGAGGGCAGGGTATGAGCCCCCCTGGCTCTATACCCATGGTCGTTGTGCCAGCCAAGTGGCAGGGATGAGCCCCTCATGCCTATAAACCCATGGGTTGTGCCAGGTGCGTGCAGGGATGAGGCCCCCTGGGCTCTACTATCCCATTGCGGTGTGCCAGCTGAAGGCAGGATGAGCCCCCCCAAGCTCTGTAACCCATGGGGTTATTGTCCAGCCTGAGTCAAGAGATTGAGTCCCCCTGGCTCTATAAACCCCATGGGTGGTCCAGGTGAGGGGCTAGGAATGAGCCCACCTGGCTCTATAACCCATGGTATTCTACTGTGCCAGGTGAGGGCGTAAGGAATGAGCCCCCCATGCTCTATAACTCACTGGTGTGCCAAGCTGAGGGCGTAGGGATGAGCCCCTTCTGGCTCTATAACCCATGGGTTGGCCACGGTGAGGGCAGAGGATGGGTCCCCCCCAGCTTATGAACCCACTGGCAGCTGTTGCCCAATACCGAGGGCAGGCGATGAGCCCCCCCTGGGCTCTATAAACCCATGGATGGTGCCAGTGCTGAGGGCAGGATTTAGGCCCCCATGCTCTATAACCCTATGGGTATTTGAGCCAGTGTGAGGCAGGGATGATCCCCTCCTGGCCACCTCTATAACCCTGATCGGTTTGTTGCCAGCTGAGGGCAGGGATGAGTGCCCCTCTGGCTCTGTTAACCCGATGGATTGTATGTGCAGCCAAGGCGCAGGGCCAAGATGAGCCCCCTCCAGAGGAAGGGCAGCCATTAAGCCCCACCAGCTGCCAGGTGGGAAGGGAACGGATCCCTGCGCACCCATCACATCTGTCAGATGTCCCAGACTCCCCAAGGTGTCCCCAAAGTCCCCAGAACTCTGTGAAGAGGAACCTCCATCGAGTCCAAAGGGGTGGTCACGGGCAGCCAGGTGTGTCCTCGTTCTGGATGGGGACGTTTCCAGCAGAAGGT
This sequence comes from Sporophila hypoxantha, assembly GCA_002167245.1. NCBI lineage: Eukaryota > Metazoa > Chordata > Aves > Passeriformes > Thraupidae > Sporophila > Sporophila hypoxantha. The sequence continues at coordinate 417,865 of NDFG01000042.1, forward strand.
AATCTGAAATCCCAGAGCTGCCAGGAAAGCCAGCACTCCATGGGAAATGGAAGGAGAGAACTTCCAGGGGGCTCTCAGTGAAGTTCAGCCCAGAAGCCAAAGCTGGCTAAAATAAGAAACAAGCTGATACCTTGGCTGCTATCTCAGCCAAATCTGCTGTGCACTTCAGAGAGAGGGATGGGSATTGGGACTCCCAAAGGTCCCTGCAATATTCAGCTCCCCAGRTCTCCTTGGAAGTCAAGAACCAGTTCTGTCTGTCTGAATCCACCGAGAGCACGGAGCTGGTTTTGTTTATTCTCCCTGCTCCCCATCCCCAGGGCTGCACCCCTGAAGTGGGGCCATCCCAGCAGCACCAACCTGCACCCCCTGCTCGCTCCTCTCAGGGAACAATTGATAGCAGGGTCTTGCAACACCCAGGCTCTCCTCGGAGGTCTTCCACGGAGGGAACAAACAGGCCCAACCCTGCTCTGTTCAGGAGGTCTGATAAGATCACTGCCCAAGGGGCCGTGGCTGCAGGCCAGGGCTCTGTCCCAATAAACCATTTTCTGCAGGACCACCTTGCCTGGACTTGTCTTTCCACRCGAAGCCAGGCAAAGCAAAGCATTCAGATGCTAAAAATGTGCAACTATTGTTGGTGTTTGTCCAACTTTGGGAGGCTCATAAATCTCCCGGGAAAGGTAGAACAGGAGTGTGATTAAGAAAACAAGAAACTTTCTGCATTGATTGCTCTCCTCCTGCTTCCAGAAAAGCTATTGCCTGTTGATGAAATGCCTCCCTGTCTGGCTTCCAATCCAGCACTATCCCTGCAAGGCTTCTTTCCAAATTTTCTGCATTACAAGRCAGACACACACAGAGGATCAAAGGGAAAACACCAATCCATGCGTGCAGACCTGTCCAAAGGAGGAGASCGAAAGCCACCAGCAAGAGAAAGTTAAGACACCACAAAATGTCTTTTTTTTTCTGCCTTTTCTCTGCTGTTAAAACCTCAAATTGAGGCACTTTATAAAACACCAACCAACAGAGAGTTGATTGTGGTTAGAGAGTTGATTGTGGTTTGCAGGGACTGATCTGTGCTGGGATGAACCCAGCCCAGCCATCTCCAGGCTGTTCTTTYTGCATCCCTCAGGATGTGCTGCCTGTCTGCCCCGGGCAAATGAGGCAGAACCAAAACCCTGCTGGGGAACAGGAGAAGAGGCACAGCCCGGCASCACTGAGGAAAGAACATTTCCTGTTTTCCAGTAGCCAGCAGATATAAGGAACAATCCTTTGTGCTCGCTGCCAGCCAGGGAAATAGCTGGAGCATTTCTGAGGATGTGGTGTGTWCACACAGGGGCTGCAGGAGAAGGGGAGGTGGAATGTCACGTAGGGAGGACAGGAGGACACCTGTGTCCAGCGGGGTGTCCGGGACAGGCAGCACAGCTGAGCAGCACAGCCCTGCTGCCCCAGGGGAAGGGAAGTTTGTGCACGTGAAAAACGCCAATCGCTTGTTTTTAAAATGTTAAAAGTTTAATGATAATAAAATRGTTATAAAAATAGCAACATAAYTAGAGTRATAATAATTTGGACAATTTGGATTAGGACAATGTGAGACAAGAGAAACAAAGAGTTATGGACAGTCCAGGTACCTTTTCTGGGCAAAATAGGCCCGAAAAAGGACCCACGTTAACAGAGGATTAACCCTTAAAAGCAATAACCTGTTGCATATTCATACAYCTCATACATGATGCATAAATTCCATTCAAACACAGGATTCTGTCTGGTCAGTGTCAGCTTCTTCCTCTGAATYTTGACAGCGTCTTCARGGCTGAGCAAGGTGGGAAKAACTTCATTTCTTCTGCTAAGGGAGCAATAAATTCTCTTTCTCTGAAAGATTTAGGTGTCCTGTGKCTGCTATCTCTATGGGAGTACCTCTTTCCTCTCTTTAAAAAAGTATCTTACACAGCAYAGTTTCTATTTTAACATTATGTTATAACCTAAAACTATATTTAACAYGCTACTTAAGAAAATSAATACAGCATCRCTTTCTAACATAACACATATAATATTCATTTGAATATTTGCAAAAAGCCGATGTTAAAATCGGCATTTTTCACAGTGCAGAAGCTCTGCTGGGACAGCTGCAGCAAGAGGGGACTCAGGAGGTCCCAATTGTGTCACAACTCCATGACAGGAGCTTGGGCTGAGGTGGGGTYGGYTCCTTCTGCTACATCCCAAGAGRAACAGCCTTAARCTGCACCAGGGGAGGCTCAGATTARGTATWAAAAAAAAAAAAAAAATCACTGAAAAATGCTCAGGCATTGGAATAAGTTGCCCAGGGAGGTGGTGGYGGAGTCACCATGTCTGGAAGTGTTGCAGAGGTGTCTGGATGAGGCACCTGGGGACGGGGCTGAGGTGGGATTTGGTGATGGGTTTGATGGTCGGACTGGAGGATGCTGAAGGTCTCTTCCAGCCTTGGTGRTTTTRTGACTGAGGTGAGTCTGAAAGAACTCAGGGTCAAAAGAAAAGCAGATTCCTTTATTTAGGAGCCTCCTGCCTCTTCAGAGATCCCTCCTGCCCCCAGACTGGAAATGCAATGGGGCATCTTCCCCTGGAGATGCTGCCTGACACTTCCAGAGCAGGGCTGAGCTGGAACTGGGATAAAGCTGGTTGTGCCCTGGCCCTGGTGTTCAAGAGAGACCCCATTTCCCCCCAGAGCTGGAGTTCAGGGGCTGAGCTCAGTCCCTGCTGTGGATTTCAGCCCATGCCCACATCTCCTGTCACGGAAACACGATGGGGATTGAGAAGCCTTTTGTACAACATTCCTGCCAAACACCCTGCAATGGTGTAAGGTTTCCAGACACGTTCAGGAAGAAGCCAGAAATTGTTCTCAGTGGTGTTCTAGAAAGACATGGAAGAATATTTTAATACAGAAACCTYTTCCTATTTTTTCCTTGCGATCCCTGTTCCAATTCCAGAATAATTAAGCCTCACAGCCTTGCAGAAAAAAAAAAATATATATATATAAAAGAAGATAACTGAAGGCAGGTGAATCATGGATAGGGCATGATGTTCTCAGGGTCCTTTTGAAGAAAAGCTTGGCTTTATTTGCAGGATTAGGGAGACACTTGGAGCTCTGCAGAGCAGCTTCTCCTGCAAGGGCCTTCCTGTGCTGCCTGCAGCCAGAACCAGGACATGATAAGGACAATCATGAGAAATCAGTGTCTCTGAGCAGGCAGCAGTGCCCAGACCCTGCTGGGGACAGGCTGGACAGACACACAGCCATGGTGGGTGYATCCAAGCAGGAATTCCATCAGTGGGCAGCAGGAGCTGTGTCTGCTTYGGCCACATCCAGCAAAGCTCTGCCACAAAGCTGTGACCAGGTGAGCTTTAAATGTAGAACCCAGTGCTGAGGGCTGCTGAGCGACATCTTGCGGTGGTGAGGAAAAAGACAAAGGAAAAAAAAAGAAGGAGGCGAGAAAGAGAGAGGGAAGGAGGGAGAGAAGGGGAAGGAGGAAGAGAGAGGAAAAGAGAGGAAAGAGGGGAAAAAAAAGAGAGGAGGAGAGAAGGGAGAAAGAGAGAAGGAGCACAAGAGAGAGGATGAAGGAAAGATCCGAAGGAGGAGAAAGGAAAAGAGGTCATAGGAGAGGAGAGAGAAGCAGAAAGAGATAGTGGCGGAGCCCGAAAAGAACGGAAAAGAGAGAATGAGACGAAAGAGAGGAGGGAGGCTCAGGAGATGAGAAAGACGAGAAGAGAAAGAAAGGAAGGGGAGAAGAATGAGAGAGGAGAGAAAGAGGAGGAGGAGAAGAGGGAGAGGAAAGAAGAAAGAAAGAGAGAGAAAGAGAGAGAGAAAAGAGAGAGAAAAGAGAGAAGAGAGAGAAAAGAAAGTAGAAAGAAAAGAAAAAGAAAGAAAGAAAGAGAGAAAAGAAAGAAGAAAGAAAAGAAAAAAGAAAGAAAAGAAAAAGAAAGAAAGATAAGAAGGAAAAGGAAAGAAAGAAAGAAAGAAGAAAGAAAAAGAAAAGGAAGATAGAAAACAAGAAGAGGAAAGAAAAGATAAGAAAGAAAGAAAAGAAAAGAAAGAAAGAAAAAAGAAAGAAGAGAAAAGAAAAAAAGAGAAGAAAGAAAAGAAAGAAAATAAGAAAAGAAAGATAAGAAAAGAAGAAAGAAAGAAAGAAAGAAAGAAAGAAAGAAAGAAAGAAAGAAAGAAGAAAGAAAGAAAGAAAAGAAAAGAAAGAAAGAAAGAAGAGAAAGAAAAGAAAGAAAAGTTGGAGGAAGACAAAGCAGCTCTTGCCTCAAGCTGAAAAGGGCAAAGTGGGAACAGTCCAGAGGGCAAGCTGGTGCAGCAGCAAAGTGCAGACACCACCCAGGGCTGAGGCAGAACCTCCAGGCTCTGCTTCRAAGGAGAGGAACAAACAGCAAGACAATGAAATCTCCCGTGGAGAGAGAGCCCCAGGTGTGTGTCCTCCACAACAAGCAGCGCTGGGAGCAGCTGGAGCAGCCTGGGCTGCAGGTCTGTCCCTGCCAGCAGGGACTGCAGCACACAGGGAAGGGATCTGCCCTGCTGGACAGTGCCTGGTGGTGCAGAATGACAGAGATTGCACCTGCAAAGTCCTGGCAGGTGACTCAGGATATTTCATACAAGGATTATTGCACAAACAGCTCAGCTTGACACTGGCCGTGTTGGATTTAGAAATACAAACTCTTTAAGTGGCCTGCTCCCTGCTCTGGRGAAAATGAAGTGGGGACAAGTGCTTTGGTTGTGCTCCAGCCCCCAGTCTGGCTCAGGCCATTCCCAAGGGAGACTTTTACTGATGTTGCACAGGGCAGAGGGGATGGCAACTCCTCTGCCACCAGACCACRTCTGTGCCTGCATCTGCTGCCTTCCCTTTGCCTTGGAAAGGGGATTTTGGCCCATTTGCACAGTTTGGTGATGGATGGCAGTGGGCTGAGCAGGGCACACCGTTCTAAACTCTCCAGGACCTGAGCAGCCTCTCTGGGAGTCTTTGCAAAGTGTCAGAGACCCTTTAGTGACAACTTAAAACAAGTTCCTGAGAGCTGAGACAGTCAGTCCCCTCAATTACTCTGAGCAGCTCCTGCTCCTGAACCCTCACACCTACACAGAAATCACTCCAGCMCTGGAGGAGCTCTGAATTTGGTCACAGGACATTGATTTCCTGCAGGCTTAGGCTGGGCTTTGCCAGCTGTGCCCATGGGGGCTGCTGTGCACAGAGCATGGCAGTGTGTGGCACTGTCACAGACATTTCTTTATGAAAAATCCTCTTTCAGGATTTTTCCTGCTGAAGCTGAGAAGTTCAGCAACCAGACATAAACAATAGGTTATCTGCTGCTGTGGAATGCAACAGGTCTGTCTGGATTGGCCCAGCTTGGATGTTTAGAAATAATGGCCAATCCAGAACTGAGCTCTCTCGGACACAGTCCGAGAGAGCGGGGTTTGTCATCAGTCTTTACTTTTCTTTCTTAGCTTAGGTTAGCAGCTTCTGGAACTCTCCTTTTCTTTTCTTTTTAGTATAGTTCTAATGTAATATATATATATATATATATCATAACATAATAAATCAAGCCTTCTGTAATGGAGTCAAGGATCTACGTCTCTTCCTTCACCCCAAGAACCCTTGTGACAACCGTAACATGGCACTCCCATGGGAATGTGGCCAAGCCACAAAGCCACTCCAGAGCTTCTGGGGGGCACCTTTTTGTCCTCTGTTTCTGCACAACTCATCCCAGGGAAGTGGGTTTGTCCTTCTTGACCCARCAGGAGCACACAGAGCATCACTGGAAGCTGGTGGTTTGGCCAAGCAGCTGCTCCTGCATTCTTGATGCACTCTGA